>CM026203.1:121787-191787 GCA_014839995.1 Xenentodon cancila | reverse complement strand
TTAGGCTCTGATCTGACTCTAGACGGTTTTGTTCCTGTAGACCTCCCTGACCTGACTCTAGACTGTGTTGTTCCTGTAGTCCTCCCTGACCTGACTCTAGACTGTTTTGTTCCTGTAGACCTCCCTGACCTGACTCTAGACTGTGTGGTTCCTGTAGACCTCCCTGACCTGACTCTAGACTGTTTTGCTCCCTTTAGACCTCCCTGACCTGACTCTAGACGGTTTTGTTCCTGTAGACCTCCTTGATCTGACTCTAGACTGTTTGGTTCCTGTAGAACTCCCTGATCTAACTCTGGACTGTTTTGTTCCCTTTAGACCTCCCTGACCTGACTCTAGACGGTTTTGTTCCTGTAGACCTCCCTGATCTGACTCTAGACTGTTTGGTTCCTGTAGACCTCCCTGACCTGACTCTAGACTGTTTTGTTCCTGTAGACCTCCCTGACCTGACTCTAGACTGTTTGGTTCCTGTAGACCTCCCTGACCTGACTCTAGACTGTGTTGTTCCTGTAGACCTCCCTGACCTGACTCTAGACTGTTTGGTTCTTGTAGACCTCCCTGACCTGACTTTAGACTGTGTTGGTCCTGTAGACCTCCCTGACCTGACTCTAGACTGTTTGGTTCCTGTAGACCTCCTTGATCTGACTCTAGACTGTTTGGTTCCTGTAGACCTCCTTGATCTGACTCTAGACTGTTTGGTTCCTGTAGACCTCCCTGATCTGACTCTAGACTGTTTGGTTCCTGTAGACCTCCCTGACCTGACTCTAGACTGTTTGGTTCCTGTAGACCTCCCTGACCTGACTCTAGACTGTTTGGTTCCCTTTAGACCTCCCTGACCTGACTCTAGACGGTTTTGTTCCTGTAGACCTCCTTGATCTGACTCTAGACTGTTTGGTTCCTGTAGAACTCCCTGATCTAACTCTGGACTGTTTTGTTCCCTTTAGACCTCCCTGACCTGACTCTAGACGGTTTTGTTCCTGTAGACCTCCCTGATCTGACTCTAGACTGTTTGGTTCCTGTAGACCTCCCTGAGCTGACTCTAGACTGTTTGGTTCCTGTAGACCTCCCTGACCTGACTCTAGACTGTTTGGTTCCTGTAGACCTCCCTGACCTGACTCTAGACTGTGTTGTTCCTGTAGACCTCCCTGAGATGACTCTAGACGGTTTGGTTCTTGTAGACCTCCCTGACCTGACTCTAGACTGTTTGGTTCCTGTAGATCTCCCTGACCTGACTCTAGACTGTTTGGTTCCTGTAGACCTCCCTGACCTGACTCTAGACTGTTTTGGTCCTGTAGACCTCCCTGACCTGACTCTAGACTGTTTGGTTCCTGTAGACCTCCCTGACCTGACTCTAGACTGTTTGGTTCCTGTAGACCTCCCTGATCTGACTCTGGACTGTTTTGGTCCTGTAGACCTCCTTGATCTGACTCTAGACTGTTTGGTTCCTGTAGAACTCCCTGATCTGACTCTAGACGGTTTTGTTCCTGTAGACCTCCATGACCTGACTCTAGACTGTGTTGTTCCTGTAGACCTCCCTGACCTGACTCCAGACGGTTTTGTTCCTGTAGACCTCCCTGACCTGACTCTAGACTGTTTTGTTCCTGTAGACCTCCCTGACCTGACTCTAGACTGTGTTGTTCCTGTAGACCTCCCTGACCGGACTCTAGATGGTTTGTTCCTGTAGACCTCCCTGACCTGACTCTAGAAGGTTTTGTTCCTGTAGACCTCCCTGACCTGACTCTAGACTGTGTTGTTCCTGTAGACCTCCCTGACCTGACTCTAGACTGTTTGGTTCTTGTAGACCTCCCTGACCTGACTTTAGACTGTGTTGGTCCTGTAGACCTCCCTGACCTGACTCTAGACTGTTTGGTTCCTGTAGACCTCCTTGATCTGACTCTAGACTGTTTGGTTCCTGTAGACCTCCTTGATCTGACTCTAGACTGTTTGGTTCCTGTAGACCTCCCTGATCTGACTCTGAACTGTTTTGGTCCTGTAGACCTCCCTGACCTGACTCTAGACTGTGTTGTTCCTGTAGACCTCCCTGACCTGACTCTAGACTGTGTTGTTCCTGTAGACCTCCCTGAGCTGACCTCAGTCGTCAATAGAGCTAAATCATCCACGTGTCTGTTAGACCTCATCCCAACTTCACTACTGAAAAATGTTTTCTCTCTTATGGGTACAAAAATACTGGACCAGATCAAATATCCCTAAACTTGACATAGGTGCCACAGTTTTTTAAAGTTAAAAAAAAAACCTCTGTTGAAATATTAAAATGCATATATATAGCTCTTGGGTTCTACCTGACTTGGTGTTAACCATTAATATATGTACAAACAAGGGGAAAAAAATTCAATGAACAAAAAACAAACTTTTGCACCTTTGAGTGTGTTTCTTCTCTCTCTGTTCATCATTCTCTTTTTCTGATCTCCCTTTTCCAGCTCTATCCAGCTGGCCTTCGGCAGGAGGGTCCCCCCTTATGATCCAGGTCCTGATCCAGGTTTCTTCCCTCTTAAAGGGGAGTTTTTCCTTTCCACTGTTTGGCTTAAGGTTATGTGGTCTAGTTTTTCCCCTTTAAATTCAGTGTTGTGTGTTGAGCATTTCAATATAAACTTCTTATGTCGGTAATTAAACTGGCAGTGGTAGAATAAGTAATCTTAACACATATTTTAAAATTGAAAAAAAGTGGTCCTAGATTTATTTGTAAATAATGAAATAAGGAATCTGTTCATAGTTTATCAGTGGAAGTAGCGATTGTGAAATCAGAGCTTTATGACATTCAACCATAATCCCGTGCCCCGAAATTAATTTATTGCCTTCAGCTATTTGCAAATTCTAAACTAAATATCAAGGCAGTAATTTGTTGGTATCCTTCTATTAAAGAAAGAAAAATCCACAATCCTCACTAAAATAACTTGAAACTTACAGAAGTAATAATTTGTCCAATGTTGTTAACTGAAAATGAGACATTGCTTTTGAACTGTGGCTCAACAGAAACATCTACAAGAGCAAACTAATGATATTCACTTTCACAAATTAGTTGGTACCCCTTTGAAAAGATTTAAAATATGTTAACCATAGACAAATGTGCTCAGTATGCTGGGTGGTGAATGTCCTTCATTGTGCTTTTAGTGCCAAGATGCACTTGTGTCCAGAATTATCAGCTGTTGGCTTGTAAGCTCATGGAAGACCATTCCAGCCTCACCATCCCTTATGTAACTCCTAATAATACACGCTGACAGCAGACGGCACTGAGACCAATGGTAGGGGTCTGAGTGACTCACTGGCTACAGACTAGGACTATAAATAAGGTCACAGTTGATGGAGACAACTGAGATAATACAATAACCAGCCCATGAAATATACTGGAAACAGTCTCCGGAATCAGTAGATAAACTGCTATAACCATGTCAGAGGTACGTTATGGTGTTTGGATTTTGTACAAACAAAACTACATTGTTTTGCATTTGACAAGCCTTAATTCAATCTAACACTGAAGCCAGGCAAAGTGAAAAAGAAGCGCCCACCGATGAAGGAGGAGGACCTGAAAGGAGCTCGCAGTAAACTCGGGCTGAAGGGCGAGGTGAAGAGTAAGACCTACGAAGTCATGGTCGAGTGTGGTGAGTACGGTCGTTTATTAATGGTAATATTTAGTCTAAAAAAATATATTAAGCAGCTGACATAACATGATTGACTCAGAAATGTTTTGCCTTCCTAATTCAACTAAGTACCAACATGTATAAATTCATTCATGTGTATTAATACTCATTCATACAACAATGTTTTTTCCGGATTTTTAACTTGTATTACTTTTCAGTTTAGTGTTTTGTGCTTTGACATTTTTAAAGGGTTATAGATAGGGGTTTACTCATAGACTGTATATGAGAATGGACAAAGCATTAGGTCACATGACCCATGGGTTTCCCGTTTTGAGGAGCTGTGACACGTTTCAGAGTCAAGTTTTAGCGGGATGTACCATTTAACATGTCGACTTGACAAAGAAATCAAAAGTCTTAGTTGCGCATGAGTCAATCCGGAGGGTAAGATTTGTTGCAGTTCCTCGAGTGACCGATAGGGGCTGGCTCCAAAAGCGAGTCAATGTCCTTCGACTCCCATGTTAAAATGGCATTCACACTTGCTTTTTTTTTTTTTTTTTTTTTTAAATAAATCCAATTTTTCTAATTGAGACTGTTTTCAATATCGCAAACCTTTGTACAGAATTTAGTTTCAATAGAGGCTGAGCATTCTAATATTGAACTTTTTCATCAACATTTGATTTTGTTGGTCGGTCCGTCTCCATGTATCTCTGCCTGCTATGTTTGTATAACTTAGCAGAATAACATGCATAACTGAGGCCTTGATAATTAGCTTTAAACGGCATATATCAAGATAAAAAGCCAGCAAAACACTGGCTATGTAAATTAATCAAACATAATTTTGAATATTACTTACTTGAAGAATTTAATGTCACATTTTTTGTTTGTAGTTTTTCCAACATCAAAAGTACTTCACAAAATATACAAATACTGCACATTTGAAAGACTAAGAATAACATAAACTAAAGTAAAAAGTCCTATTTTAAAAACATATAAAGACAACATGTATTACTGTTGTCAAGTATGATACAGAAGCTGTTTTTGGTGACATACAGTATTTGTGCTCACTTACTTTCCTTATAAGGCATCCAGTTACATTTCTATATTAGACTTAGATATGAGTTGTAGTATTTCGTGGGTTTAAATACCTCCTAATGTTTGTTTTTGTGCTCAGAGCGTATGGGGAAGGCGGCGCCATCTGTGTTCAGCAATGTGAGGACAGGAGCAGAGACGGTCCTTTCCAAGCCTGCTGCTGCCAAAGACCCCGTAGCCAGTGTGTTTAGCAAATAGTCACACTGCAAGACACTGCAAGACAGAGAATACGTAGCACTGAAGGAGCTTACGCTGAAGCATTTCTGTCAAATGCATTAGTAGACGATGATAATGTATGATGATGAATGGTAATGCATGTAAGGGATTTCTGAAATTTAAGAGAAGTGGATGAGCTAGAAGTATGTTTTAATATTACTGTTATGCATGCTGTGCCATGCTTTTTTTGAACTTGTCTATTTTCCTGAGTAAATTATTTTTCCTCAGTTAAAGTACAGTGTTGAATTATTCGTGGGATATCAGTGATTCTACAGAAATAGCAGGATGCATTTGATTTGAAAGATACACAAAATCCTTTATGTTGGCCTTTGTTGGCTGACTGATTTAAAAAAAACAAGTTAAGTATCAAGTTTTTATTTCTCAATTGTGTACAATCACCACCAGTGTATTTGCAAGATATACTTCATATTTGCCAGACTATACACACTCTCTTGATCAACTTATTTTCTTAAGCACTTGCACTACAGAGGTTTCTGAAAGAATTTCCTTAAAACAAACAAAAAAACACAAAACTAAGACTTGTATCTTGGACTGTGGAAGGAACTGAGAATGGTGCATACATGTTGCAGAAAAAACTGGAATCACATTTTGAGTCACATCAAACCCTGACTAAAAATCCCCTCATAGCTGTATAATGGGAGATCAGGTTTACTCTTCTAAGAGTGACTATTTGAAGGACCCATGTGCCAGTGGATAAAGTCTAAAAAATGTCAATAAATAAGCAATAATTGTTGAAATGTTGCAATGTAGGCAATGAACAAACACAAATAACCTAAGTCCAGTTCAAACTGGCTGGTCAACAGACCAGAAGATATGACAAACAACAAAGAAAACAGTTTAGTCACAAACAAACAACGGGTGTGGGGTAATTACAAAATTACAGCAGATATGTGAATGTATTGTATCATGTTTAACTTAAATGATTGAATTAAATTGATTTTTGTTGTATATGTGATTGCCTCTGTCTCTATCTAAGATTAGAGAGGGTTATTATATGGGAATGTGTTGAAATAGCGCTGTTTGATGTAAACTATGAAAAGGGTGAAAACATTCCTTAATATTCTCCCGTGCTGCCGGCCTTGGATGGCTGGTTATCTTCTCTTTCTAACTTTTCCTGGATATTACGCTGACTGTGATTCCCCTCCCCTCTCCCTCCCTCCTGTGGACCTGAATCAGAGCTCCGGCGGGCGGCTGACAACACTCCATCCTTATCAAGGACTGAACTGAGGCAGAGTTCATAGGCTGACTTACTAACACACAAGCGCACACACACAGTTAAACACATTAACCCAGCGTATTTGCTGGCTCCCCTCCCTCTGCAAAATTAAATGGGGTGTTGAAAAAGAAACGTTGTGCCACCTGATGAAAATGACTCACCGAATGGAGAGCAGCCGTGTTTAAATATAGAAAGTCTGCACAGCCAAAAACTGAAAATCAGTTAAAGGTTGTTTTATAATATGGTTCTGGTCATGTTTTTGTCAATGTATGCACAAACGCATACATATATATATTAAGACTGAAAAATATAAAGATGTCTTTTACATTTATAGAAACAGAGAATTTCAAGCATTTCTATAGTTGTCCACTATTTACAGGAAAATTATAATTTTTAATAAGAAAATTATATGAATGATCTACTGCTGGGTGACAAACTGTAAGATAATCATTGATTTCAACACAACACTTTATAGTTTTCTAATTGTAAATTGGCAGATTGTTTTTCTTTTAGTTTTATAAAGACCTTGCTTGTTCCTAGACGTTGAGCTCACTGTTGGTCAAAGGTGGCACACCCTCTTTTTGTCCCTCCCCGAAGCAGAAAACTTATTTCTCGGCAGGGAAGTGAGTCAGTGTTTAGTGGAGGTTGAGTGATGTCTGGACTTTTAAGTGTCCGTCTTCTGCCCCTGCTCTGGGGCTGCTCCTGTCTCTGGCTGTCCAGCCTGGCGTCAGGAGTTCTGCTCATCTCAAAGGACAATGAAGCTTCTCAGGTAAATTCACATGCTCATCTTATTTGTATTTTGATAACATTAAAGATCAGACCACTTTACCACTTCACTCCTTAATTACTTTACTTTTTTTGTTCCAGTCCACCAGTCTGTTTTCTTTTGAAATACCCTTTAGATTTTAGGTTAAATACTGATTTTCATTAGTCCTTCTTACTTGAATTTATGTCTGATCCAGTGTAAAGCTTCACAGTCTACACTAGTTCATGTCATAGCAGCCTTTCCCCTCTGATATTTTGGCAGCGTTTGGGTTATATCCTGTATTTATTTGTGTTGCAGGAGAGAACCGGAGCTGGCAGATTGCTGCAGGTACTGAGCTAAACGTATTTGCTGACAGTTTTTGCATATTAGTAAAAACATCTTTATTCTATTGTTCTAATTTTCTTAACATCAATATCAATATGTACAAGTATAAATTGTATAACAGTGAATACTATTTGAAGTTGATGTTGCGTTTTGATTTAATAATACACTTAAAAAATCTAGGTCTTTAGCTCTATTTATTTTTAGTCTTGAAAGTTTGAAAATGTCTGCTTACTTCGTGTGGTTGCTTTCTGTTACAGAAAAGAAGTGCGCCTGAAACCATGGTAAGAAAGAATTTATGATGAGAGAAAATCATTCATTTTTTGCTATTACACCACTTGGAAAGAAAAATAAAGTAAATGGAAGAATCTGTATTTTTGTTTTGAACTCATTTGGATTTATTTCTACAGTGTTTTTTTTCCAACATAGCTGAATATACTGAGGAGGTCATCAACACGACTCTGGTTCATGTGACATAACCTCATCACTACACTCCCAGGGTGGAAGCAGTTACCTAATGCTTTTAAACATTTCTTCCAAGCTGCAATGTTTTTGGCACTTCTTAGGATATAAAGGTTTCTCTATAAATGTGCATGAATGTTCAGTGGAAATAACTTAAATAAATAAATATGCTGAAGGGTGAGTTCACAACTCTTCAGTAAAGACATGTGTGAGTGGTTACCTCGTCATGCTCTCTAGCAGAGGCCTAGAAGTCTGAAGGTTCTGGTTCTGCAGGTATCACAGCCATTACGAAGACCACAACTTTCCCTGTGATGTTACTGGAATCTGCCAGGGACACTCCCAGTTTTGGACAACAGAGTTCGAAGTCCTTGAATTACTGCTGGCACCGACGTTCCTTCACTTTCAACATCTATTCTACTTCCAGTTTTAGCCATCTCTATTTTTCATGCTTCTCAAGTATTTTTTCATCTTAATACATTCTTTTCTTCTTTTTTCTTCTTACCACTGCCTTTTTCTGCCTAACCACCACACCATCTAATTGGTTAGTCATCACCAGATTAAGTGGCTGGCTTTGGAAATCCTTCAGGATCGTTGTTCTAAAATTCTCTACAATGTTTGGAGGTATCTCCTATATTAATTTTAGGACTTCCAACCAATACTCAGCATGTTCCTAGACAGATGCTTCATACCTGAATTCCCTCTATGCCGTCTCTTACTCCCATCTACTGTATGCTGGTATGTGCAGGATTGTCTCAGGGGCGTCTCAGCATTTCTCGCCTGTTGTGGTCTCTGCTGGTCCTGACTACGGTTGTGCTCAGGACCTGTTCTTGTTCTGCATAAATTCGTACCTCATGTAGCTCTCTTTCAGTCTACCATTTTCTAGCCACTTTTAGGACTTCTCAGAATAAACGCACAACATTGTTTTTTGTTTGTTTTGATTTTTTCCAAAACTGTCAATCGCAGTCATTGGACTTGTTAAATTCAGATCACGTAAGCATAACATTAATAGCAAAGTATTTTTCTAAAACAGAGGGAGCAATGTGGATCATGTCCCAACCAGTTCAACGGACAAGACTATGTGCAGACCTGAAACACCTCACTGTTGTTTTAAGATGCACTAGACAAAATGTTAAACTTCACTTTTACTGCTTGCAATCAGGGGCCTTACATACTAATTTGTGTTTAAGTCTTTCTGTCTCTCCCCCTGTTGCTGCCTCAGGTGGAGGTACACAGCGTGATAGTGAACTGCACTGTGATGTCTCGCTTTGCCCACACTGTCATAACCTCACTGGCTTTAAACAAAGCAAACCGTTCCCAGGACATCTCTTTTGAGGTGGAGTTACCGAAGTCTGCTTTCATCACAAACTTCAGCATGTCAGTTTGTCTTTGGTTCTGTTGACAGTTTTTTAAAACATTCCTTATGATACAGGTAATTAACTCTCATTAAGGCCTATCACATAGCTATATGCCTTTGTGCTTTAAAGGGAAATTGAAGGTCAGGTATATGTTGGAGAGGTGAAGGAAAAAGAGAAGGCGAAGAAACAGTATGAAAAAGCTGTTTCCTCTGGGCAGACTGCTGGACTTGTCAAGTGAGTACATAGAGATGAAATAGACACAAAAAAATTGCTGGTGCAAATGAATGTTTGACCAAGCTGTTGCTCAAATACTATATTCATCATTTTATTTGTAGCAGGAGTGAACTATATCTGTGGTTTATTGCAGAGCTTCTGGGAGAAAAATGGAGAAGTTTTCAGTGTTTGTCAATATTGCAGCAGAGAGTAAGGTCACATTCATCTTGACCTATGAGGAGCTCCTGCAGAGGAAAATGGGCAATTATGAGATTTTTTTTCAAGTTAAGCCCAAAACACTGGTCAATCAGTTTCAGGTGAATCCATGCTCATGACGGAATCTTGCCTGATGGACTACTAGTGTTTTCAGATTTCCTGAAAAATAAACTCTGTTTTTGTATCTGTGGAAACAGATTGTGACAAACATATATGAGCCCACTGGCATTTCTCATGTTGATGTCAGCACAAATTTCCTCTCCAATGAGCTGCTCCCTCTGGTGGAGAAAACCATCACAGACAAAAAGGTACATCATTCAAAAAGCCTTCTCCTAGTGTGTTTGTGAAAGTTTCTTTTTAGTTCTTTAGACTTCCAAGAAAAGTAATGTAATTCACAAAATGTATTCACCCACTTGTCAGGCACACATCTCCTTCTCACCATCCATGGAGCAGCAGAGGAAGTGTCCAGATTGTGATGGAACGCTCATTGATGGGGATTTTATTATCAAGTATGATGTGAAGCGAGAGAAGAGCTTCGGAGATATTCGGGTGAGATGTTGGTTATTAAACACTGGAACTGGAACCACCGGAGGAAGTGTCTGCTGAAGGTTTTTTCTAGTTTGATTTTTTACGCTTTCAACAGAGATTTCTGTCATTCATTTTGTTCTTCTTTATTTTCTCCTCAGATTGTTAATGGATATTTTGTGCACTTCTTTGCTCCACCTGACATACCCAGAGTCCCCAAGAATGTGGTGTTTGTGATTGACAGAAGCGGATCAATGTACGGCAGAAAGATTGCTCAGGTGAGGGATTGTTCAATTTGTTGATTTGCTCAAATGTATTAAAGCTCATTTGACCTTTGATATTATACAGACGCGAGATGCGATGGTGTCCATTCTGAAACAACTCCATGAAGAGGACCACTTTGCACTCATTCAATTTGATGATACGGTCACTTTTTGGAGGGAGTCACTTGCCAAAGCAACCAAGGAAAATGTGACTGAAGCCATTGCCTATGTCAAACATATCAAAGACCGTGGAGGTCAGACAAAAAATAAGAAACACAAGATCATATACATCTTTGTTTTATGAAAAAAAAATCTCATAGTAAAATTTTTGTTTTCTGTCAAGGTACTGATATCAATAGTGCAATGATGAGAGCTATAAGCATGCTGATCCAAGACAGACAGGCAAACAGGCTACCACAGACGAGCATTGACATGATCATTTTATTGACTGATGGAATGCCAAACTCCGGTATGTTTACAGAGTGTGACCGTAGTGTAGCACGCATGATACACCAATGATGTGTTTTATATCAGGTATTACTTTTACGTGTGTTGCATCTGTGCATCTGAAGGAGTGTCTCATATCCCAACAATCCAAAAGAATGTTCGTGCTGGTACTGGGGGAAATATGACTCTCTTCTGTCTTGGATTTGGAAATGATGTGGACTACTTGTTCCTGGATGTGATGAGCAGGCAAAACAAGGGACTGACTCGAAGAATCTATGAGGCTTCTGATGCAGCGCTTCAGCTCCAGGTAAAACATTTTAAATCCAGCAACTGCTCTGCCACATCAATGCAAAGTAATATTATAACTGTTTCTGATAAATTAAATAAAAAAAAATGCTTTTGTTTATAATTGTAAATGTATACATTTTATTCCAGGGTTTTTATGAAGAAGTTTCCAGCCCTCTGCTTTTAGAAGTAGATTTGCAGTATCCCAAAAATACAGTGGACTTTGTCACAACCAATCACTTTAATCAGTTGTTTAATGGCTCAGAACTTGTGGTGGCTGGTCAGCTGATGGACAACAACCTGGACACCTTCCCTGTGGAAGTGATTGGCCAGGGGGTGAGAAAAAGAAAGAAATCCTTGAGATACAGTGCTGAAGTTTTGAGATGGGCTGTTAATTGTTCTTGTTTTTTGTTGTTGTCATTTTCGATGTATTGTGAAGTTTGAAGATGTCTTCAGGGCAGAGGGCCAGGCAAATGTTGTGGACTGGAACGTGATATACCAAGATGAGCAGTACATCTTTGGAGATTTCACTGAGCGTTTGTGGGCCTACCTCACTATCCAGCAGTTACTGGACAAGAGGTCAGTTCACTTATTTCTCTCAATTCACAGACTTATTCACATTAACACATCTTTTTGCAATAACTATTTCTTTATGGTAGCTGTGTTCCACTGTTAGACAACCCCTTAGAATCATTAAGATTTATTGTTAAAGATTCTAAGATATTAAAAGGATTTATGACAACACGCGTTCCTCATTACAGCAGGAGTAGTGAACCAGACGAGACAACCAACGCCACAGCGAAGGCCCTGGAAATGTCCCTGCAGTACAACTTTGTCACCCCTCTCACCTCCATGGTTGTCACCAAGCCGGAAACAGAGGACGGACCAGACAGCCCTCTCATTGCTGACAAACTAACTGAGGGTAATTGAATTAAACAAAAGAGAAAAGTTGTTCTGAAGTTTACTGTAGTCAGGCTTTTCCTTGTAGGCTGATGTATTGCTTCAATTGACCATTTAGTACTAATTATTAAAATACCATTGTCTTTTTTAACAACTGTCTGCATATACAGTATAGTAAAGGTTAGTACCATTATTTGGTAAAACATTTATTAGTAATATATATATATGCATTTTGATCTTGCAGCAGATGTTACTTTTCTTAAAGGGAGAGAGAGTGTGTGTGTGCGCGTGTGTGTGTGAGTGCGTGCCTGCCTTCCTGCCTGCCTGCCTGCCTGCGTGCGTGCGTGCGTGCGCGCGCGCGTGTGTGTGTGCGCGCGCGTGTGTGTGAGTGCGTGCGTGCCTGCGTGCGTGCGTGGATGTTTCTTACTCATGGCCCACACATACTGGCATTCCTGTGTGGAACATTTCCCCTATCCTTTCGTGGCTTTCACCACTACCTAAATTCTGCTAAATTTGACCCTTTTGGCTAAATTTTCCAACTCATCCTCCTCTCTTAAAACAGAGTTCCTTTCTTCAGCCAGTCTTCCCCTCTTCAGATTATCTTCTCTTCAGCTCATTTTCCTCTCTTCAGCAAATATTCCCCTTTTCAGTGCCTCCTCCTGTCTTCATCTCTTTCTCTTCTTCCATCGTCTTTAGTTATCAAATTCTTTGATTTTCAGCAGTTCAGCTCTCATTCTCATCTCAGTGTTCAACCCTGCATTCTCAAAGGAAATGCTTTTTTGAATGAATGTTTGAGTCGGAGAATCCTGACAGAATTAAGTTACAAGTGAGAAAAAGAACAATGCGTGAATGAGTTTGATGGACTGATAAGAGAAATTTATACTCTTTGGCTGGTAAACACCAACAAACGGCAGAACCAAAATCATTCGTGAGCTGTTTTATTGTATCTGTGGGTTGACAATTACATTTTTTGCTCATATTACAGGGATCTGTCCATTCATAGGTTGAGTTCTGTGTTAAACGCACCTCCTATTATCACTGGACAGTTGGAAATGTCTGAAATAGCTGAAAAACAATTGTGAAAGAATAACAGATCATCCACGTTGGGACTGTAAATATGGACAGTTGTTACTGGACTACTTCTAATTGATATGTTTAAGACGATAAAGCGTCTTAAAGACTAATCAGGTTCAGTGACTTAATCTGATTATTCCTGAACAACATTGAGTTGTTGGAGAAGTTGTTGGTGGAGATGACGAGGAAGCATCAGAGGCAGCAAATACGTTTGGTACGGAGGGTTTTTTGTCTTTGTTCGATCCACTAATGGTGCAAAGCTTGTTGTATATGTTGTTGACGAAAACCTCCAGATGATCCAAGTTAGGGTTGTAGTCCAGTTTAAGGGATGGGAGAAAAAAAAGATGCAAAATGGACTAAAGAAGATGAAAATCTTTCTAGCAGTAGGAGGCTGTCGTATTAAATCACACACCATCTCACGGGAGAGTTGCAGTCAACGTGGTGTCAGAGTCCTCTATTTCTATTTTCTTATTTCTCTTCAGTCAACTATGCCAGCAAAATAGTGTAATATAATATATCATATTGTTTATGTCCATGTGTTTTTTGACAGAGCAAAGACAACAAGCAGAAAAGATGGGTAAGACAATTACTCTATACAATATAGTCAAAAAGGTATTTGACACGTTGCTTTTGACTCATATTGTGTTTATCTTGTGTATAGGGTATCAACATGTGAGCACTGCACTACCCGGTTCATATGTACCTACATATTTTGGTAAGTGTGGTTTTGGATTAATAGCTGCAAATCTCTGCTTTCGCCTCAGTCCATCATCATAACTGTTATTTAGCTGCCATAAAATCCACCAGACCTTTCATGATGAGGTGGAAATCTA
The DNA here is from genome assembly GCA_014839995.1 of Xenentodon cancila. NCBI lineage: Eukaryota > Metazoa > Chordata > Actinopteri > Beloniformes > Belonidae > Xenentodon > Xenentodon cancila. The sequence continues at coordinate 177,992 of CM026203.1, read as the reverse complement.
CCTGTACTGTAAAACACATGATCCCTGTAACACATTAATAAATGAAACAGGACCGTAACCTCTTTATAACACAAACAAGTAGAAATAAAAACGTTTCCATTGTCGTCACAGACCAGCTCCATTGTTTTTAGGAAGTAGGAATAAACATGTACCTGTGTTGGTGGTCAAATGGATGAACTGCCAGTCAGTAACTGTGGATATTTCTCTCATATTTCCTGACAAGACTGAACACCTACTGCTCCTGCTTGTATTGTGTCTCTGTGTTCAGGACACACAGGCCGCACAGTGAGAAGTATCCTCTTTTCACTCTGTAACATCATCTCTTGTGAAATGACTTTTTTACTGAATGAGAAAATGGATGTGTGTGGTGAGAGGGTGAGAAAAGTGTGAAATGTCTCACTCTCACGCTCACTTTGCTTCCTCTGATGTGTGTTGATTACAGTGGATGGAGATCCTCATTTCATGATAGAGCTCCCTGATAGAGATGATGCCTTGTGCTTCAATATCAACAACAAACCGGGAACCATTTTCAATCTGGTCAGAGACCCAAAATCAGGTCAGCCTTCTGTCTTGTTTTAGTTAAATGAACATGCCAGAGTTTTCCAGAATGTTCCTAGGCCTCTTAATAGATGTTGAAGAGTTTAAACTTTGATCAGGGACCAGGTCAGCACGTACGAAAGCAGTTTTAAGGGAAAGAATATGTGTTTGCTGAAAGATGGCTTTTATCGTTTGCACTTACACCGACTGACATATGTCAAAATAAATTGCTCTTTTGAGTTGTGGCAAGACTCAAACATGTAATTCCACTTAGGCAATAGTGTAGATAGGATTCCTTTTACTGTTGCTTTTTAGGACCACATACATATACAAAAACTCACATATAGACAAGAAATTATCAATGATAATTCAGTGATAATCCTGCAATATTTTTTTTTTGTCCTGACTGACACTAAGTGACTCGAATCAAACATCTTTTTATTTATATTTGTGATTCCTCATCTATAACCACTATGTTTTCTCAGGTATTTTAGTCAATGGTCAGGTCATTGGAGACAAGAAGATTCCCCCTGATGGGGTAATCAACACCTACTTTTGGCGTTTCGGCATCATCCACCAGATTTTGGGGGTCAGGATGGAGGTGAGCACTCAGGACATTTCAGTGTTCCAGGACGGCAAACGGGTCACCCTGCTATGGACTGACACAGCCTCTCTCAAAGGACCCAAGTAAGCATTGTGGGAATTATTTCTGTTAAATAATTACGGTACAGGAGAACTCCGTTTAATATAGTTTATTAAGCTGTACAGCTGAGAATCACACAGCTGCAATGAGTCAGCAGTGAATCTGCCTTGATTAATTACACACAGATCTTATACACTTGCATGTCCTTGTGCACAAACAGGGATTGTTCTCTCCCGTACCAGAATAGTTCCCTCCTTACTTCTTATCTCCACCAACCGCCGGAGACTTATGATTACTTCTGTGAGAACCATTCTCCAACAGGTTACCACCAGAATGCAAGTGAGAAACCAGACAGAGTGAAAAGTACTGAATACACAATGAACAAGCAACAGATAATAGCAAAAGACACTGTAATAAACTAACTTAAGAAACTATATTTCTCAATTTCCCTTACATAAGTCACCCCATTAACTTTCTTTCCACTGCAGTATATATGAGCTGGTAACAGGAACTTTAATCATGACTTGAGCCTTTTTTCACTTCTTGTGGAGGAAACATTGTAGTCACAGGATGATGTGATGGTGTGTCAGTCTCAAGTGTCATGTTCTAAATGCATAACAGCAAAGTATAATAGTGTAACTATGAATCTGTGAAAATACAAAAACTGATAACAATGGAGGGAACAAAATAACATTCCTTTGTCCCATAGTGCGTCTTGAGCATCAAAGTAGGGAACAGTCGACGTTTTAACTTGTCAGTCTGATGATTTATTGTCATTTTCCACATGCAAACCACCAATGAACCACAGTTTTGACAGAATCCTCGTAAGTCATCTCCCCAGAAGATCCCCACAGGTCAAACTACACAACACTTTAGCCGAAGTATTTAAATGTACACTCTCAAATTCATTTACAAGTTTATAGACTTTATTAGATATGTAAAAGTAAGTCAATTAAGAGACAAAACGTCTCAAAAAAGAGGTCAAACTAACAAAATTGACTACTGAGAAGAAAAATCCTCCACTTGGTTTTACCCAATAATTCAATCAATGACATCACCAACAACTGCATGGTGAGTCTGAGAAAGGGAACAAACAATTTGTGGTTTTATCCACCACAAGCTTTGATGTTAATTGTTGCACAATGCTACCACAATCAAATCCAGGATTGTCAGTAAAGCACTATTACAAAAGCAATGGCAAATTAAACAAACGCAAATATAGAATGTAATGTGAAAGATGAAGTGACAAGTGGGGAGTAAAATAAAAATAAAATGCATGTTTTAGATGCTTTCCTGCTTCAGCACACCGTGATACAAGTAGCAGTGTCGTCAACAGAGTTGTGTAGATGTTGATGACAAGCTGATGAGGACCGTTCATTAGAATCAGGTATGTTTATGCACGGAGACGTGTAAAACATGCAGGACAGAGTTCTCCGAGGACCAGGATTGGGATGGGAAACACTGAGCTAGAGTGCAGAGCTGTAAAAAAGAGTCTATAAAAAAAAAACATAAAACTTTAATAGATATTTTTTAAGATCGAAGGCTGCATTGACACACATCTTCAATATAATGTGGTCCAAAATGTCATGACTAGTTCACAGCTGGAATGGTTTCTCTATGATAAAGTAGGGCCAGTCAGTAGGCCTCCAAAGAGAGCTGCGCTTTTGCAGTCTCTCGGCCAAATCCTATTCAGTGTGTATTGTGTTTCAAAATGACATTTTTGGAAATGATGGGAATCTTGTTTGACCGATCAGCACCAAAATTCATACCGCACTGCGTTCAATCAAGTCGGTCATTTTCTGGTACTTTTTGTTGGGCTTTTCTCAAAATTTCAGGGCATGAAAGGGCCAAAAATCTGTCTGGAAGCAGGAAAAGCAGAAGAATACAGACGGAAGAAAGAATAAATATGGGCAACAGCAATACGGGTCTTCCAATGTTTCACATTGGCACTTCTCAAAAACTATACTTCCAATGTAAAAAATTGGCACCCCTTAATAATAATAATAATAATAATAATCAATAGAAAATTGCTTGAGTGCTGTGAACTGTGATGTTAGTGCATCACTGGTTCCTGCAATGCTCCGCAGGCTTGGGCCCCTAATTAAAGCAAATTAAACAAATGTAAAGATAAAATATAATGTGAAGGATGAAGTGGCAAGTGGTGAATAAAATAAATATCACCTACTTTATCACAGTCCCATTTTTGACAAAGTTACATTTTGATATTGATGATTGAGGAAGAAACAGTCTGCTATTTATATATTGTATGGTTTTTGTTTTTCATATATTGATTGATTGCCATTATTGTTTAGAAACTGCACCATCTGCGTTTTACCAATGACCTTCATCCTGCCATTTAAAAAGTTACTTGACCAACATAAATCAACCTATCCTACATAAAACTGCTCTAACTCCTGCAGTGGTCAACATACTCTTCTTAAAAAAAATCATACTTTGACATGAGTATTATGTAATGTAAAGTGTAGATAAAAGTCAATTACTAACATAATTGTTCCTAACTCTCTGCTGTAGAGTAGATCTTCTAGTAACTAAGGATCACGCCCTCACAGTAACACTCAAGGACTCAGTTAAGTTTGTGATCCTGCTACACAAAGTCTGGGAGAAGCACCCGTACCACCGGGACCATCTGGGTTTCTACACACTGGAGAGCCACCTCCTGTCACCTTCTGTTCACGGATTGCTGGGTACAATAAAACACACTCCCAAACAGCATTTTACTTTTCATGTCTACATCTACAAAGGTTTCTCTCTGATGATTATTTTTAACAAAATTGCCTCGATAGTGATTTGAAGTTTCAGTTTCATTCATTCGTATTGTATCTACATTAACTTACTTTACTCACAAAGTGTAATTAACACATACTTGAAAAAGTGAGGACAATTTATCTATCTGTTTTACTATAAATATGAAAACATGTATAGTTTTCAATTATACTTTAACTGTATTTCAGGTCAGTTCTATCATGGTATTGCATATGAGGTGACAGACTTGCGTCCAGGCGAGACACCAGAGAAACCTGATGCCACAATGTATGTGAAAGGACACGAGCTCCACGTAACCAGGTACATTCAAAGGCTCAGACATGCATGTCTACTCTTAATATAGTTACAGCTAGTTTGTGCATGCACTTGCAGCTTCATGAAACGTGTCTCTGTGCACAGAGGCTGGCAACGAGACTTCAGGACCCATGTGAAAGATGGAGAAAACGTTCCCTGCTGGTTCATTCACAATAATGGAACGGGCCTCATTGATGGAGACGCGACAGACTATGTTGTGTCAGGACTTTTTAAGACCGTTTAAAAGCAAGTTACACATTTACCACTCAAATCATCAAAATCAGTTGAAAAGATACGTGAACTAATATAGCCGTGGCTAAAACACAAATACATTTATCCTGCAATCGTTCATCTCTTGGAGTTAACTGAGCTTGTGACTGTATGAAGACCTCCTCCAGCCCACTAGATGTGTCACCCACATAATTACTGAACAAAGCATTCGGCTCCATTGGCTCTGCTCTGCTGAGGATTGTTAACTGCTCATTGGTCGCCGGCTGCTTTACCTCTTATTTTAAACAGGCGGTTGCTCAGCCGCCTCTTAAACAGTCCAACCTGGGTTCATCTTCCACACAACTTTAAACCTATTTCTAAGCTGCTTTTGCTTCAAAGATCTTGGAGAACATGTAGCTAACTGGCTCGTCCCTGCTCTGGATAAGCATGAGATCTTGGAGAAATTTCAATCTGGTTCTCGTCAGAGGCATTTGACCAAACAGATCAGAGTGTCCAATACTATTCTGATGGCGTCTGACTCCGGTAAATTTACTGTCCTTGTGCTGCAGGATCTCAGTGCAGCATTTGATACTGTGGCCCACAGAATTTTGATGGACCGACTCGGAGACCACGTTGACATCTCAGGCAGCGGTCAGGCACCTGATTATGTGTCTGACCTGCTTCATGCCCGAGTACCCGGTAGGTCTCTCAGGTCTGCCGACCAGGTCTTCTGGTTGTGCCTCGGACCAGGTCCAGACAAACATCTTAGAGCACACCTGTGCAGGCAGGCTTTTAGTAAAGATGAGTAAATTAATGATTTTTGACCGCCCTGTTTGTTGTTGTCGTCTGTATTTTTATGGTTTCTGTTTTTATTTGTGAGACTATTTTTATGTCTTCTCTGACTCCAACACCTCCCCATCTTCATCCCTCTCACTAACATCAGTCTCTTGACTTCACTTATTTCTTCACCTGTTGCTCTCTCAGTGGCCCTCTTCAACACTGATCCTCCTGGTTTTTCTACCATTCCTCCTTCCTTAATTCTTGCCTTCTCTTCCTCCTGCTCATCCCTCACTTTAGAAAAAAACTGGAAAGGTCTCCACTTTTAAACTTTATTTTCATTGTGTCCTGCAATTTACAACAATATGAAACCATTCATAACATAAGTCCCATAAGTAGTATATGAGCAGCAAAGCTTTGCATTAAGGGGGCAGTTGCCCACCGAACTGCTATAAAACTGCTGTACAGCCTGATAACTAATAAAGACCTGATTGTAACAATTTGTCACTGTTTTTTAATTGCAAAATGAGAAGACATGATGCAAGGTATTCCCAAAAGTCAAGCTGGCACAGGATGAGCATGAACATTCTTCCTCACTGTCAACCCCCCCTGAAACATACCAGCTACAGTACCTGTATAATACACGGTGTGAAGAGTTGGAGGAGCAGAATGTCCCTCTTTCTGTGGCACACAGGCACACTGTGGGCGGACCAGCTCTTAGGGAAAGACTTGAGTCTCACACGCCACAAGTACCGAGCTCAGTCATGCTGGAGGAAAGCCTCTTCAGTTTCACTGTCATGTCTACAGCGTGGAGACTGCTGCTGCTGTGGGGTTGTGTCTGCATCCGTCCTCCAACTGAAGTCCAGGCAGCTCTGGTTGTTTTGGGGTTCCCCTCTCACCTGCCTCAGGAAACAAGACTGGCTCTGTTCTGGAGCCTCTGGAGCTGATTGTGCAAAGAAGGATACTCCATAAAACGAAGAAGGTCATTGACAAGCCTCATCATCCTCTTCACAACACAGTCATTTAGTGTCTTCAGTCAGAGGTTCTTCAGATCCGCTGCAACACAGACCTCAACAGGAGATCATTCCTGCCTCACAACAAGAAGGTTCCTGGTTCAATTCCCGGACCGGTGGGTCTTTCTGTTGACCCTGAGAAGGAGGAAGCGGGTGTAGATGATGGATGATTGGATGGACACTGATTGGGTGCTTCTGAACCGAAGTGTCGGTTTAAAGTTGGGGGCGGCTCGAGCACAGAGCTCGAGCCGCGGACACACACCGGAAGCACGGCTCTAAAGGCGCAGCTTCCTTTGCCTCTCCCTCCTTCTTCTTCTTCGGCCGTCCCCGGTTCGCAGCCTGTTTGGGTCGCAGCGCCCCCTCGGCAGTGACGTGCAGTCAGGGGACTCATCAATGAAATTAAATTAAATAAAAAAAAATTACATGGTTCTATTAATTGAGTGTTCATTTTTTTCATTTAACCTTACAATGTTTTCACAATTATCTTCGAAATACTAAGAAGAGACGAGACTGAATAAATCCTGAGTGAAATCCACGGTGGATTTCCAAATCACTTTGCTGTGCTGCATGTAATGCAGTGAGACCGATTTGCTGTTCCTCTGCATGTCGCTCTTAAAATGTTCCAACACTTTTACTATATGAATTAAATGTATTTAGTTCAGCTGGTGTATATAATGCACAGTGCTCATTTTTTCTAGTGATGCAGAGGGAGGGTGCAGTTCTCATGTCTCACTGCAGGGGGCGAAAGTGATACCAGAGATTCTTCTGGCAACTCCTCGGAAATACAACAGAAATAATGACAGCATTAGATAAGGATATGGAAACCTTTACAAACAATTATCGACGAGAATAATTTTTAAAGTTTTTTTCTGTGCTACAGTTTGTATATGTAAAGAATGCTGGTATGAAATTTCAAACAAAACACGTTTAATGTTGAATAAGCTGCTCTGTAGGGTTCACATATTTGTGAACGTGACTGTGATGACGTAAGTGCCTCGCCGCAAGTCACTCCCATGGATATCCATGGCAACCGATAGCACGTTCTTTCAAGCGAACGATGACGCACACCGCGGACGTGACGTCATTCTGTCCGTTGTGTTTTCACGGGAGTTGTCTATATAAGACGGAGGAGCGTTCGTCTTCTCAGTTCCGTTACTACAACTGCACAGAAAAGACGTCTGAGCGACAACAGAACTACTCGCCTTAAACGGTAAGAAAACTTATAAAAAAGATGTCCAAACTATTCAAGCAAATGAAGAAAACCACAGAAACTTCTAAAAAAAGTGAAAAAATGAGACGGGAGGACGAACGTAAAGCCTACGTGGAGCGCCTTATTGACATGTTTGTGAACGAGGCCAATAAAAAGTCATGTTTGAAACACCCTTCATTAACAGTTTGTAGGGTTAGAGAGGATCTGCTGATAAGAACCTGGGCTGAAGTTGAGGGGAAATATTTTGAAATTGTACCAGGCAGGTTAAAAACACTTCAAGCTTCAATCATGAAAGAGTTCTGCAAGTACATGGACTGTTCAGAAAGTCATGTGCTCAACTTCATTTTGTTTCAAACGTCTTCAGTAAATAATGCAATAATATCCTGCATCACAAAAGAGCTGCTGGATCCCCATAAGAAACCTGAATCGAGCTGGTTCTCATTTATACGTAAGGGCTTTGCCAGGATCTTCAGAAGAAAAGAGAAGGAAAACCTGGAGTTGGTAGAGCTGGAAACAAACAATGAGCAGAAACAGGTGGACGACCCTGATGTTACTGAAGTTGCTGCGACCAGCACAACTAACTTAAAGTCTGCAGGACCAAGGGCAGAAGAATTTAAAACGGCCGTACGAGTACTTGTTAGGGGTTTGGTTTTGTTGATTATTCAAAGGTCAAGGATGAATTATGTTTTACCAACATTCCATGTCATCAGTGACCGTCTGTTTGATCAAATCTGGACTGAAATTAGGCACAAAGACTATAAAATTCCCCCAGGAATTGTGAAAGGACTTAAATGGATTGTTCTAAAAGACTTGTATAAACAGTTTAAGTGTCCAACATCTTTTACCGTTTCCTTAGTTGCCAACGACCGTGTAGCTGAAGGCTCAGTTGTGTTCCTCGTCAAAAAACACTTACAGATTACATCAAAGAGACTTCACACCAACAAAATGTACTTGTTGTCATTCTTAAAATGCATAAAAAAACTCTCAGATATGTGGAAGCTGTTTTGGTGAAAATCAGACTCATTTCCATTCGACATCTGGGAGTCCACATTTGACCACGTGGAAACAAAAATCAAATCAGGTTAACCAGCACAAAATATAGGACAGAACCTTAACTTCAAATCCCATGTAGTGTTTGGATCTTCTCCTTTTATGCAGATGGGTTTTTTCCGGGTGATCCGGTTTCCTCCCAGAATAAAAAAAAAAAACTCAACAAGTTTTGACAACATTGACAAGTTATTTTTGAAGAAGCCACGATTCTTTCCAGTAAACCTTTTACCATAAAGGTTGTTGTCATGGTTAAATCAACCAAAAACACAGAGGAAGTTCAACCTGATCAGTTTTTCAAGAAAATAAAAGTAACTTGACATCTATTCCTTCATAACTCCTGCTTTTTATAAAACTGTTTAAACCAAATATCTTAACGGATCATGAAGAAGGACGCCACCTGCAGACAGAGAACTGCAAATGAAAGGTGTTTGTACACATTTAATATGTTAAATATGCTGTTCAATTTAAAAATAAAAATCACAAAATGTTTATTTATATCAATATCTAAGTCTTTATTTTTTGTAGGAATTTTACAGTTAAATTTAGATATGAATGAGGTTCTGCTTCAAGTTTCGATACTGTCGTATTGAAAAACAAAACAACACAAAGAGACAAAACAAAAAAAACTATTTTACCTTGCAAAATCCTTTGAGGGACTTTACAGTCCCTTGAAGGATTTTGTAATTGTGATTTTTCATGATTTAGTCCCTGATTTTGTGGTGGTATTTCATAAAAATGTACAAGGATTTTGCAATACTTTCATTAAACCTTAAATGAATGTAAAACATTAAAAACTACATGTAGAAGGAAAAATGTGAAGAAAAAACAAGCAGGCAGATTAGAAGCACAGTCACGTCTGTCTTGTTTAAAACTTAAATACTCCGGCTTCCTCCCACAGACCAAAAAGATGCATTCTAGGTTAATGGATAATTCTACATTGCCTGTAGGTGAGTGTGTTTGTTTGTTTGTCTGTCTTTGTTTGTGGCTGAGATGGACTGGTGATCTGTCCAGGGTGGACACCTGCATTTCTGATGGGCCCCGACAGAACCCTGTGACCCTGAGAAGGAGGAAGTGGGTATAATGATATTTGACTCCCCTGTTTGTTGTCGTTTTTGTATTGTTATGGTTTCCGTTTTTATTTGTGTTGTATTGGTCTGTCTCCTCTTTTTCTCTTCTGTACATGTTTGCAGACCAGAACCTCAGTAGCTGCATCCTGACCTGCAGTCCCACCCTCTGACCACCTCAGTGTTCACCTCCACCTGTCTGTATGGATGTCTCTGCTGGAGACCTGCTGACATCCTGACCTGCAGTCCCACCCTCTGACCACCTCAGTGTTCACCTCCACCTGTCTGTATGGATGTCTCTGCTGGAGACCTGCTGACATCCTGACCTGCAGTCCCACCCTCTGACCACCTCAGTGTTCACCTCCACCTGTCTGTATGGATGTCTCTGCTGGAGACCTGCTGACATCCTGACCTGCAGTCCCACCTCTGACCACCTCAGTGTCTGCTGTCTACACCTGTTTACATAGTCGTCCCTGTAGTTCACCAACTAACCAGGTATCGGTCATATATACATTGAACTCTTAGTTCTGCTGCTGATGGATATTTACACTGATGTATCCTGTCTTTTGTATCTTTGACGGTGTGTCTCTCTCTTTTCTTCCTGCTTTTTGTTTGCCACTGTTTGGCTTAAGGTTTTTCTCCTACTAGGTAGTTTTTAGCTGCCATTGTTTATGTAATAATTGCTCTGGTGATTTGGTTGGTTATTCAGATTTGACCCTGTTTGTTCCACATGCTGTGTCTATGATTCCTCTGGAGCAGAAAACTTCACATTTGGGTGACTAGATGGCTTAGATATCATACGGTGCTTCTGGAGATGCCAAACGTCTCAGTGAAGCGCTATACAGGCTTAAATTCAGCAATGCTTTGCCTGTTCCATCTGATGGTGCACCGCATGATTGCGTAGCTGTAATCAATGAAGTTTGTACCCCAAAACCTGATCTTCAGGAGATTCCCTTGGTGAACCCAGATTTGGTTGTGTTTGTGGATGGTTCTGCCTTCAGGGTTGAACGCTCAGTGAAGAATCAGGTGGGGTTTGCTGTTGTCTCAAATCATGATGTGTTGGTTTCGGGGTCACTATCACAATCTTACTCAGCCCAGGCGGCTAAGTTAGTAGCTCTGACCAATGCCTATAAATTGGCAAAAGGGAAAAGTGTGACAATTTACATTGATAGCCCATATGGTTTTGGAATTTGTCATTATTTAGGCGCTATTTGGAAATGCAGGAAATTCCTGAAGCCTGATGGTAAACCTATTAAGAATGCTGAAAGAGTGGACGCACTCCTGGATGCTATTCTGTTGTCAGACTTGATTGCCATGTGCAAATGTCCTGCTCATGTTACCAGTGCAGATTTGAGTTCTGCAGGTAATGTACGAGCAGGCGCAGCTGCAAAGTCTGCTGCATGTTCTCCTGTTAACTATGAACTCATTGCCACGGTTACACCTGCTAATGATGAGGATGCTCTCCAGTCTTTGTCTGTGATGCAGACTTTTAAAACGCAGGATGAAAGATGCCCGTGGTGGAGGACTGGCTGTTATTTTGACAATGTTGTCTGGTGATCTACTGATTCGAAGCCTTGTTTACCCAAACGTTTTTGTTAGTTTTTTTTTTGTTTTTTTTTTTCAAATTTTGCAATATTGAGACATGGGTTGGATCATGCATCAAATAGAGTCACAAAAAAGCTTAAATATTTTGTGAAGAATATGTTTATATGACTACATAAAATGCTTGCTTTTTTTCTTCTTCTCTGTCAATTTATAACCGTGAGAAAATATAAACACGAGAACACAGGACAGGGGGTTCAGATTTACAACCTGTCTTTAAGGTGCAGAATTTCTGCAAACATAGGCACTTTTTTGTTTACCATACCTCCTGTGACACCAAGAGCTTTGGCAAAGAACAGTAGGAGAAATGTGCTCATACAGGATACTTGGACTTTTTTGGACTTTTCTTTTAAGACATCTGTTGAAACAAGATAACGATGTAACCTCCTCTTTGGGATTATAAAAGCACTGGGATCCCTTGGTCCTGTGCTCATTCTTGATCTGTGCTTTCATGAATGAGTCTCGGCCGAATTAATATTTTGCATGAGAAGAAATAAAATTGTGTTGATCCTTAATTCTGCTCTCTGTATTTGCTCTGGTGCACAATAGGAACACAGCAAAAATGAACAAATGGTGACCCCGACGTGATGTCCGGCTGACCCCAGGAAAACCTGACTGTGGATCCTGAGAGACAAGTGGTATGGTAAGCAGAAAACTCTTCACATTGGACATCCAATAAAATTGAGTGTCTGATCGGAGTCTTCCTCCCGCTCCTAAAATGTAATGATAAACATACATTTTTATAAATACCAAATATTGGTAGTCACAATTTTAATTGACATTTATTTGAGTTTTGTAATATCATGCAGAATATTCAGTTTTATTTTAGTAGTTAGAGTCCAGCTGCGGGAGCTGTAGATGTAATAGAAAAGAAAAAGAGAAAATCAGCGGTAGATGTAGTATCACTATAAAATAGAAGAGTAGAATATACCGGCATTATACGGGTCTGGTTCCGACTGCGGTAGTCGAGGTCGTTGCTATTAAAGCGAAGAAAAAAAGCTCCCGACATTATATGGGATGGGTTTGGTTGTGGTAGCCATTTTCTGCTGGTAAAAGGGCGCTGATAATAGTGGGCGGCTTTTTTATCCCATAGATGAATTAGCTGGAATGGTGTGGTGTACTGATTCACATTAGGTGATGTAAGGAATTCCTGCACCTGAACAGATCATCAGATAAACTGTGGGGATTTGTGAGGTAGAATAAATTAAAAAAAAAACAAAAAAAAAACAGGGGAATATTTGTAGGGTGATATCTTTGGCAATGATTTAAAACGGGTTGAGAGGTCGGAGTTTACTCTTAACGACAAAGTGCACAAAGTAAATGAATGACTTTGTGTTGAAATTCCTTTGTCGGACTTCGCATCTAGGGAAAATAATCCTTCACAGTTGAAAATATTACACGTTATTGATTTAATGTCTGAACAAAATGATTGATGTGTGGTCTGAAAGTAAATCGGGTTCTTTGGAATCGGTACTTAATTTGATAAGATGGTTGAAAAATATTCCAAAATCAGATCAAGAAAAAGCCCAGGAAAGATTCATAAAATGAGCAGGAGAAGCAGAATTAAAAGGGGAGGGGGGCGTTGTTGAAATTGAACAGTTCCCCTCAATATTACAGCCAGCTGCTGAAAGTCTGAAAGCAGCTAATCTGAAAAAAAAAAATCAGGTGTCTTACAGAAAAAGAAGACTAGTAAGAATTTAGAAAAAGCAGGGATATTATGTTCAGATTGCCTGACATTTTATGTCAGGAAGCACAGAACAGAGGACACTGGCACAATTGGTGGCACCCATTTTTGAATGATAGTTCTAAATATTTTGTACAGACATGTGAAATATGCAGCTGTTTTAACTCTAGAGCTGCATTAAAGGCTGGACTTGGTGGAAAATATGATTGGAATCAAACATAAATTTGGAGCTGTTTGTCATCCTAGTTCTGAAGGGCTTGTGTTTGTGGAAGAGCTAGAACTCACAGGACTATAAAAGAAAGCTTGGCTGAAGTGTGTGCTGCTACTAAGCTTACTTGGGTGGATGCTCTTCCAATCATTTAGTTTAACTTGATGTCTGCTCCCAACTCCACCTTAAATGTTAGCCCACATGAAATTGTGACAGGTAGAAAGATGCCCTGTCCTTTTGGGATCGCTCCATCAGATACACCTCCAGCTGTGCATCAACATCAACAAAAGGCTGAATATGTGAAACAGTGGATCAAAACTGTCAAGAGTATTTCTCAACAGGTGATGGGGATCCTTACTAAGGAGCAAGAACAAGATACTTCACCTGTTGCTGTAGGTTCATGGGTCTACAGGAAGGTTAACAAACTCAACTGATCACGGCCACGGCAGGAAAGGACCCTATTCGGTTGCAGAAGTGACATCACACTGTGTGAAAGTGTGGCTGACTGCAGACAGACTTAGCAACTGGATACACCAGATGCTTTGTGCTCTAGCTACTGACCCGACTGAACGCACCTTGACTGAGGTCCGGACTAAGGTCCGGACTGACTCCACCTAAGTCTCAGGGGCCTGAAAGGTCCCCTTGGCGAGGACTTACTACCGTATTTGCACTGGGTTGACAGGCCTTTTTTTGTTATCTTTGTTTATAGTCATTTTGGTGGTGTGGAGAGAATTTCTACTCTCTAAGGATGTGGCTGATGCCACACTCACTGTTGTAGAATGCAGTGGGAGCTAAAAAGTGGCTTTGTTGTAGCAACAATAATTATCAGTTTAGTACTACTAGACATGTTTCAGTATTATATACTGACAGAATTGGACCAGTGACAGTAGATCTGTGTGAAACTGTTAAGAGTGGCACCAATGAAAAGAGCTTTTGCTTTAACTGTTAAGGACCTGAGAGAATTGGATTCTGGAATATCTGCATTGGGGGCATGGATTTTCAGAAATGATCCTTTCGGAATAGTTAGTTAAATGTTATTAATGCTCCGACTGACACTGTACACAGCAATAATCAAACAAGGGATCCCATCTCTCTTTCAGGCAGTTCGAATGTACACCGTGCCAGTTCCACTTCTGGTGTTTCTGAAATTTTGTATAAAATGTTCCTCCAAATTGAAACTGGTTACGTAGAGAAGAATATTTGGTTGACTTGGATAACCTCTGCCGTGCAATTGGCTTCAGTTCATGATTGTTTTGCATGCTCTCCGGCCAGACCCACATTGCTTACAGTACCATCCCCATTGTCAGAGAATGAACATGGTATAAATGGGGTCTTTACTTTTATAACCTTTAAAAATAATGACTGAAACTTGGAAACCACATAAGTCATACAAGAGCTGATTTTAGAAAATCACATTCACAATTAAATCTAAACAAACTGCCATTCATTAAATCTTAACAACATTTATGCATTTGCACAAATAACATTTTAACTAAATCACTTTTAAATCTACTCATTGGAATTTATTTTATTAACATTAAGTACAACAACTGGAATCTTTTCTAATTTGTGCTTATAGGTGTGAGTTTCCTTCATCAGCCCTCATGACGTGTAAAAAAAAAAAAAAAAAAAACTTTCTACAGGCAATTTCTTTCACCTTGTTACAAGTGTGTGCTGGTCGACTACTGAATGTCGTGCAAACTAAAGTTCTTATAAATTATAGTTCTTATAAACAAAGTTCTTACACAATCTCCTGCCAAGAGACACAAAAAGAAGAGAGTTTATGGTCTCTCCTTTTAGTACTTGCCTATTGGTCTTCTTATATGCAAAGACAAAAGGAACTCTCCTCCTTTTCTATCTTTTGATGGTAGTTTGCGTGACATGTGGTATTTGACTTATATGGACTTATAACAAAGTGGTATTTTACTGGGAGAAGGTTCTTGTGCAAACAGCTCCTTTGAAACTCTTTTTGTACACTTATAGAAAGTGTACTTACAGTTAAATCTATTGTGGTTTGTCTGTAGGTACCCAGTCCATACTATCACTTTAAGTGAAATAACTTTATTGATTCTTGCCAGAGGCTGAAAAGCTTATTTTTATGTATGTGAAAAATAGTTTAATAACCATTTTGTTGCAAACATTTTGTGTTTTCACTCAAAACTGCTTCTGTTCATGTTTTTTTTATTTCTATCCCTAACAAAAGTTTACTCTCCTTATGATCTAATAAAGACCTACAGTTGTTTTAACTTTTAAATGTCCCTTTAAGTCATCGGTTAACACCATTACAAAGGTTTGAAAAGTGACTATTAAGATAAAAGTTCCAGAATCTTTTATTGTCAGTTTTAGTTGTAACTAAAATGTTCTTTGTGAGGTTGCAAGACGTCCTATTACAGAACTGTAATGTTGATAATTGTCTCCATTTGTGCACCTGTTTTAGATTAATTTTATGTACAGTAGTAAGCGTGGTTGTTGTATACATTATTGTACAGTCAGAATAAAACGCCAGGTTTTTCAATCAGTGGATTGCCATTGTTGGCAATCATTGTTGTGAAATGACTTTTTTACTGAATGAGAAAACGGATGTGTGTGGTGAGAGGGTGAGAAAAGTGTGAAATGTCTCACTCTCACGCTCACTTTGCTTCCTCTGATGTGTGTTGATTACAGTGGATGGAGATCCGCATTTCATGATAG
The DNA here is from genome assembly GCA_014839995.1 of Xenentodon cancila. Classification (NCBI taxonomy): domain Eukaryota; kingdom Metazoa; phylum Chordata; class Actinopteri; order Beloniformes; family Belonidae; genus Xenentodon; species Xenentodon cancila. The sequence continues at coordinate 162,225 of CM026203.1, read as the reverse complement.
AGCTCCCTGATAGAGATGATGCCTTGTGCTTCAATATCAACAACAAACCGGGAACCATTTTCAATCTGGTCAGAGACCCAAAATCAGGTCAGCCTTCTGTCTTGTTTTAGTTAAATGAACATGCCAGAGTTTTCCAGAATGTTCCTAGGCCTCTTAATAGATGTTGAAGAGTTTAAACTTTGATCAGGGACCAGGTCAGCACGTACGAAAGCAGTTTTAAGGGAAAGAATATGTGTTTGCTGAAAGATGGCTTTTATCGTTTGCACTTACACCGACTGACATATGTCAAAATAAATTGCTCTTTTGAGTTGTGGCAAGACTCAAACATGTAATTCCACTTAGGCAATAGTGTAGATAGGATTCCTTTTACTGTTGCTTTTTAGGACCACATACATATACAAAAACTCACATATAGACAAGAAATTATCAATGATAATTCAGTGATAATCCTGCAATACATTTTTTTTGTCCTGACTGACACTAAGTGACTCGAATCAAACATCTTTTTATTTATATTTGTGATTCCTCATCTATAACCACTATGTTTTCTCAGGTATTTTAGTCAATGGTCAGGTCATTGGAGACAAGAAGATTCCCCCTGATGGGGTAATCAACACCTACTTTTGGCATTTCGGCATCATCCACCAGATTTTGGGGGTCAGGAAGGAGGTGAGCACTCAGGACATTTCAGTGTTCCAGGACGGCAAACGGGTCACCCTGCTATGGACTGACACAGCCTCGCTCAAAGGACCCAAGTAAGTCACCCCATTAACTTTTTTCATTAATTATGAATCTGTGAAAATACAAAAACTGATAACAATGGAGGGAACAAAATAACATTCCTTTGTCCCATAGTGCGTCTTGAGCATCAAAGTAGGGAACAGTCTACGTTTTAACTTGTCAGTCTGATGATTTATTGTCATTTTCCACATGCAAACCACCAATGAACCACAGTTTTGACAGAATCCTCGTAAGTCATCTCCCCAGAAATCTAAACCACATTACTTTTATACGACAAGTCACTCATACGATTTGACTTCGATAAAACCATTTAAAACTAAAAACAGGTCAAACTACACAACACTTTAGCCGAAGTATTTAAATGTACACTCTCAAATTCATTTACAAGTTTATAGACTTTATTAGATATGTAAAAGTAAGTCAATTAAGAGACAAAACGTCTCAAAAAAGAGGTCAAACTAACAAAATTGACTACTGAGAAGAAAAATCCTCCACTTGGTTTTACCCAATAATTCAATCAATGACATCACCAACAACTGCATGGTGGGTCTGAGAAAGGGAACAAACAATTTGTGGTTTTATCCACCACAAGCTTTGATGTTAATTGTTGCACAATGCTACCACAATCAAATCCAGGATTGTCAGTAAAGCACTATTACAAAAGCAATGGCAAATTAAACAAACGCAAATATAGAATGTAATGTGAAAGATGAAGTGACAAGTGGGGAGTAAAATAAAAATAAAATGCATGTTTTAGATGCTTTCCTGCTTCAGCACACCGTGATACAAGTAGCAGTGTCGTCAACAGAGTTGTGTAGATGTTGATGACAAGCTGATGAGGACCGTTCATTAGAATCAGGTATGTTTATGCACGGAGACGTGTAAAACATGCAGGACAGAGTTCTCCGAGGACCAGGATTGGGATGGGAAACACTGAGCTAGAGTGCAGAGCTGTAAAAAAGAGTCTATAAAAAAAAACATAAAACTTTAATAGATATTTTTTAAGATCGAAGGCTGCATTGACACACATCTTCAATATAATGTGGTCCAAAATGTCATGACTAGTTCACAGCTGGAATGGTTTCTCTATGATAAAGTAGGGCCAGTCAGTAGGCCTCCAAAGAGAGCTGCGCTTTTGCAGTCTCTCGGCCAAATCCTATTCAGTGTGTATTGTGTTTCAAAATGACATTTTTGGAAATGATGGGAATCTTGTTTGACCGATCAGCACCAAAATTCATACCGCACTGCGTTCAATCAAGTCGGTCATTTTCTGGTACTTTTTGTTGGGATTTTCTCAAAATTTCAGGGCATGAAAGGGCCAAAAATCTGTCTGGAAGCAGGAAAAGCAGAAGAATACAGACGGAAGAAAGAATAAATATGGGCAACAGCAATACGGGTCTTCCAATGTTTCACATTGGCACTTCTCAAAAACTATACTTCCAATGTAAAAAATTGGCACCCCTTAATAATAATAATAATAATAATAATCAATAGAAAATTGCTTGAGTGCTGTGAACTGTGATGTTAGTGCATCACTGGTTCCTGCAATGCTCCTGCAGGCTTGGGCCCCTAATTAAAGCAAATTAAACAAATGTAAAGATAAAATATAATGTGAAGGATGAAGTGGCAAGTGGTGAATAAAATAAATATCACCTACTTTATCACAGTCCCATTTTTGACAAAGTTACATTTTGATATTGATGATTGAGGAAGAAACAGTCTGCTATTTATATATTGTATGGTTTTTGTTTTTCATATATTGATTGATTGCCATTATTGTTTAGAAACTGCACCATCTGCGTTTTACCAATGACCTTCATCCTGCCATTTAAAAAGTTACTTGACCAACATAAATCAACCTATCCTACATAAAACTGCTCTAACTCCTGCAGTGGTCAACATACTCTTCTTAAAAAAAATCATACTTTGACATGAGTATTATGTAATGTAAAGTGTAGATAAAAGTCAATTACTAACATAATTGTTCCTAACTCTCTGCTGTAGAGTAGATCTTCTAGTAACTAAGGATCACGCCCTCACAGTAACACTCAAGGACTCAGTTAAGTTTGTGATCCTGCTACACAAAGTCTGGGAGAAGCACCCGTACCACCGGGACCACCTGGGTTTCTACACACTGGAGAGCCACCTCCTGTCACCTTCTGTTCACGGATTGCTGGGTACAATAAAACACACTCCCAAACAGCATTTTACTTTTCATGTCTACATCTACAAAGGTTTCTCTCTGATGATTATTTTTAACAAAATTGCCTCGATAGTGATTTGAAGTTTCAGTTTCATTCATTCGTATTGTATCTACATTAACTTACTTTACTCACAAAGTGTAATTAACACATACTTGAAAAAGTGAGGACAATTTATCTATCTGTTTTACTATAAATATGAAAACATGTATAGTTTTCAATTATACTTTAACTGTATTTCAGGTCAGTTCTATCATGGTATTGCATATGAGGTGACAGACTTGCGTCCAGGCGAGACACCAGAGAAACCTGATGCCACAATGTATGTGAAAGGACACGAGCTCCACGTAACCAGGTACATTCAAAGGCTCAGACATGCATGTCTACTCTTAATATAGTTACAGCTAGTTTGTGCATGCACTTGCAGCTTCATGAAACGTGTCTCTGTGCACAGAGGCTGGCAACGAGACTTCAGGACCCATGTGAAAGATGGAGAAAACGTTCCCTGCTGGTTCATTCACAATAATGGAACGGGCCTCATTGATGGAGACGCGACAGACTATGTTGTGTCAGGACTTTTTAAGACCGTTTAAAAGCAAGTTACACATTTACCACTCAAATCATCAAAATCAGTTGAAAAGATACGTGAACTAATATAGCCGTGGCTAAAACACAAATACATTTATCCTGCAATCGTTCATCTCTTGGAGTTAACTGAGCTTGTGACGGTATGAAGACCTCCTCCAGCCCACTAGATGTGTCACCCACATAATTACTGAACAAAGCATTCGGCTCCATTGGCTCTGCTCTGCTGAGGATTGTTAACTGCTCATTGGTCGCCGGCTGCTTTACCTTTTATTTTAAACAGGCGGTTGCTCAGCCGCCTCTTAAACAGTCCAACCTGGGTTCATCTTCCACACAACTTTAAACCTATTTCTAAGCTGCTTTTGCTTCAAAGATCTTGGAGAACATGTAGCTAACTGGCTCGTCCCTGCTCTGGATAAGCATGAGATCTTGGAGAAATTTCAATCTGGTTCTCGTCAGAGGCATTTGACCAAACAGATCAGAGTGTCCAATACTATTCTGATGGCGTCTGACTCCGGTAAATTTACTGTCCTTGTGCTGCAGGATCTCAGTGCAGCATTTGATACTGTGGCCCACAGAATTTTGATGGACCGACTCGGAGACCACGTTGACATCTCAGGCAGCGGTCAGGCACCTGATTATGTGTCTGACCTGCTTCATGCCCGAGTACCCGGTAGATCTCTCAGGTCTGCCGACCAGGTCTTCTGGTTGTGCCTCGGACCAGGTCCAGACAAACATCTTAGAGCACACCTGTGCAGGCAGGCTTTTAGTAAAGATGAGTAAATTAATGATTTTTGACCGCCCTGTTTGTTGTTGTCGTCTGTATTTTTATGGTTTCTGTTTTTATTTGTGAGACTATTTTTATGTCTTCTCTGACTCCAACACCTCCCCATCTTCATCCCTCTCACTAACATCAGTCTCTTGACTTCACTTATTTCTTCACCTGTTGCTCTCTCAGTGGCCCTCTTCAACACTGATCCTCCTGGTTTTTCTACCATTCCTCCTTCCTTAATTCTTGCCTTCTCTTCCTCCTGCTCATCCCTCACTTTAGAAAAAAACTGGAAAGGTCTCCACTTTTAAACTTTATTTTCATTGTGTCCTGCAATTTACAACAATATGAAACCATTCATAACATAAGTCCCATAAGTAGTATATGAGCAGCAAAGCTTTGCATTAAGGGGGCAGTTGCCCACCGAACTGCTATAAAACTGCTGTACAGCCTGATAACTAATAAAGACCTGATTGTAACAATTTGTCACTGTTTTTTAATTGCAAAATGAGAAGACATGATGCAAGGTATTCCCAAAAGTCAAGCTGGCACAGGATGAGCATGAACATTCTTCCTCACTGTCAACCCCCCCTGAAACATACCAGCTACAGTACCTGTATAATACACGGTGTGAAGAGTTGGAGGAGCAGAATGTCCCTCTTTCTGTGGCACACAGGCACACTGTGGGCGGACCAGCTCTTAGGGAAAGACTTGAGTCTCACACGCCACAAGTACCGAGCTCAGTCATGCTGGAGGAAAGCCTCTTCAGTTTCACTGTCATGTCTACAGCGTGGAGACTGCTGCTGCTGTGGGGTTGTGTCTGCATCCGTCCTCCAACTGAAGTCCAGGCAGCTCTGGTTGTTTTGGGGTTCCCCTCTCACCTGCCTCAGGAAACAAGACTGGCTCTGTTCTGGAGCCTCTGGAGCTGATTGTGCAAAGAAGGATACTCCATAAAACGAAGAAGGTCATTGACAAGCCTCATCATCCTCTTCACAACACAGTCATTTAGTGTCTTCAGTCAGGTTCTTCAGATCCGCTGCAACACAGACCTCAACAGGAGATCATTCCTGCCTCACAACAAGAAGGTTCCTGGTTCAATTCCCGGACCGGTGGGTCTTTCTGTGGAGTTTGCATGTTCTCCCCTATGTGGGTTCCCTCCAGGTACTCCGGCCTCCTCCCACAGTCCAAAACCATGCATGGTAGGTTAATTGATAGTTATAAACTGCCCGAAGGTGTGATAGTGAGCGTGCTTGTTTTTCTATCTTTGCATGTGGCCCTGAGATGGACTGGAGACCTGTCCAGGGTGGACCCCTGTCCCAACTTTATCTTCTTTAGTAACAAAGTCAATTTATACTTAAAGTCCATAAGATTAATCAATTCACCTAAAGCCATAACAATATATGATATTTTGAGCGATATTCCCAGTATCTGAGACAGTTTATTTAGTCATTGTTTCCCTGCATTTTATACCACTATCCAACTCTGTAATTATTTCCTTTCTTTTCTTTGACGATTATGGATGTGTGCATGTATATATATTTATGTATATTTGTATGTATTCTACCTTTGTGCTTCCTTTTAAATTACTGTTTAAATTCCTTCCACTTATTTCCGCGATATTCAGTGATTTTATACGTTTTGGTGTTGTTTTTTTTGTATGTAATAAAGTTCATTAAAAAAAATAACCCTACACAGCAGCTTATTCAACATTTAACGTGTTTTGTTTAAAATTTCATTTCAGCATTCTTTACATATACTATCTGTAGCACAGAAAAAAAGAACTTTAAAATTTTTTATTCTCGTCAATTGTTTGTAAAAGTCTCATTATCTTTATCTAATGCTGTCATTAATTCTGTTGTTTGGCAGCCGAGGAGTTGTCAGAAGACTCCTTTGGGATCACTATCGCCCCCTGCAGTGAAGCAGGAGAACTGCAGCCTCCCTCTCCATCACTCGAACACGTTACTCGTCTCTTCTTAGTATTTCGAAGACAAATGTGAAAATTAAAGGGATTTTGAAAAACAATTCCAAAAATTGTTAAGTTAAATGAAAAAAAAACTATAACACTGACTGAATATATATGTATATATATATATATATATATATATATATATACATATATACATATACATATATATATATATATATATACATATATATATATACATATATATTCAGTCAGTGTTATAGTTTTTTTTTCATTTAACTTAACAATTTTTGGAATTGTTTTTCAAAATCCCTTTAATTTTCACATTTGTCTTCGAAATACTAAGAAGAGACGAGTAACGTGTTCGAGTGATGGAGAGGGAGGCTGCAGTTCTCCTGCTTCACTGCAGGGGGCGATAGTGATCCCAAAGGAGTCTTCTGACAACTCCTCGGCTGCCAAACAACAGAATTAATGACAGCATTAGATAAAGATAATGAGACTTTTACAAACAATTGACGAGAATAAAAATTTTTAAAGTTCTTTTTTTCTGTGCTACAGATAGTATATGTAAAGAATGCTGAAATGAAATTTTAAACAAAACACGTTAAATGTTGAATAAGCTGCTGTGTAGGGTTATTTTTTTAATGAACTTTATTACATACAAAAAAAACAACACCAAAACGTATAAAATCACTAAATATCGCGGAAATAAGTGGAAGGAATTTAAACAGTAATTTAAAAGGAAGCACAAAGGTAGAATACATACAAATATACATAAATATATATACATGCACACATCCATAATCGTCAAAGAAAAGAAAGGAAATAATTACAGAGTTGGATAGTGGTATAAAATGCAGGGAAACAATGACTAAATAAACTGTCTCAGATACTGGGAATATCGCTCAAAATATCATATATTGTTATGGCTTTAGGTGAATTGATTAATCTTATGGACTTTAAGTATAAATTGACTTTGTTACTAAAGAAGATAAAGTTGGGACAGGGGTCCACCCTGGACAGGTCTCCAGTCCATCTCAGGGCCACATGCAAAGATAGAAAAACAAGCACGCTCACTATCACACCTTCGGGCAGTTTATAACTATCAATTAACCTACCATGCATGGTTTTGGACTGTGGGAGGAGGCCGGAGTACCTGGAGGGAACCCACATAGGGGAGAACATGCAAACTCCACAGAAAAACCCACCGGTCCGGGAAATTACAGTTCTGTAATAGGACGTCTTGCAACCTCACAAAGAACATTTTAGTTACAACTAAAACTGACAATAAAAGATTCTGGAACTTTTATCTTAATAGTCACTTTTCAAACCTTTGTAATGGTGTTAACCGATGACTTAAAGGGACATTTAAAAGTTAAAACAACTGTAGGTCTTTATTAGATCATAAGGAGAGTAAACTTTTGTTAGGGATAGAAATAAAAAAAACATGAACAGAAGCAGTTTTGAGTGAAAACACAAAATGTTTGCAACAAAATGGTTATTAAACTATTTTTCACATACATAAAAATAAGCTTTTCAGCCTCTGGCAAGAATCAATAAAGTTATTTCACTTAAAGTGATAGTATGGACTGGGTACCTACAGACAAACCACAATAGATTTAACTGTAAGTACACTTTCTATAAGTGTACAAAAAGAGTTTCAAAGGAGCTGTTTGCACAAGAACCTTCTCCCAGTAAAATACCACTTTGTTATAAGTCCATATAAGTCAAATACCACATGTCACGCAAACTACCATCAAAAGATAGAAAAGGAGGAGAGTTCCTTTTGTCTTTGCATATAAGAAGACCAATAGGCAAGTACTAAAAGGAGAGACCATAAACTCTCTTCTTTTTGTGTCTCTTGGCAGGAGATTGTGTAAGAACTTTGTTTATAAGAACTATAATTTATAAGAACTTTAGTTTGCACGACATTCAGTAGTCGACCAGCACACACTTGTAACAAGGTGAAAGAAATTGCCTGTAGAAAGTTTTTTTTTTTTTTTTTTTTTTTACACGTCATGAGGGCTGATGAAGGAAACTCACACCTATAAGCACAAATTAGAAAAGATTCCAGTTGTTGTACTTAATGTTAATAAAATAAATTCCAATGAGTAGATTTAAAAGTGATTTAGTTAAAATGTTATTTGTGCAAATGCATAAATGTTGTTAAGATTTAATGAATGGCAGTTTGTTTAGATTTAATTGTGAATGTGATTTTCTAAAATCAGCTCTTGTATGACTTATGTGGTTTCCAAGTTTCAGTCATTATTTTTAAAGGTTATAAAAGTAAAGACCCCATTTATACCATGTTCATTCTCTGACAATGGGGATGGTACTGTAAGCAATGTGGGTCTGGCCGGAGAGCATGCAAAACAATCATGAACTGAAGCCAATTGCACGGCAGAGGTTATCCAAGTCAACCAAATATTCTTCTCTACGTAACCAGTTTCAATTTGGAGGAACATTTTATACAAAATTTCAGAAACACCAGAAGTGGAACTGGCACGGTGTACATTCGAACTGCCTGAAAGAGAGATGGGATCCCTTGTTTGATTATTGCTGTGTACAGTGTCAGTCGGAGCATTAATAACATTTAACTAACTATTCCGAAAGGATCATTTCTGAAAATCCATGCCCCCAATGCAGATATTCCAGAATCCAATTCTCTCAGGTCCTTAACAGTTAAAGCAAAAGCTCTTTTCATTGGTGCCACTCTTAACAGTTTCACACAGATCTACTGTCACTGGTCCAATTCTGTCAGTATATAATACTGAAACATGTCTAGTAGTACTAAACTGATAATTATTGTTGCTACAACAAAGCCACTTTTTAGCTCCCACTGCATTCTACAACAGTGAGTGTGGCATCAGCCACATCCTTAGAGAGTAGAAATTCTCTCCACACCACCAAAATGACTATAAACAAAGATAACAAAAAAAGGCCTGTCAACCCAGTGCAAATACGGTAGTAAGTCCTCGCCAAGGGGACCTTTCAGGCCCCTGAGACTTAGGTGGAGTCAGTCCGGACCTTAGTCCGGACCTCAGTCAAGGTGCGTTCAGTCGGGTCAGTAGCTAGAGCACAAAGCATCTGGTGTATCCAGTTGCTAAGTCTGTCTGCAGTCAGCCACACTTTCACACAGTGTGATGTCACTTCTGCAACCGAATAGGGTCCTTTCCTGCCGTGGCCGTGATCAGTTGAGTTTGTTAACCTTCCTGTAGACCCATGAACCTACAGCAACAGGTGAAGTATCTTGTTCTTGCTCCTTAGTAAGGATCCCCATCACCTGTTGAGAAATACTCTTGACAGTTTTGATCCACTGTTTCACATATTCAGCCTTTTGTTGATGTTGATGCACAGCTGGAGGTGTATCTGATGGAGCGATCCCAAAAGGACAGGGCATCTTTCTACCTGTCACAATTTCATGTGGGCTAACATTTAAGGTGGAGTTGGGAGCAGACATCAAGTTAAACTAAATGATTGGAAGAGCATCCACCCAAGTAAGCTTAGTAGCAGCACACACTTCAGCCAAGCTTTCTTTTATAGTCCTGTGAGTTCTAGCTCTTCCACAAACACAAGCCCTTCAGAACTAGGATGACAAACAGCTCCAAATTTATGTTTGATTCCAATCATATTTTCCACCAAGTCCAGCCTTTAATGCAGCTCTAGAGTTAAAACAGCTGCATATTTCACATGTCTGTACAAAATATTTAGAACTATCATTCAAAAATGGGTGCCACCAATTGTGCCAGTGTCCTCTGTTCTGTGCTTCCTGACATAAAATGTCAGGCAATCTGAACATAATATCCCTGCTTTTTCTAAATTCTTACTAGTCTTCTTTTTCTGTAAGACACCTGATTTTTTTTTTTTCAGATTAGCTGCTTTCAGACTTTCAGCAGCTGGCTGTAATATTGAGGGGAACTGTTCAATTTCAACAACGCCCCCCTCCCCTTTTAATTCTGCTTCTCCTGCTCATTTTATGAATCTTTCCTGGGCTTTTTCTTGATCTGATTTTGGAATATTTTTCAACCATCTTATCAAATTAAGTACCGATTCCAAAGAACCCGATTTACTTTCAGACCACACATCAATCATTTTGTTCAGACATTAAATCAATAACGTGTAATATTTTCAACTGTGAAGGATTATTTTCCCTAGATGCGAAGTCCGACAAAGGAATTTCAACACAAAGTCATTCATTTACTTTGTGCACTTTGTCGTTAAGAGTAAACTCCGACCTCTCAACCCGTTTTAAATCATTGCCAAAGATATCACCCTACAAATATTCCCCTGTTTTTTTTTTTGTTTTTTTTTTGTTTTTTTGTTTTTCACAAATTTATTCTACCTCACAAATCCCCACAGTTTATCTGATGATCTGTTCAGGTGCAGGAATTCCTTACATCACCTAATGTGAATCAGTACACCACACCATTCCAGCTAATTCATCTATGGGATAAAAAAGCCGCCCACTATTATCAGCGCCCTTTTACCAGCAGAAAATGGCTACCACAACCAAACCCATCCCATATAATGTCGGGAGCTTTTTTTTCTTCGCTTTAATAGCAACGACCTCGACTACCGCAGTCGGAACCAGACCCGTATAATGCCGGTATATTCTACTCTTCTATTTTATAGTGATACTACATCTACCGCTGATTTTCTCTTTTTCTTTTCTATTACATCTACAGCTCCCGCAGCTGGACTCTAACTACTAAAATAAAACTGAATATTCTGCATGATATTACAAAACTCAAATAAATGTCAATTAAAATTGTGACTACCAATATTTGGTATTTATAAAAATGTATGTTTATCATTACATTTTAGGAGCGGGAGGAAGACTCCGATCAGACACTCAATTTTATTGGATGTCCAATGTGAAGAGTTTTCTGCTTACCATACCACTTGTCTCTCAGGATCCACAGTCAGGTTTTCCTGGGGTCAGCCGGACATCACGTCGGGGTCACCATTTGTTCATTTTTGCTGTGTTCCTATTGTGCACCAGAGCAAATACAGAGAGCAGAATTAAGGATCAACACAATTTTATTTCTTCTCATGCAAAATATTAATTCGGCCGAGACTCATTCATGAAAGCACAGATCAAGAATGAGCACAGGACCAAGGGATCCCAGTGCTTTTATAATCCCAAAGAGGAGGTTACATCGTTATCTTGTTTCAACAGATGTCTTAAAAGAAAAGTCCAAAAAAGTCCAAGTATCCTGTATGAGCACATTTCTCCTACTGTTCTTTGCCAAAGCTCTTGGTGTCACAGGAGGTATGGTAAACAAAAAAGTGCCTATGTTTGCAGAAATTCTGCACCTTAAAGACAGGTTGTAAATCTGAACCCCCTGTCCTGTGTTCTCGTGTTTATATTTTCTCACGGTTATAAATTGACAGAGAAGAAGAAAAAAAGCAAGCATTTTATGTAGTCATATAAACATATTCTTCACAAAATATTTAAGCTTTTTTGTGACTCTATTTGATGCATGATCCAACCCATGTCTCAATATTGCAAAATTTGAAAAAAAAAAACAAAAAAAAAACTAACAAAAACGTTTGGGTAAACAAGGCTTCGAATCAGTAGATCACCAGACAACATTGTCAAAATAACAGCCAGTCCTCCACCACGGGCATCTTTCATCCTGCGTTTTAAAAGTCTGCATCACAGACAAAGACTGGAGAGCATCCTCATCATTAGCAGGTGTAACCGTGGCAATGAGTTCATAGTTAACAGGAGAACATGCAGCAGACTTTGCAGCTGCGCCTGCTCGTACATTACCTGCAGAACTCAAATCTGCACTGGTAACATGAGCAGGACATTTGCACATGGCAATCAAGTCTGACAACAGAATAGCATCCAGGAGTGCGTCCACTCTTTCAGCATTCTTAATAGGTTTACCATCAGGCTTCAGGAATTTCCTGCATTTCCAAATAGCGCCTAAATAATGACAAATTCCAAAACCATATGGGCTATCAATGTAAATTGTCACACTTTTCCCTTTTGCCAATTTATAGGCATTGGTCAGAGCTACTAACTTAGCCGCCTGGGCTGAGTAAGATTGTGATAGTGACCCCGAAACCAACACATCATGATTTGAGACAACAGCAAACCCCACCTGATTCTTCACTGAGCGTTCAACCCTGAAGGCAGAACCATCCACAAACACAACCAAATCTGGGTTCACCAAGGGAATCTCCTGAAGATCAGGTTTTGGGGTACAAACTTCATTGATTACAGCTACGCAATCATGCGGTGCACCATCAGATGGAACAGGCAAAGCATTGCTGAATTTAAGCCTGTATAGCGCTTCACTGAGACGTTTGGCATCTCCAGAAGCACCGTATGATATCTAAGCCATCTAGTCACCCAAATGTGAAGTTTTCTGCTCCAGAGGAATCATAGACACAGCATGTGGAACAAACAGGGTCAAATCTGAATAACCAACCAAATCACCAGAGCAATTATTACATAAACAATGGCAGCTAAAAACTACCTAGTAGGAGAAAAACCTTAAGCCAAACAGTGGCAAACAAAAAGCAGGAAGAAAAGAGAGAGACACACCGTCAAAGATACAAAAGACAGGATACATCAGTGTAAATATCCATCAGCAGCAGAACTAAGAGTTCAATGTATATATGACCGATACCTGGTTAGTTGGTGAACTACAGGGACGACTATGTAAACAGGTGTAGACAGCAGACACTGAGGTGGTCAGAGGTGGGACTGCAGGTCAGGATGTCAGCAGGTCTCCAGCAGAGACATCCATACAGACAGGTGGAGGTGAACACTGAGGTGGTCAGAGGGTGGGACTGCAGGTCAGGATGTCAGCAGGTCTCCAGCAGAGACATCCATACAGACAGGTGGAGGTGAACACTGAGGTGGTCAGAGGGTGGGACTGCAGGTCAGGATGTCAGCAGGTCTCCAGCAGAGACATCCATACAGACAGGTGGAGGTGAACACTGAGGTGGTCAGAGGGTGGGACTGCAGGTCAGGATGTCAGCAGGTATCCAACAGAGACATCCATACAGACAGGTGGAGGTGAACACTGAGGTGGTCAGAGGGTGGGACTGCAGGTCAGGATGCAGCTACTGAGGTTCTGGTCTGCAAACATGTACAGAAGAGAAAAAGAGGAGACAGACCAATACAACACAAATAAAAACGGAAACCATAACAATACAAAAACGACAACAAACAGGGGAGTCAAATATCATTATACCCACTTCCTCCTTCTCAGGGTCACAGGGTTCTGTCGGGGCCCATCAGAAATGCAGGTGTCCACCCTGGACAGATCACCAGTCCATCTCAGCCACAAACAAAGACAGACAAACAAACAAACACACTCACCTACAGGCAATGTAGAATTATCCATTAACCTAGAATGCATCTTTTTGGTCTGTGGGAGGAAGCCGGAGTATTTAAGTTTTAAACAAGACAGACGTGACTGTGCTTCTAATCTGCCTTGTTGTTTTTTCTTCACATTTTTCCTTCTACATGTAGTTTTTAATGTTTTACATTCATTTAAGGTTTAATGAAAGTATTGCAAAATCCTTGTACATTTTTATGAAATACCACCACAAAATCAGGGACTAAATCATGAAAAATCACAATTACAAAATCCTTCAAGGGACTGTAAAGTCCCTCAAAGGATTTTGCAAGGTAAAATAGTTTTTTTTGTTTTGTCTCTTTGTGTTGTTTTGTTTTTCAATACGACAGTATCGAAACTTGAAGCAGAACCTCATTCACAATTTAACTGTAAAATTCCTACAAAAAATAAAGACTTAGATATTGATATAAATAAACATTTTGTGATTTTTATTTTTAAATTGAACAGCATATTTAACATATTAAATGTGTACAAACACCTTTCATTTGCAGTACTCTGTCTGCAGGTGGCGTCCTTCTTCATGATCCGTTAAGATATTTGGTTTAAACAGTTTAATAAAAAGCAGGAGTTATGAAGGAATAGATGTCAAGTTACTTTTATTTTCTTGAAAAACTGATCAGGATGGCGGTTGAACTTCCTCTGTGTTTTTGGTTGATTTAACCATGACAACAACCTTTATGGTAAAAGGTTTACTGGAAAGAATCGTGGCTTCTTCAAAAATAACTTGTCAATGTTGTCAGAACTTGTTGAGTTTTTTTTATTATTTTGGGAGGAAACTGGATCACCCGGAAAAAACCCATCTGCATAAAGGAGAAGATCCAAACACTACATGGGATTTGAAGTTAAGGTTCTGTCCTAGATTTTGTGCTGGTTAACCTGATTTGATTTTTGTTTCCACGTGGTCAAACGTGGACTCCCAGATGTCGACTGGAAATGAGTCTGATTTTCACCAAAACAGCTTCCACATATCTGAGGGTTTTTTGGTGGATTTTAAGAATGAATACAAGGACCTTCTGTTGGTGCGAGGTTTCTTTGATGCAATCTGTAAGTGTTTTTTGACCAGGTACACAACCGAGCCTTCAGCTACAGAGTCTTTGACCACTAAGGAAATTATCAAATCCATTGGACACCTAAACTGTTTATACAAGTCTTTTAGAACGTCCCTGTCAAGTCCTTTCACGGTTTCTGGGGGAATTTTAAAGCCTTTGTGACTAATTTCAGTCCAGATTTGATCAAACAGACGGTCACTGATGACATGAAATGGTGGAAAAAGACAGTTCATCCTTGACCTTTGAATAATCAACAAAACCATTTTCCTAAGAAGTACTCGTACGGCCGTTTTAAATTCTTCTGCCCTTGCTCCTGCAGACTTTAAGTTAGTTGTGCTGGTTGCAGCAACTTCAGTAACATCAGGGTCGTCCACCTGTTTCTGCTCATTGTTTGTTTCCAGCTCTACCAACTCCAGGTTTTCCTTCTCGTTCCTCCTGAAGATCCTGGCAAAGCTCTTACGTATAGATGAGAACCAGCTCGATTCAGGTTTCTTATAGGGATCCAGCAGCTCTTTTGTGATGCAGGATATAATTGCATTATTTACTGAAGACGTTTGAAACATAATGACGTTGAGCACATCTCTTTCTGAACAGGCCATGCGCTTGCAGAACACTTTCATGATTGAAGCTTGAAGTGTTTTTAACCTGCCTGGTACAATTTCAAAATATTTCCCCTCAACTTCAGCCCAGGTTCTTATCAGCAGATCCTCTCTGACCCTACAAAGTGTTAATGGAGGGTGTTTCAAACATGACTTTTTATTGGCCTTGTTCACAAACATGTCAATAAGGCGCTCCACGTAGGCTTTACGTTCGTCCTCCCGTCTCATTTTTTCACTTTTTTTAGAAGTTTCTGTGGTTTTCTTCATTTGCTTGAATAGTTTGGACATCTTTTTTATAAGTTTTCTTACCGTTTAAGGCGAGTAGTTCTGTTGTCGCTCAGACGTCTTTTCTGTGCAGTTGTAGTAACGGAACTGAGAAGACAAACGCTCCTCCGTCTTATATAGACAACTCCCGTGAAAACACAACGGACAGATTGACGTATATATTATTTGATTTGCTTTGCTTGCTAAGTATAACGGATCGATTAACCTTTATTTATGTTTACATATTATATTATAGTTTCGTTGAGTTTGTTAACCCCTTGTGTGTGTTAATGGTCTGATCAGCCATTATATATGTCTTCCCCTTGTGTCTAATCAGGAGGTCAGTTTCTTTGTTTGGTGATCAGTTCAGTTATGATTAGTTGCCATGTTAAATCGTTAAGTTTGATTTAGTTGACCTCTTTTATGGATTCAGTTTTGCGAGTTATGTTAAATTTGTTGGAAAATAAATTCCTTTTTGGTTTTTTAACCTTTTTCCTGATTCCTTGTTTTACTAGCCAAGCCATGTCTCTCACAAACTCCAATGAAGGAATTGTGAAGCTATTTAATGAAATGTTTCCCGACTCTGACATCATGAAGTCATTCACGTGTGGTAAGGACAAAACTGGGTTCATCGCCAGATTAGGATTAGCTTCATTCTTAATAAAAACAGCTTGTTGGTGGCTTCAACAAGGCTGGGCCACTCGTGTTGATGTTTGATGAGAGCCTCGATCAAGACTCAAGAAAAGGCCCCGCAAATAAGACACTTGCTGTCAGATCCTTTATGCTCATGAGTTCCTATCAGGCCTGTAGCACAAGTTGATGTTAAAATCAAACAATAGCAGGTCACCAGTTCATGTAGTGGAGGCCAGTTTGTGAAGTGACATCAGCAACAGTTAAACGAGCAGATGCCAGTTCATAACGCATCAACACTTCATACAGTGAATTCAAGCCAGTGTGCTGGAACTTTCTTATCATTGCATATTTTATGTACTTTGTTTTATTTTTATTCACAAAGTAAAATAAATGTGTGCGATATGGGATCAACATCAGTGAGTTTATATCTATTCTGTTGTGTATAGTGTTATATATGTCAAAATCTGCCTAAAGGTTAGAAAGGCGGCTCATTAACACTTGTAACTCAGTGTCAAGATGGCTTTAAAAATATTCTGAAGGTTGTAAAAAGGTTATTAAATTTAACTTAAGGACAGCTGTATGTACCCTGGCTTCCCACTGGCAGTCCAGTCAAGAACACATCCTCTGGGAACATCTGGAACGTGGAACTTGGCTGCTTCAGGAAGGTCCAGAGTTTCAATGAGGAAGAGGAGATCAGTTGTTTATTGACTGGTTTCATATTCTGTTTGGACCACAAATAAATCTGCAGTCATTTGATAAAATCAGCTTCACAATGAGGTAAACATCTACAGTGAAACAACATCCACACAGGAAAATATTCCACGTTTGTGCAGACGTCTGTGTGACGCTGAGCTGTGAAGTCACTGAAGTTTACCGAAACTTTGTTTTACCAGATGTTTGACAAACATTTGTTAACAAGATTTAATGCTCCTGAAACCGTTGATGGAGAGATGCTGCACATCATATCTGATTCTGGAGGGGTGATGTCAGAGGGTCCACCCGCCTGTTACATCACAAACTTCACTCAAAAATGATGCCTCTGTATTGTCTGCTGAGTTACTGGATGGTCTGGTTTGATTTAAACCTACATGTCTGAGCATCATACCAGTTGACTTTAAACAGGTTGTGAAAGAGATGATCAGTATTTCAGTATAAAACCCTGATCAGTGTCATAAATCACTGAATTAAGGGAAAGAAACTGACTGTTGATGACCACAACTGTTGGTAAGGACCTCATTTATACATTTTTATCAGTGGTAGCATATGACATGTGAGTATAAACGTGAGCACCTTGTACTCACAGCCTCATAGATGTGTTTACGGGTTCACCTGGTCACACCTTTGATACTTCTGTCAACTCAGCGATCTATAAGCAGACAGAAGATCAGGAGGGCTACCTCCTCCCTTGTGAGGGACATTTATTAAACCAAATGATTTAGTGCTGTGTAGATGGTTACACAATGATGAACAGCACTTTGGAAACATTTTTAGAGTGGTAAAGTTTATCTATTTTTCTTTCATTAAAAGTTGTAGAGTATAATCAGCCTTGAATTTGTTGGACTGATCAGTTTTGAAGAAGCATAAAAATCCTGCTGCAGTTTTAACTTCATGACTTTTTGACTGTGCCTGATGAAAAACTATTGTGTCTTTACAAAGTTTGAAATAAACTATAATATTTTAGGACCAAACTCTGTATTGCTTCTTTTTCCAACCTTTAACAGACGATTTTTTACAAACAACATAATCTAGATAAACAGTTATGAATATTGGATTATTTTCCAAAACTGCAGGTAAGGTGACATCAAATATGAACATGCACAAAAAGGTAACATGATATTTAGAAAACCCAGGAAGAGTGTCAGAAAGCTCTGCTGGTTCTTAGTGAACACAACTTGTTTGAAAATTTACACCTATCACAATAAGAGTGGCTCAAGCCCCTGTAAACAATACCAAGACAACAACCTTCAGGTTTACATATAAAAGTATCAAATCATGGTTTTGTACATAAGTGTGTGGCTGTGAGGTGTGTATTTGCATATGCACATTTGTGTAGGAGTATGTGGGGTCTGAAAGTGTTTGTTAAGGGCTGTGTGGAGCTGGTAAGTGGACTATTTTACACACCGTTTTTCTAGTCTGGTCAAACTCTCAAAGTGCTTCACACTACAAGCCACATTCACCCGTTCACACACACGGAATCAAAGGGAATCAAACCAACAACTTTGAGGTTGGCAGATGACTGATCTACCTGAATCACAGCCGTGTGTGTGTGTGTGTGTGTGTGTGTGTGTGTGTGTGTGTGTGTGTGTGTGTGTGTGTGTGTGTGTGTGTGTGTGTTCACACCTGGTGATTGACATCCAAGGTCAAGGCTTCATTGTGTGACCTAAAATGAACAGAAAGAGATCATTTAGAGTTGGAATAGAAAGTAAACAAGACAAGAATGTTTCATTTTGGTAATAAAGTTCCATTCAATTCAACTTTTGTCCATCTTTGAATGTTTTGTAGATGAACCATCACTCAGATTTTTAAAGCTGCCACAGAAATAAAGTCTTTCTTTTTCATTTTAGCAGTTTCAACATTACACTTGCGTTTATACTGTTTAAAACAGAAACCTGAACAACTTAGCAACAAACTAAAGACATTCGTTGCAAAAATGAATTAAAATTTTCGGTCACAGTAACAGTATAAACTCTAAGATCAGTGTGTTTCAAAGATGAAACAGCAGGAGTCCTCACAGTAAAGTACAGTATGTATATATATTTACTATGCTTATTTATAGCAAATCAAATAAAACCCATCAAAATTATGAGACCTACACGTGTGGTTGAAAGTTATTACATTTATAGAAAGCTTGTTTTATTACAGGAGTCTGAATGCATTGCAGCTTCTTATTTGAAACACTTACTTAAAACTAGTTAAAGTAACTTGTATTGTATTTTGATTATAAATGCATTGTAAATACATAAATAACTTCTGTCATCATAAATCTGTGATCACGAAAAAGGAAGATAAAGTAGGACAACCCTTTGGTTTAGAAGTTACAGTAGTTGTATTTGCAGCGCTGCAGCATGGTGTTCCTATAGGGATTTGCTGCCACCTGCTGGTCACGTAAAATGTTGCATTAAATAGAGCTGCGGATTCTATGAGCTTTCATTACACCTTTACAATGTCATCAAAAATAATTATCATTTATGAATGATTATATTCAATTACGCTCCGGATGACACCAGGTTTTAAAATTATGTACATCATGCTCAAAAGAACAAAGATATTGCATATTACGTTGTCACATTATTAATTTAAAGATTTGTTAAAAATGCAAGTTACAAAATTCAAGAAATGTAGTTTCTAATATTAAACTTGAATTCAAGATTGTTATGATTTCGTGATGTGGAGTGTATATAGAAGTAATAACCTTAACATGTTTAATGAGATTTTGCGGTCTTGACTTACTATTACTATATTCTATTATATTGTATATTACTGTTACTATTTAGTGGTATTGACGTAGATAAACCTAGTAATGATGTAGATAAACCTGGTAATGACGCAGATAAACGTAGGTATATGACCTGTCCATGCTGAAACTGGATATATCTGGGTGGCCCGGACATGTGCGTAAACACTTAGGTACAAACGTGATGTTTTCTGTTTTTACAGCTGATTGTTTTAAAGTCCGGTTCTTTGGGGATCGACTCCTCTTGAATTCAGACCCAGCTGATCAATCCTGGACCTGCAGTGTGCAGAATGTATATGCAGCAGAGGTTGACATAAATAAAGTGACTGCTGTCAAGCCATATGTGTCTACAGCAAATAAATAAAACTGACTCTAAATGAGAGATGAATCAAATGAAATGGCGAAAGAATGATTGGATTGATCAAAAGTTGAGTTGGAAAGTGCAGTATTTTTTCTGAACGTTGTCTCATCCTGATTTGCATTTTCTCATTACAGATTTGTGACCTGCCCGTTTATTTGTTAAATCTCATCTACAGGAAAAACTCGTTTGAGTCAGAGAAAGGTAAAATAAAAAATATAAAAAGAGCATTTTCTGTTAAGAATTTATATTTAATTTTGAGTACAATTACATTGTAAATACATAACTGCTAATATTATATATATGTATATTTATATATTATGCAGTATTATGCAGTGATCTTTGTTGTTCTTTTTTTGTTCTTTGGAAGTCATTCAGATAGAAATATTGGTACAATCAGCTATCATACAGTTCAAATGACATCATTTCCAACTGAAAAAGAAAGTGAACACATGTACTTGAGGCAGAACTGTCATGTTTGTGATTTTCAGTGACTCGAGCAAAAGTCACAGTCAATGTCATTTTTATATTGAATTTCCCCCATCTTATATTACTGTCTTGTCTCGTCTCATCTTATGTCTTTGTATCTTCATGAACTCCAATCAGAGTGTGAAAGAGCTTTTTTTTTTTCCTGATCATTCTTGTCAGTGTGGACATCATGCACACGCTGTATGTATGATGCACACCGAAATTAGTCTCTGCTTTTAACATCAACTAGTTTCACTAGTGAGCAGTCGGGCTGCTAGCGGGGCAGCGCCCTGGGGAGCAATTGAGTTAAGGGCCTTGCTCAGGGGCCACCACTCCCCTATCTTTTGTGGACACACATTTTCTAATAGGAATCCTGCTCAAATTGAATATAAAATGTCACAAGGATAGTCTAAACAGTGAAAAAAATACTTGGTTAAACAATATTCAGTTGAACATTGACTGGTTTACTAAATGAAGATAAGATACTTGTACTAAAAGCATCTATATTTCAGAGTTGTCGACTGAGTTGGTCCAGACACTTGTATGTATTTTGTTGCATTGGGATTTGCTCAGATGTGATTGTTGTCTGTAATTCCTGGTGACATCTGCCTTCATCTTCTTGGGTTCATGTATAACAGACCATGCAGTAAACAGTAAGTGTTTGTTTTCCTGCAGGCGTGAAGCACGGCCAAATTGATGATGTCATTTTCTGATGTCTTTGAATCGATTCCTCTTTGCTCCGTGTTTTATACCCAGTGATCCGTAAGTTTGGCGTGTTACTTCTTCAACACTGCAGCATATGGTGCATCTCTGCTTCATGCCTTTTTTCTTTTAAATGTGAAAGTGACTAAAATAAAAAGTGCTCAAACGTTGTGAGTAAAATAATATAACCCATCATATTGGGAAATCTTGTTTTCAAATGTCCACTAGATGGCAGTAATGACATATTCATTTATTATCATCTAAAATGAATTGTGGTCATCTCTAATTAGAGCTCCATAGTCACTTAAGGCAGGTTGTGTTAGACTGGAGACATGATGCTGTGTTCATATCTATAATACAAGAAAAGAAACAATATTGACGCTACTCTATTTATTCTTTATCACTATGTAGTTTGGACAAAGTACAAAGGACAAAGTGGTCTAAGTACGTTTACCTCACACCTAAAGGCTTCCTTGAGGTCTTTATGAGTTTTGAAGTTTCCTGTATGCTTGTGTGGGTGTCAAAGTTCATCTGCTTATTGCCACAGTCCCCAGTTTGGTTCATTTGTGGTTTTAAATTGTCTACAAGTGACCGTGAGTCTGCCTGTTTGTATACTGATCACTGCGTGGTCCTGATCTGTAGTGGTCTGTGTTCAGGTTCCACCCACCACTCACCCAATGACTTTTAAATGAATATAATCCGTCTCCCCTGGAATCAGTAACTAAATATATAGAAAATAGATGGATGGCAAATAATAATAAAATGTTGCCTCACATCAAGAAGGTCCCTGGTTCTATTCTCCCACTCCCAGCGGGAGTCTTTCTGTGTGGCGCTTCCATGTTCACCTCGTGCTTGCGTGGGTTCCTTCTGGGTACTCCAGGTACTCCTGGTTATCCAAAAACGTGCATTTGCATTTGGTTGATTGGTTATTCTAAATTGACTGTAGGTTTGAGGATGTGTGGTTGTCTGTATCTGTATGTGGTCCTGTGATACACCGGCGACCTGTTCAGGGTGTATCCCCGCCTCTCGCCTATAATCAGCTGTGATAGGCCCTGGCAGAGCCCTGTGGTCCTGCAAATGATAAAGCAGGAATAGAAAATGCATGGAACCATACATTCAAACCAATCAGTCACAGAGTTGGTGACACATTGCGACAGAAGCAGTGGTTCAAATGAATCATTTTTCTGCATGTAAAGTGCAATCAGAACTGTCCACTTGTACAAGTTATACAGTTAGTATAACCACTGTACAATAAGTGCCTGCACAGTGACCACTGAGTCACCGTAGTGATCAACATTTACCTTTTACCTGGAACTACGTCAGTCAAAGTAAGAGAGCTGTGATACTCGTGTCAGTAAAGAAGCTGTTGGAAAACAAACAAACATAAACTAAGTTACACACAAAACCAAAATCACAGGAATGGCCAAAAAGACTGTAAATGGAGATGCTGGAGCAGAGTTTTTACACCGTGCTTTTATTTGCTCAAATTACAGAGACCAAGAGAGCAGGAGAGCAGCTCCACTTCATCGGGGGAGCCTCCAAGGAGAAGGATCTGTCAGGATGCTGATGACCTCCAGCTCCTGGTTCTCCACAGGTTTGGCCAGTTTTCCATTTGTCTGTGCAGCTGGTAGTTTTCAGCATCTTCACACTCTTCTATTGGGCATAAAAAATATATCTGAGTTTAATTTTGTTGACTCTAAATTAAGTAACTGAAACAGATCTTTTAATGTGTTCCTCCATTCTTCTTTTTTCCAATGACTGGGAGCAGGAGAGCATCATCACAGTCTCTTCAACAAGCAGAGACTATGAAGCTGACGACGAGACAGCTTCCTACATCCCTGATCAAATCTTTGGACCAGTAGAGGTGAGTGGCCCATTTCTTTGTGCAGCTGATGGTTTTCAGCAGCTTCACACTCTGCTGCTGGACAGAAACGATATATCCCAGTATGATTTTGTTCACTCTAAATGAACAAACTGAAGCAGATCTTTTAATTTGCGTCTTCATTCTTCTTTGTTCCAATGACTGGGAGCAGGACAGCATCATCACAGACTCTGAGGATCCTCTATCCAGTGGACGCCATGACAGTGATGATGACTCCGAGTCCTCCAGCCATGCTCCACAGGCCACAGCAGTTACTGTTAAAGGCACAAATTAAAGTTAAAGGCACTGTTAAAGGCACAAATAAAAACATCCACAGTCCGTGGACATGTGCAACACAAAAGAGGTTTTGTTTTATTTTTTTTATTTGCAGGATGTTTCAATCAAACTACTTACTAGGTTGCTGTGTGACCAGTGCTGTAGTGGTCAAAGTCCAACAAGGTGCAATGTTTCATACTTCAACTGCACTCATTTTCCTGACACTGTGTACCTCAGACCTTAGTTCAAATGCAAATGATCCAGGCATTAAATAATATTTGATCTCATGTAAAAGCTCCAAGCTGATTCTGTTCTGGTGCCGTTAGTCAGAATGAGCCTCGACTCTTCCCCTCATGAGCAGTAAACAGCATCTGCAGATCTACTTCTCCAAACACAGCAACAACTGAACTCTTAAGAGAGTCGTAACAATCTTCCTGAGATACAGGAAGATAACAGATGTTTGCATGTTTGCATAAGAGTGATATTCATGCTACCTGTCGTCATTCTGGAACATCTGGTCCCTGAGCAGCAGGTCCCTGAAACAGCAGCGAGGTGGAAGAGGAGGCACCTCTGGATCCAAATCCCTCATTTCCTAAATACCAGCGGCGTTTCTGCTGTGGTTCTGCTGCAGGGTCTTAGAGGAGAACCTGAATGACAAGAGTGAGAGAGTACGAGAGAGCAGCATCTGATCTTTTATCTCAACAATGGAGACGTTTCAACATCTTTTTAATGTGACACTTTAAACACTGTAACATTAAAGCAGCACAAAGAAACTTCTAGAAACACGTTAGTTTAGAGGGTTCCCTTTTCAGACAATGGAGGTTAAGATGCTTTCAAGACACTATGCAAAGTTCACCTTGTTCTGTCTCTTGCTCAGTCGCTCCCTTGTCTCCTCTCTGCTGTGATGTTCACTGCAGCCCCGTGAGCTACTTTCATCTTTGATGATTTGTGGCATAAAGCCATATATGCAGACTGCCCCAAAGTTACTTTAGTTGGTTTCTGCAGACATTAAAGAGAATCCTCAAGAACCAGACAACACTACTTGAACGTAATCAAATATTCCTGCAAATGAAACTGAATTTTCTAACATGAAAAACTCTGTGGTGCTTTAACATGCCTTTAATTGTATGTAAGATACATATGTTGAATATAAGACAATGACTGAAAAGTGTTTTGCAACCTTGTACACAGAGGAAATTATTATTTTTAAAATAATCCTGGATTAGAGGTAAATAAGATCCACTGTATTTCCAGTTCCAGTCTCCATACGTAGAGAATTCATCTGTCACTGTCACAGTGGACCTCCGTCATCGGTGTGGAGGACTCGTGGCTGCCTCACATAATGCCATAAACTCACAAAATGTCATGAAATAAATGATATATAAAGATATTTAAAACTGTCTCAAAAAAATAAAGAATTCAAGGTGGGATAAACTCCAAAGAGGTCATTTTATTTAATCATATATTTAATTTGTGTGCATGTGTGCGTGCGGCTGGGTCCTTTATTGACTTACATGCTCTTTGTACATGTCAGCAGAGCTGCAAAGACAAAACTGGACACTTTAGTGAAATCATCTTTACAACTTAAGTCAACTCTGCTGAAGCGCCTGAAGCTGAAGCTTTTCCTCTTCTACATAGTAAATGTGATTTGAGGCTCATATTGCACCTCAAACAAAGACTATACTTTGGATGCTGATTACAATAGAAGTAGTTTCTTTTTCATTTTTTCAACATTTAAAGATCTTAGCAGTATTATGATATTCTAGTCGACTTCCAAAATAAAACTATGAACATGTAAATGAGTCTGATTTCAGGACTTTAAAAAACTGAGTCCATTTCTCTCTTGTACTTCAAAGTTGTCAAAAGTTGTTTTCCCCCACTGATGCTTTTTTTAATCCATTCATCCAATTATCAATCTGAAAACATCTTTAACCAAATACCTGCTTATTTGCCATGATAATCTTCATCTAATCTATTTGACTCAAATAAATATCATTCAGCACTAAAATGAAATATGTATTAAATGTTTACATTTTTTTCCTCTATTTTCTTTTTTTTTGCTTATAACGCTTGACTGTCTTGTGTCCACCTTTTACCCCTTAAACAACACATTATAAACTTCTTGACAAATATTACAACACAGACACCAAACTGCACCACCACTGTCTTGTCTCTCTCTCCTGCTCTCTTTCTCTCCACTTTCCACACCCGGTGACTATAGCCCTCCTCTGCAGAATATTTACACCCCTCTCTCCGACTCTTCCTTTACTCTTATCTTGTTTGATTTCTCCAGGGATCAATAAAAATATAGTTTGACTGCTATGAGGGCTGGTGAAGGTAGCACACTTGCACACACTCACCCACACACACAAAACACCCTTGGTTACCAGATTAAAATGCATATATACAACTCCGGTTATACCAACAAGGTATCAACCATAAATATATGTGCAAACAAGGGGAAAAAAAAAAAATAAAAAATGTTTACATTTATACATAATGTCAAATGTCAAACGTAACAGAGTCTTGTTTACTGTATTGTAGCATATTAACTCTGTATTTTAAGTCCATTAAGGTCAGAAACGTCTCAGACAGTGAAACACTCAGATTCAGTGAGCAGCCCAGAGGCAAATACAACATTTAGGAGCTTTAAATGAGCTCAGTGCACGAATCACAAAGGGATGTTTTTGTCTGTCTGTAAGCAAACGTCTGCCTTGATATCTAAGTATTTTTGTTTGCAGTCACTTCATCTTATGTAATTTCAAAGTAAATATAATACTAATTAATTTAAACAACCTCAAAAATAAGGGATGCAAAGAATTGTTTAAGTTATCCAACTTATTCTTGGTAAAAAGGTCAACAATACCGTATACTTCTTTTACCACTGACAACTCCTCCACCTGACAACACTGTAATTAGATTTCATCAAACTAAACTTTTACTTACATTGTCTCGTTTGTTCTCTAATGCATTTCACAGGTGATCAGCCACAGCTGGAGCAGGAACGACAGTTGAATCTGCACAAACAAAGACGGGCTGGGATCAGGCTCAAGATCTTTAACTAGAAGACAACTGGAGGTACAGGCTCCAGATGAGTGACAGAGCACCGGTACCATTTGGGGTGCTGATAGAAACTGTTCTGTCACGGTCAGGACAGGAACTGCTCACAGATGCCGAGGTACTGCATCGTTCTCTGCATCCAAGCGTCGGAGTGCTGCTCCTGCAGGGTGTTTTACAGCCAAGTGCCACTGTTGTCCAGGGTGTGAGAGTTCAGCTGTGCCATCACCCCCTGATCACAGGACAACCAGCAGAAACCAGAGTCATCAGCACAAGAACCCGGTGAACACAGTTTTACATAGACCCGTTGGAGCTGCTTCTTCCTTGTACGTGAGTACAGCTGGAAACCTGCAGCTGTAGGTGGGGGGTGGCTGTCTCACGATGTCCTGTGACCAACCGTCAACCTTCTTACATCAACGGCATTCAGAGTCAGAGTCAGAGAGTCAAGTTTATTGTCAATTCTACCACATGTGAGATACATACAGAGAATCGAAATTGCGTTACCCTCAAACCCTCGGTGCTACACAATAAATACATTTTAAACAC
This sequence comes from Xenentodon cancila, assembly GCA_014839995.1. Classification (NCBI taxonomy): domain Eukaryota; kingdom Metazoa; phylum Chordata; class Actinopteri; order Beloniformes; family Belonidae; genus Xenentodon; species Xenentodon cancila. Next base: position 135,356 of record CM026203.1, on the reverse strand, counting down.
AAAGTGCAAGTTAAAAAGAGACAAGAAACAAGTTGTGACATGACAACAACAGTTTTTCGGTTTGATTAAAGTGACATGGTGCAAAGCAAGCGGTCCAGTTCTGCCAAAAGTGCCTGGTGCAGATACTGAGATCAGTGTGAGTGAGGGGGGGGCAAGGCGGGAAACGGTGGAAGAGAAGGGAGAGTGTTAAGTGTCCTGACAGCCTGGTGGACGAAGCTGTCCTTCAGTCGGCTGGTTCTGGCCCGGAGGGTCCGCAGCCTCCTCCCTGAAGGCAGCAGACTGAAGAGGCTGTGTGACAGGTGGGTGGGGTCTCTCACAATGCTGAGGGCTTTGCGAGTCAGACGGCTGCTGTAAATGTCCTGAAGTGAGGGGAGAGAGACAACAACGATCTTCTCAGCTGCTCTCACGACGCGTTGGAGAGACTTGCGGCAGGTTGCGGTGCAGGATCCGTACCACACGGTGATGCAGCTGGTCAGGATGCTCTCGATGGTGCCTCTGTAGAAGGTGTACCTGATGGGGGCCGGGGCTCTGGCTCTTCGCAGTTTGCGGAGGAAGTAGAGACGCTGCTGTGCCTTCTTGGCGAGTGATGCAGTGTTAACAGTCCAGGAGAGGTCCTCTGAGATGTGGACACCCAGGAACTTGGTGCTGCTCACCCTCTCCACAGTGGCACCGTTGATGTTCAGAGGAGAATGCTGGGTGTGTTGTCTCCTGAAGTCAACAACAATCTCCTTGGTCTTCTCCACATTTAGGGAGAGATTGTTGTCGCTGCACCACTCAGCCAGGCGACTCACTTCGCTCCTGTAGTTTGACTCATCGTTGTTGTTGATGAGACCCACCACAGTCGTGTCGTCCGCAAACTTTACGAAGAGGTTGGAGCTGTGAATCGGTGTGCAGTCGTGGGTCAGCAGGGTGAAGAGGAGGGGGCTCAGCACACATCCCTGGGGGGCCCCTGTGCTCAGTGTGATGGTGCTGGATGTGTTGCTGCCGACCCGTACTGCCTGTGGTCTCCCAGTCAGGAAGTCCAACAGCCAGTTGCACAGCGAGGTGTTGATCCCCAGCTGGTCCAGTTTGTGAATGAGCTGCTGGGGGATGATGGTGTTGAATGCTGAACTGAAGTCGATGAAAAGCATTCTTACATAAGCGTTTCTGGTGTCCATATGTGTGAGGGCTGTGTGGAGGGCAGTGGAGATGGCGTCGTCAGTGGACCGGTTGGAGCGATATGTGAACTGGTAGGGGTCCAAAGAGGGGGGGAGAGCAGCCTTGATGTGATGCATGACTAGCCGTTCAAAGCACTTCATGATGATGGGAGTCAGTGCAACTGGACGGTAGTTGTTGGAGCAGGAGGGAGATGACCATTTTGGGACCGGACGGATGTTGGTGGCTTTGAAGCACGTGGGAACCACCGCCTGACTCAGTGACATGTTAAAGATGTCTGTGAAGACATCTGTGAGTTCTCCTGCACAGTCTCTCAGTACACGACCAGGTATGTTGTCAGGACCCGGAGCTTTGCGGGCGTTGATCCTGCTGAGGGATCTCCTCACAATGTCCGGTGACAGCGTCAGCACCTGGTCGCCAGGAGGGGGTGGTGCTTTCTGTGCGGCGATGGTGTTGTGTGCCTCGAAGCGGGCGAAGAAGGTGTTCAGCTCATTCAGCAGGGATGTGCTGCTCTCACAGGTCTGCGGTGGGGGCTTGTAGTCCGTAATGGTTTGTAGGCTGTCTTGTTGTTGGTGTAGACTTGGTCCAGAATGTTGTCTCCTCGCATGGGGAACTTGATGTGGTGGTGAAGATTTGAAAAGATGGTCCTTGGGTCTGCGTGGTTGAAGTCCCCCGCCAGGATGAGGAAGGCCTCAGGGTGGGCTGTCTGCTGCTCGCTGATCCGCTGGTACAGCTCGGTCAGCGCCTCTCTCCTGGTGTTGGTGGAGGGGCTGGGGGGGATGTAAACAGCAGTGAGTAGTATGACCGAGTATTCGCGCGGTAGATAGAAAGGACGACATTTAATAATCATAAACTCCGCCAGGGGTGAGCAGTGTTTGCAGACCACCACAGCATCTCTACACCAAGCATCACAGAGGAAAACACAAAGGCCGCCGCCGCGGCCCTTACCTGCCTCGGTGTGTGCTCGGTCCGCCCGGTAGCAGGTCAGCTGGTCGAGCTGGATGGCGTGGTCCGGTATGCTGTCGTTGAGCCATGTTTCCGTGAACACAAAAACACAGCTCTCTCTCACGGTCCTCTCGGCGGAGCAGAGTAATCGGATGTGGTCCAGTTTGTTGTCCAGCGAACGAACGTTGGCCAACACGATGGAGGGAACCGTCGGTTTGTTCGGGTTCTCCGCCAGTCTCGTCCGGATACCGGCTCGCTTGCCCCTCTTCTGCTTCCTGTAGCTCCGCTGGTAACGCTTCCATTGCGGCGTAGGTCGAGGCGTGGGGGTCGGCGGAAGTGTTGGTTCCCGGAGCAGACCGCGTTCCCGAAGTTGGCCGGCGAGTTCAGAGTTCAGCTCGACAGTGTAGCTGTTTCCAACGTCGAGCAGAAACCCCCGGCTGTACTTTGGTTTGGTATGCATATGACTTGTAAAAACACAACTTTGGTGACAAAAACACGAACGAAAAACACGAAACGTCGCACCGTCGGGAGAGAGAGAAGCCGCAGCGTGAGGCACGCGCCGCCAAAACCTTCCGACTCCAGACACTCAGTGGACATGAGATACCAGCCGTCGATGTACAGGATCCTCCGGATGGTCCACATGAGGCCTCATGCAAAGAAGGGGTCGGGGGAAGCGGGTGGTTAGCTGTAGATTGGACGAGGTTTGGATGATGGAAACCAGAGATTGAGCTCACTTGTGAGAAAATAAAAGCGTACTGAGCTGCAGGCCTGAATTCTGACTTCAAGCTGAGACTGATGCTGTGGCGCTGCTGGTGGTAGCTGTGGTGGAGGGGGTGGTGGAGGTGGGAGCAGTTGCCCTTCCTGTCTCTGCTCCGAATGTAGGGGACGGCAGTCTCCGTTTGTGTCCCTGGAGCTGGTGTCTTCCTCTGCAGGCAGTTGACAAATCTGTGCAGACGAGACCACATGTCAGCTGAGTCAGTGGCAACAACACAGTTGTGCTGCACAAAACATTATTACATCCAGAAGGGTTTGGATCTTGTTGGGCTCCGCCGACTCGAACAAGCTCTGAAGAGTCTCATATTTGAAGTCCCAGAAACTAACAAGGATTTGTCCTTCTTGACCAGGCTGGAGAGACTTCACATGTGCCTCCTCAAACGCACGCTGGAACCTGACTGCGTCCACAAAGTCAGGGTTTGTAGAGGAGCAACACACGAGGGCATCTTGCAAAAAGACAAGTATTGTTTGTTCCTCTCTTTTGTTGAGATAGATAGATAGATAGATAGATAGATAGATAGATAGATAGATAGATAGATAGATAGATAGATAGATAGATAGATAGATAGATAGATAGATAGATAGATAGATAGATAGATAGATAGATAGATAGATAGATAGATAGATAGATAGATAGATAGATAGATAGATAGATAGATAGATAGATAGATAGATAGATAGATAGATAGATAGATTAAATGTCCGACTCAGTGACGTTCAGCCAGGGTGGGGCGCCTCACCTGTCGTCATGGAAATATACAAATAAATATAAATTAAATGGTTCTATTTATTCAGTGTTAAAGTTCTTTTTCATTTCACTTCACAATTTTTGGAATCGTTTTACAAAATCGCTTCATTTTCACGTTTACCTGTCAAATACTAAGAGATGAGAGACTGAAATCCTGGACCTCACCGTGGATTTAGACATCACTATGCTGTGCAGTGAGACCGTTTTGCTGTCCCTCTGCATGTCGCTATTAAAATGTACCAACACTTTTACTATATGAATTAAATTAAATTAGTTCAGCTGGTGTATATAATGCACAGTGTTTATTTTTTATTATCAACAAAAGTATGTGTGTAACATATTCTTGTGCTGAGAGGTCATAAAACTTCTGCGCAGAGATGCAAAGTGAGGCCCGCAGTTCTCCTGCCTGGAGCCAGTTGAGAGAACCTGAAGCCCTATGACAGAAGCTGGAGGAAGGTAAGTGTACCCGGAGCCTGGTCCGTGTAGCGGGACCTTTGTGAGAGAAGTTGGAGCCAATTCAATTCAATTCAATTTTATTTATATAGCGTCTATTACGACACAAGTTGTCTCTAGGCGCTTTCCAGAGACCCAGAACATGACCCTCGAGCAATTATTACATAAATAACGGCAGGAAAAAACTTCTCTAGTGGAACAAAAACCTTAAACCAAATAGTGGCAAGGAAAAACTCCCCTTTAAGAGGGAAGAAACCTTGAGCAGGACCTGGCTCATGAGGGGGGACCCTCCTGCCGAAGGCCAGCCGGGTAGAGCAAGAAATAAGAAAGAATAGAGACATAGAGACACCGTCAAAGGTACAAGATAGGATACATTAGTAACTGTCCTTGGAAGTCCAATTAGACTTCTGTGAATATGGGTGATATATGGATAGACGGTGATCCAAGGGGATGAGGACTGCAGGTCGGGATGTCAGCAAGTATCCAACAGACATCCACACAGACAGGTGAAGGCAGACACTGGGATGGTCAGAGGTGGAACTGCAGGTCAGCAAGCACCTCCTGAGGCTCTGGTCCGCAGGACATGCAAAGAAGAGGAAAAGAAGGGCCAGACAAGCACAAAAAACTACCACATTTCACATCTGAGCCTCTGCCTGCCTTGGCTTCCTTTTATGGGCGTGTGTGTGTCATGTGACCTTCCTCTTTCCCTTACATCCCCTTAATTAGCGCTCTATTTAGCTTTTTCGCTTGTCTTTATATTTTTTCTTTTTCCTTTTTCTTCCTTTGGCTTGTGCACGACGTTTCGACTCTATTTGGTCTTCTTCAGGTGTCTCTTGTTTTCTTTTTCCCTTTGTTTCTTCTTAATTTAGATTAGGCACCCCCTTTGCTGTTCACATCCTTCCGTTTGTTTTTTATTTTTCTCCGGTTAGGGTTGGTTTGTTATTTTTTTGAGGTTAGGGTTAGGGTTGGGGTTAGGGTTAGTAGGGTATGGGAGGCTCAGACATTACCGGGACAGGGGGACCGGGCGGGTTAGGGGAATGAAAATGAGCCGGCTCCCCTTCCGGGTTAGGGTTAGGGTTAGGGGTTAGGGTGAGGGAAAGAGGCCTGTCCTGCATAGAGGACAGGAGGTGCACGGTCCGTCCCTCTGGCGGTTCCGATACCATTCCCCCCATCATACTGATATGGACGGCGGTCCAAACGTCCCCGCCAGTAGTGGATGGTTGTCCAGCCGTCATCTATCATGGTTATATAAAAAAAATAATAAATAAAAAAATAATAAACTTGTATGTCAGGCAGAGGCACACAAAGAAAGTAACTGGCTTGAGCTGAATCACAGGTCTGCACTCCAGGAGCAAGAGCAGAATGAGCCTGTAAGCTCCTCCTGCTCTATTTATACCCTCCCACCCTGCAGCTGTGTGTTTTTGACCGGAGTTTCGGATAAAGTAAAAAAAAACATTATTTTTAAATAAAAATTGATCATACCTCCAAATTTAAAGATAAAATAATTAAATTTTTATTGTATTGGTTTTTATCTTTTTAAATTAATTTGTCCTGTGATTTTTAAAGAACCAATTAATTATTTGTAAGTATGAATTTAAATTTAACATAACTAATTTTTATAAGCTGTGGATTTTGATGCCCTGAATTTCTATTAACTATTTATTTTTATGTATGACCGTGTCTAAATGAACTAATTTTAAATTTGTGTGTAATTGATTTTTTAAAATATTATGTTTTTAAGAATGTTTTCCCAATTTAATTTGATGGCAGCACTTATTTTAACCCATGAATTTGTAGGAAGTATAAATATTATTAATTTATTTAATCTTAATAGTCCAAATACATATCCCCTAATTTTTAAATCCCCATTTATGTTGTATCATATCCCTTTGTATAATAAATTTTAGATGAAAGGGTAGGGTATGAATTCAGATTTAGGTTGTTTAGGATTTGGGTTTAGGATGTGGGCTGGGGTTGAGGTTAGGTTCGGGATGTGGGCTGGGGCTAAGGTTAGGGTCAGGATGTGGGCTGGGGTTAAGGTTAGGGTTGGGGTGTGGGTTGGGTTTAGGGTCAGGATGTGGATTGGGGTTAGGGTTAGGGTTAGGGTTAGGTGAAAGAGTAAGATCCAGCCCCCCCGAAGGAGGACTGGTAGTGCACGGTCCATCACTTCTGTTCACTTGTGAGCCTGTGTCTGTGTTGTGCTTTATGTTCGTCCTGTGTTTGGTCTTTCCCTCTGTTCCTCGTCCCTTCCAATTAGAATTACTTTGTTTAGTTTTAAGTTTGTCATTGTCTCTTCCCTTCTCTGTATCTTTATGTTGGGCTCTCTGCACGACGTTTCGACGCGGTTTGGTCTTCTTCAGGTGCTTTTCTGTTATATTTCTTTCTGTCTTGTTTCTCTGTGTTCTCTGTTTCCCTTTTCTGTTACACTTAATTTAGTTTTATGGCACCCCCTTTGTTTTTCCTTTCCCTTCCATCCTGTGTGTTTGTATTGTAATTGTGTCCGTGTCGATTGTGGTTAAGGTTAGGGTTAGGGCTTGGGTTAGGGTTAGGGTTGAGGTTAGGGTTAGGGTTAGAGGTTAGGGTTAGGGGTTAGGGTTAGGGTTAGGGTGAGGGAAAGAGGCCTGTCCTGCATAGAGGACAGGAGGTTAGGGTTCGGGTTAGGGTTAGGGGTTAGGGTTAGGGTTAGGTTGTTTGTTAATGGCCTTCCTGAGGAAAACCGGTACGCTACTCCCTCCACCGCTCGTTAGCGTCCAAGAGATTGGAGCAGGTAGTGTGGCACTCTCGCTCGAGATCCATATAGAGACCCGTGTTTACAAAAGCAGTTGATTGTGTGTGTATGATGTGTTGCCTGGGAGGGGGGAAGCCCTTCCGAGGCTTTATGTTTCTGAATGTGCTGAAGTGGGATATGTAGATGTTTCTGCGTGCAGTTGGATCCTTAGAGGTTAGGGTTAGAGTTAGGATAAGGGGTGATAACCAGAATTACGGATCCGCGGAACTCCAATAAACAGATGAAAATAAGGTCCTAGAGACATGGGTCCTTGACCACCCCCCCATTTGTGACCACCCCGAGTTGATTGGGAGCACTTTGAAGTGGGTAGGACATTTCGTTCCGGAGTAATTGCCAATTGAAATCGTGGGATTTCAACCGTGCATAACTTTTGAAAGGAATGTCGTGCAGTAATAAAAGACACACGGGTGTGTTCAGGGTGGTCAATATATGCCTGATCGAGCTCATTTGCAAGTTTGTAGGATGTATCGTTGAAGACTTATAGTCAACAATCCTCTCAGCCAATCAGAATCGAGCGTCACACGGCGATTGAAAATATCCTTCAGAAGAAGTATTTGGCTTGGAAGTGGAAAAATACATTCGCAGATTCCAATTTGGAAGTTGGAACTCATTGATAGATAGAAATTTGGAATCCACTGACAGATGCAAATTGGGAATCCACTGACAGATGCAAATTTGGAATCCACTGACAGATGCAAATTTGGAATCCACTGACAGATACAAATTTGGAATCCACTGACAGATACAAATTTGGAAGTTGCAATTCATTGACAGATACAAATTTGGAATCCAATCACAGATACAAATTTGGAATCCACTGACAGATACACATTTGGAATTTGGAACTCATTGATAGATACAAATTTGGAATCCACTGACAGATACAAATTTGGAATCCAATGACAGATACAAATTTGGAATTTGGAAATTATTGACAGATACAAATTTGGAATCCACTGACAGATATGAATTTGGAATCCACTGATAGATACAAATTTGGAATCCACTGACAGATACGAATTTGGAATCCACTGACAGATACGAATTTGGAATCCACTGATAGATACAAATTTGGAATCCAATGACAGATACGAATTTAGAATCCACTGACAGATACAAATTTGGAATCCAATGACAGATACAAATTTGGAATCTTGAAATTATTGACAGATACAAATTTGGAATCCACTGACAGATACAAATTTGGAATTTGGAAATCATTGACAGATACAAATTTGGAATCCACTGACAGATACACATTTGGAATTTGGAACTCATTGATAGATATAAATTTGGAATCCACTGACAGATACAAATTTGGAATCCAATGACAGATACAAATTTGGAAATTATTGACAGATACAAATTTGGAATCCACTGACAGATACGAATTTGGAATCCACTGATAGATACGAATTTGGAATCCAATGACAGATACGAATTTGGAATCCAATGACAGATACAAATTTGGAAATTATTGACAGATACAAATTTGGAATCCACTGACAGATACGAATTTGGAATCCACTGACAGATACAAATTTGGAATCCAATGACAGATACAAAATTGGAATTTGGAAAATATTGACAGATACAAATTTGGAATCCACTGACAGATACGAATTTGGAATCCACTGACAGACAGAAATTTGGAATTTGGAAATTATTGACAGATACAAATTTGGAATCCACTGACAGATACAAATTTGGAATCCACTGACAGATACAAATTTGGAATCCACTGACAGATACGAATTTGGAATCCACTGACAGATACAAATTTGGAATTTGGAAATTATTGACAGATACAAATTTGGAATCCACTGACAGATATGAATTTGGAATCCACTGATAGATACAAATTTGGAATTTCGAAATTATTGACAGATACAAATTTGGAATCCACTGACAGATACGAATTTGGAATCCACTGATAGATACAAATTTGGAATCCACTGACAGATACACATTTGGAATTTGGAACTCATTGATAGATACAAATTTGGAATCCACTGACAGATACAAATTTGGAATCCACTGACAGATACACATTTGGAATTTGGAACTCATTGATAGATACAAATTTGGAATCCACTGACAGATACAAATTTGGAATCCAATGACAGATACAAATTTGGAATTTGGAAATTATTGACAGATACAAATTTGGAATCCACTGACAGATACAAATTTGGAATCCACTGATAGATACGAATTTGGAATCCAATGACAGATACGAATTTGGAATCCAATGACAGATACAAATTTGGAATTTGGAAATTATTGACAGATACAAATTTGGAATCCACTGACAGATACGAATTTGGAATCCAATGACAGATACAAATTTGGAATTTGGAAATTATTGACAGATACAAATTTGGAATCCACTGACAGATACGAATTTGGAATCCACTGATAGATACAAATTTGGAATCCACTGACAGATACAAATTTGGAATCCACTGATAGATACAAATTTGGAATCCAATGACAGATACGAATTTGGAATCCAATGACAGATACAAATTTGGAATTTGGAAATTATTGACAGATACAAATTTGGAATCCACTGACAGATACGAATTTGGAATCCACTGACAGACACAAATTTGGAATTTGGAAATTATTGACAGATACAAATTTGGAATCCACTGACAGATATGAATTTGGAATCTAATGACAGTTAAGAATTTGGAATCCACTGATAGATACAAATTTGGAATTTGAAAATTATTGACAGATACAAATTTGGAATCCACTGACAGATACAAATTTGGAATCCAATGACAGATACAAATTTGGAATTTGGAAATTATTGACAGATACAAATTTGGAATCCACTGACAGACACAAATTTGGAAGTTGCAATTCATTGACAGATACAAATTTGGAATCCAATCACAGATACAAATTTGGAATCCACTGACAGATACACATTTGGAATTTGGAACTCATTGATAGATACAAATTTGGAATCCACTGACAGATACAAATTTGGAATCCAATGACAGATACAAATTTGGAATTTGGAAATTATTGACAGATACAAATTTGGAATCCACTGACAGATACGAATTTGGAATCCACTGATAGATACAAATTTGGAATCCACTGACAGATACGAATTTGGAATCCACTGACAGATACGAATTTGGAATCCACTGATAGATACAAATTTGGAATACAATGACAGATACGAATTTGGAATCCACTGACAGATACAAATTTGGAATCCAATGACAGATACAAATTTGGAATCTTGAAATTATTGACAGATACAAATTTGGAATCCACTGACAGATACAAATTTGGAATTTGGAAATCATTGACAGATACAAATTTGGAATCCACTGACAGATACACATTTGGAATTTGGAACTCATTGATAGATATAAATTTGGAATCCACTGACAGATACAAATTTGGAATCCAAGGACAGATACAAATTTGGAAATTATTGACAGATACAAATTTGGAATCCACTGACAGATACGAATTTGGAATCCACTGATAGATACGAATTTGGAATCCAATGACAGATACGAATTTGGAATCCAATGACAGATACAAATTTGGAAATTATTGACAGATACAAATTTGGAATCCACTGACAGATACGAATTTGGAATCCACTGACAGATACAAATTTGGAATCCAATGACAGATACAAAATTGGAATTTGGAAAATATTGACAGATACAAATTTGGAATCCACTGACAGATACGAATTTGGAATCCACTGACAGACAGAAATTTGGAATTTGGAAATTATTGACAGATACAAATTTGGAATCCACTGACAGATACAAATTCGGAATCCACTGATAGATACAAATTTGGAATCCACTGACAGATACGAATTTGGAATCCACTGATAGATACAAATTTGGAATCCAATGACAGATACAAATTTGGAATCCACTGACAGATACACATTTGGAATCCACTGACAGATACACATTTGGAATTTGGAACTCATTGATAGATACAAATTTGGAATCCACTGACAGATACAAATTTGGAATCCAATGACAGATACAAATTTGGAATTTGGAAATTATTGACAGATACAAATTTGGAATCCACTGACAGATACAAATTTGGAATCCACTGATAGATACGAATTTGGAATCCAATGACAGATACGAATTTGGAATCCAATGACAGATACAAATTTGGAATTTGGAAATTATTGACAGATACAAATTTGGAATCCACTGACAGATACGAATTTGGAATCCAATGACGGATACAAATTTGGAATTTCAAAATAATTGACAGATACAAATTTGGAATCCACTGACAGATACGAATTTGGAATCCACTGATAGATACAAATTTGGAATCCACTGACAGATACGAATTTGGAATCCACTGATAGATACAAATTTGGAATCCAATGACAGATACGAATTTGGAATCCAATGACAGATACAAATTTGGAATTTGGAAATTATTGACAGATACATATTTGGAATCCACTGACAGATACGAAATTGGAATCCACTGACAGACACAAATTTGGAATTTGGAAATCATTGACAGATACAAATTTGGAATCCACTGAGAGATACACATTTGGAATTTGGAACTCATTGATAGATATAAATTTGGAATCCACTGACAGATACAAATTTGGAATCCAATGACAGATACAAATTTGGAAATTATTGACAGATACAAATTTGGAATCCACTGACAGATACGAATTTGGAATCCACTGATAGATACGAATTTGGAATCCAATGACAGATACGAATTTGGAATCCAATGACAGATACAAATTTGGAAATTATTGACAGATACAAATTTGGAATCCACTGACAGATACGAATTTGGAATCCACTGACAGATACAAATTTGGAATCCAATGACAGATACAAAATTGGAATTTGGAAAATATTGACAGATACAAATTTGGAATCCACTGACAGATACGAATTTGGAATCCACTGACAGACAGAAATTTGGAATTTGGAAATTATTGACAGATACAAATTTGGAATCCACTGACAGATACACATTTGGAATTTGGAACTCATTGATAGATATAAATTTGGAATCCACTGACAGATACAAATTTGGAATCCAATGACAGATACAAATTTGGAAATTATTGACAGATACAAATTTGGAATCCAATGACAGATACAAATTTGGAAATTATTGACAGATACAAATTTGGAATCCACTGACAGATACGAATTTGGAATCCACTGACAGATACAAATTTGGAATCCAATGACAGATACAAAATTGGAATTTGGAAAATATTGACAGATACAAATTTGGAATCCACTGACAGATACGAATTTGGAATCCACTGACAGACAGAAATTTGGAATTTGGAAATTATTGACAGATACAAATTTGGAATCCACTGACAGATACAAATTCGGAATCCACTGATAGATACAAATTTGGAATCCACTGACAGATACGAATTTGGAATCCACTGACAGATACAAATTTGGAATTTGGAAATTATTGACAGATACAAATTTGGAATCCACTGACAGATATGAATTTGGAATCCACTGATAGATACAAATTTGGAATTTCGAAATTATTGACAGATACAAATTTGGAATCCACTGACAGATACGAATTTGGAATCCACTGATAGATACAAATTTGGAATCCACTGACAGATACACATTTGGAATTTGGAACTCATTGATAGATACAAATTTGGAATCCACTGACAGATACAAATTTGGAATCCAATGACAGATACAAATTTGGAATTTGGAACTCATTGATAGATACAAATTTGGAATCCACTGACAGATACAAATTTGGAATCCAATGACAGATACAAATTTGGAATTTGGAAATTATTGACAGATACAAATTTGGAATCCACTGACAGATACAAATTTGGAATCCACTGATAGATACGAATTTGGAATCCAATGACAGATACGAATTTGGAATCCAATGACAGATACAAATTTGGAATTTGGAAATTATTGACAGATACAAATTTGGAATCCACTGACAGATACGAATTTGGAATCCAATGACAGATACAAATTTGGAATTTGGAAATTATTGACAGATACAAATTTGGAATCCACTGACAGATACGAATTTGGAATCCACTGATAGATACAAATTTGGAATCCACTGACAGATACGAATTTGGAATCCACTGATAGATACAAATTTGGAATCCAATGACAGATACGAATTTGGAATCCAATGACAGATACAAATTTGGAATTTGGAAATTATTGACAGATACAAATTTGGAATCCACTGACAGATACGAAATTGGAATCCACTGACAGACACAAATTTGGAATTTGGAAATTATTGACAGATACAAATTTGGAATCCACTGACAGATATGAATTTGGAATCTAATGACAGTTAAGAATTTGGAATCCACTGATAGATACAAATTTGGAATTTGAAAATTATTGACAGATACAAATTTGGAATCCACTGACAGATACAAATTTGGAATCCAATGACAGATACAAATTTGGAATTTGGAAATTATTGACAGATACAAATTTGGAATCCACTGACAGACACAAATTTGGAAGTTGCAATTCATTGACAGATACAAATTTGGAATCCAATCACAGATACAAATTTGGAATCCACTGACAGATACACATTTGGAATTTGGAACTCATTGATAGATACAAATTTGGAATCCACTGACAGATACAAATTTGGAATCCAATGACAG
>CM026203.1:104591-121587 GCA_014839995.1 Xenentodon cancila | reverse complement strand
GTTGGGGGGGGGGGTCCTGGCTTGTGGAGGGTTAGGGTTGGGGGGGGTCCTGGCTTTATGAGGTTATGGTTAGGGGGGGGGGGGGGTTCCTGGCTTGTGGAGGTTAGGGTTGGGGGGGGTCCTGGCTTTATGAGGTTATGGTTAGGGGGGGGGGGGGGGGGGGTTCCTGGCTTGTGGAGGTTAGGGTTGGGGGCCAGGGCCGGGTCCATTGCCGGGGGGTGCGGGGTGGCGGGGTGTGTGTGTGTGTGTGTGTGTGTGTGTGTGTGTGTGTGTGTGTGTGCGTGTGGTGGTTGTGTGTGGTGGTTGTGATTGTGTGTGTCAGAAGCTGCTATAATGCCAGAATATCGCAGCATCTGACAGGGCTGTCGTTATGTATAGGATAAGGGGTGATAACCAGAATTACGGATCCGCGGAACTCCAATAAACAGATGAAAATAAGGTCCTAGAGACATGGGACCTTGACCACCCCCCCCATTTGTGACCACCCCGAGTTGATTGGGAGCACTTTGAAGTGGATAGGACATTTCGTTCCGGAGTAATTGCCAATTGAAATCGTGGGCTTTCAACCGTCCATAACTTTTGAAAGGAATGTCGTGCAGTAATAAAAGACACACGGGCGTGTTCAGGGTGGTCAAGATATGCCTGATCGAGCTCATTTGCAAGCGTGTAGGATGTATCGTTGAAGACTTATAGTCAACAATCCTCTCAGCCAATCAGAATCGAGCGTCACACTGCGATTTAAAATATCCTTTAGAAGAAGTATTTGGCTTGGAAGTGGAAAAATACATTCGTAGATTCCAATTTGGAAGTTGGAACTCACTGATAGATACGAATTTGGAATTTGGAAATTATTGACAGACATTAATTTGGAATCCGGAATCCAATGACAGACATAAATTTGGAATCCGGAATCCAATGACAGACATAAATTTGGAATCCGGAATCCAATGACAGACATAAATTTGGAATCCGGAATCCAATGACAGACATAAATTTGGAATCCGGAATCCAATGACAGACATAAATTTGGAATCCGGAATCCAATGACAGACATAAATTTGGTAATCCGGAATCCAATGACAGACATAAATTTGGAATCCGGAATCCAATGACAGACATAAATTTGGAATCCGGAATCCAATGACAGACATAAATTTGGAATCCGGAATCCAATGACAGACATAAATTTGGAATCCGGAATCCAATGACAGACATAAATTTGGAATCCGGAATCCAATGACAGACATAAATTTGGAATCCGGAATCCAATGACAGACATAAATTTGGAATCCGGAATCCAATGACAGACATAAATTTGGAATCCGGAATCCAATGACAGACATAAATTTGGAATCCGGAATCCAATGACAGACATAAATTTGGAATCCGGAATCCAATGACAGACATAAATTTGGTAATCCGGAATCCAATGACAGACATAAATTTGGAATCCGGAATCCAATGACAGACATAAATTTGGAATCCGGAATCCAATGACAGACATAAATTTGGAATCCGGAATCCAATGACAGACATAAATTTGGAATCCGGAATCCAATGACAGACATAAATTTGGAATCCGGAATCCAATGACAGACATAAATTTGGAATCCGGAATCCAATGACAGACATAAATTTGGAATCCGGAATCCAATGACAGACATAAATTTGGAATCCGGAATCCAATGACAGACATAAATTTGGAATCCGGAATCCAATGACAGACATAAATTTGGAATCCGGAATCCAATGACAGATACAAATTTGGAATCCAATGACAGATACAAATTTGGAATCCAATGACAGATACAAATTTGGAATCCACCTACAGATACAAATTTGGAATCCAATGACAGATACAAATTTGGAATTTGGAATCCAATGACAGATACAAATTTGGAATCCACTGACAGATACAAATTTGGAAGTTGGAATTCATTGACAAATACTAATTTGGAATTTGGAATCCAATGACAGATACAAATTTGGAATCCACCTACAGATACAAATTTGGAATCCAATGACAGATACAAATTTGGAATTTGGAATCCAATGACAGATACAAATTTGGAATCCACTGACAGATACAAATTTGGAAGTTGGAATTCATTGACAGATACTAATTTGGAATTTGGAATCCAATGACAGTTACAAATTTGGAATCCACCTACAGATACAAATTTGGAATCCAATGACAGTTACAAATTTGGAATCCACCTACAGATACAAATTTGGAATCCAATGACAGATACAAATTTGGAAGTTGGAATCCAATGACAGATACAAATTTGGAATCCACTGACAGATACAAATTTGGAATTCACTGACAAATACTAATTTGGAATTTGGAATCCAATGACAGTTACAAATTTGGAATCCACCTACAGATACAAATTTGGAATCCAATGACAGATACAAATTTGGAATTTGGAATCCAATGACAGATACAAATTTGGAATCCACTGACAGATACAAATTTGGAAGTTGGAATTCATTGACAGATACTAATTTGGAATTTGGAATCCAATGACAGTTACAAATTTGGAATCCACCTACAGATACAAATTTGGAATCCAATGACAGATACAAATTTGGAATTTGGAATCCACTGACAGATACAAATTTGGAATCCACTGACAGATACAAATTTGGAATCCAATGACAGATACAAATTTGGAACCCACTGACAGATACAAATTTGGAAGTTGGAATTCATTGACAGATACAAATTTGGAATCCAATGACAGATACGAATTTGGAAGTTGGAATCCAATGACAGATACGAATTTGGAAGTTGGAAATTATTGACAGATACAAATTTGGAATTCACTGACAGATACAAATTTGGAATTTGGAATTCATTGACAGATACAAATTTGGAATCCAATGACAGATAGAAAATTGGAATCCACTGACAGATACAAATTTGGAATCCACTGACAGATACAAATTTGGAATCCACTGACAGATACAAATTTGGAATCCACTGACAGATACAAATTTGGAATCCACTGACAGATACAAATTTGGAATCCACTGACAGATACAAATTTGGAATCCACTGAATGATACAAATTTGAAGTTGGAATTTATTGATAGATACAAATCTGGAATCCATTGGGGAGGTGTGTGTGTGTGTGTGTGTGTGTGTGTGTGCGTGTGTGTGAGTTTTTGTGTGTGTGTGTGTTTCTGTGTGTGTGTGTGTCTGTGTGAGTGTGTGTCTGTGTATGTGTGAGTGTGTGTGAGTGAGTGTGTGTCTGTGTGTGAGTGAGTTTTTGTGTGTGTGTGTTTCTGTGTGTGTGTGTCTGTGTGAGTGTGTGTCTGTGTATGTGTGAGTGTGTGTGAGTGAGTGTTTGTGTGTGTGTGTCTGTGTGTGTGTGAGTGTCTGTGTGTGCGTGTGTGTGTCAGAAGCACACAGAGGAGAGAAGACACTAACTCTTTCAAAGACCATTTTGATAATAGCTGTCGGTTGCTGTGTTTTGATTAGTTCATGTTAATTATAATCATTTTTGTTATTTTTATGACTTTGATAACTATTATTATTGTTGCCCTTACAATTGTGCAGTATTATCATGATTGGTGTTCTTAAATAAATAAATAAATAAATAAATAACAATTAAAAAACACCATCACAGACTCTGCCTTGACGTGGCATGAAGGCTTGGGAGCTTCTGTGACTCTAAAACCTACCTCACTCTGCCAGACCAAAGAGTCCACTAGTCACACTGCGAGTAAGCACAACTTTTCCCCATCACCAAAGCACAGATTAAATCATATGAGTCATCAAATAAGGCAATTGGACAAACCACATTATCTTAGAAGGTGAGTTTTATTTTTTTTTGGAGTTGCCCCAGGTGAGTGTGGAAGGCTGGTAGGAGAGGACTGAGTAGGAGGATTGCTGGAGTCAGCAGAGTTTGGAGTTGCCCCAGGTGAGTGTGGAAGGCTGGTAGGAGAGGACTGAGTAGGAGGATTGCTGGAGTCAGCAGAGTTTGGAGTTGCCCCAGGTGAGTGTGGAGGTGGTCCTAGCTCAGGACTGACTACAGGGGTCTCTTCCTGCAGCTGTCTACCACCACTCTGTGAAGGAAAGAGAAGAGGAAATTTTCAGTATCTGTAAAAATAAAACTTTTTAAAACGATTTTCCCACAATCAACTTACGTTGGAAAAGCTCAAGGGAGGTGGCTCGAACATCCTCTGAGCTGTCGAACGGTCCCCTGCATCCAGGAGACGATTCAGTGCCCATAAAAATTCATAATTTCTTCTGCCTGTAATGCGAAGTGAGTACCAGGAACCTTCGTCCCGATTGGTGCTTCCCATCTTTTTCTGTGTTGAAAAATAAGAGGAAAAAAAAAATCTAACATGCAAACAACGTAAAACACTCTCCAGTGTCACCACTATAATGTTGGTGAGTGTAGCTGAATTCAAATGATATTTACAATCCTCTACCACCTTCCAGATTTGTATCTTTATTGAATTAGAAAAAAAAATACACACACACACACACATATATACATATATATAGATATATATATATATATATATACATATATATATATATATATATATATATATATATATATATATATATATATATATATATATATATATATATATATATATATATATATATATATATATATATATATATATATATATATATATATATATATATATGGAGCTCCTCCACCTCCCAAGGTGGTGGAAAATGACAGAGCAAAGCTCCTGTGGGACTTCCAGATACAGACAGACAGGATGGTGGTGGCAAACCAACCAGACATCGTGGTGGTAGACAAAGGGCAGAGGAAAGCCGTGGTGGTGGATGTGGCAATACCAAGTGATGGTAACATCAGGCGAAAGGAACACGAGAAGCTTGAGAAATACCAAGGGCTTAGAGAGGAGCTGGAGAAGGCCTGGAACGTGAAGGTGACACTAGTGCCCGTGGTGATCGGAGCACTCGGGGCAGTAACCCCCAAACTGGAAGAGTGGCTGCAGCAGATCCCCGGAACAACCTCAGACATCTCAGTCCAGAAAAGTGCAGTGTTAGGAACAGCAAAGATACTGCGCAGAACCCTCAAGCTCCCTGGCCTCTGGTAGAGGACCCGAGCTTAGAAGGGACACCACCCACGGAGGGTGAGGAACGAGTTTTTATATATATATATATATATATATATATATATATATATATATATATATATATATATATATATATATATATATATATATATATATATATATATATATATATATATATGTATGTGTATTTTTATCTATTTTCAATGGACCTAAAAACGTGTATTAACGCGATATTGTGGTCATGGGAGTTCATAAAAAGCACTTTGGCACTTTACATTAGGCTAGCATAAGGTGTAAACAAAAAATAAATCTAAAAAAACCGCATTAAAATGATAAATAGGAGGAAAATGCTGTGCTTACCTACAACGCTGTCCACACGTGCACGTACAACTGTAGCCCTGTCCTGTGACCACGTGACCTGCCTTCTGGCAGTGAGGCATTGTGGTTAGTAAGCGTTTTTTTTTTTTTTTTTTACTTTCTGGAGAAGCGTCGAGTAGCAGAGGACAGGCAGGGGAATTGGCCTTTCCAACTTTTCCAACCGTAAGTATCCTTCCCGACTATTGACTTATTTGTGTGTTATTTGTGTGTAAATACCCGCGCGCGCGTGCACGAGCGGATATTTACGTTTTTGGAAGCGCTTCCTCGTTTTTACCTCGGTATTTATATTTATATTGATATTTTTCCTTCCAATTCTTTTTCATTCCATTACGAAACCTTCATTTAATTAATAGGTCATGTTTGTGTTCAGCACTTATGTCAACTGTGTCGTTTTTAAAGTTTTAAAGACAATATTAACGATGTAGGCCTAGTCTGTAATTACTTATTACTTATATATATATATATATATATATATATATATATATATATATATATATATATATATATATATATATATAGTATTGTATTATTATATATATTGTGTTTTAAAAAGTTCTTTAATATGATTGCTTTATTTTCTGTTGATTAGTGAAGAATTTCCTAACCCAATAAAAGTCTTCAGGCTTTTCAGCAGGATGGTAAGTAAACATATAACATGTATGTGTGTGTGTGTGTGTGTGTGTGTGTGTGTGTGTGTGTGTGTGTGTGTGTGTGTGTGTGTGTGTGTGTGTGTGTGCATAAATGTCTGTTTTTCAAAATGTGCAGCCTCACATTTTCACTTTTTCTGAAACCACAACAGTCTAAGGTGTGTGCCATTTGTTCCAAACATTTCCAAAACCTCAAACAACACCTGCAAGGGCAGCACACGATCACCAATCAGGAGGAAATCACATTGCTACTGCAGTATGGAAGTGCACGGTAAGTATCAGTCAAAAGACTATATGTTCTTACGCTTTATCTGTCATCTTTCCATCATTCTTTCCATTCATCTGTTTGATTTACTCACTCAGACTCTTTTTTAAATAAGTACGTACAGGTTTAGTGTCATATCAGTGTAATACATAATTTGTTATTTTTCCTGACTGCAGTTACACTGGCAATCTATCTTGCCCCATCTGTGACAGGGAAAGTGTTGTCCGGCTGGACAAACATTTAAAGGACGCGCACAGCATTTTTCAGACAGACGTGAGTTTAACATCTCAATTAATTATTGAATTAAAAATGATACATTCAGTGTTTTTACGAGGCCTCACGCTTATTTCAGGAAAGAGATACCATAATGAGATCTGCCAAAAGGCAGGCTATCATTAAACAGCTGGCGCAGTTGAGGTTGTCTCAGCCCTCGGAGCCCCTGGTGTCCACTCTTGACCTCCCTTCTCATGGTAAGTTTGTTTGTTTGTTTATTTATTTATTTATTTATTTATTTATTTATTTATTTATTTATTTATTTATTTATTTATTTATTTATTTATTTATTTATTTATTTATTTATTTATTTATTTATTTATTTATTTATTTATTTATAAATTGACTTATTCCGGTCTATGATATGACTGAATTCAGACTTTTTTTTCTTTGCTTCCACACCAAATACTTATGTTGTTGTCTGTGATCCCTTCAAGTGAGGAACCAGCCCCATGATCTGCCTTCCATCGGTCACGATGAGGTGTTTCACGAGGAAGGGGACAGCCTGGATTTGTTGGACAGGGACAAGGACGAGGTGGATCCCTGTAATTGGACTCCGGTTGCCATGTCAACCAAAGAGTTACCAGTAAGACATCACACGACACTACCACTGCCCCATGATTATGATTCCCTTTCTCACCCATATTAACCTTCAGACGGATGACCAGGATGAGGGTATCCCCTGTGCCCAAGCTCCCAAACAGCCATCATCCAGTTCTCCAACTCCCACCTCCTCTGGCACTGCAGATGAAGTGGGCCTGGACATCTGTACTGTCCTCAAGGACATTCAAATGACTGTCCACTCCGTTAAGGTTAAGGTCGATCAGATGGGCCATAAACTCCATCAGCTGGAGGTGGAGATGAAACAGCTGCGGAAGGCCAGCTTTATTGGTAAGTCTGTCCGCCGGTCCGTCCGTCCGTCTGTCTGACTTACCATTTGACCTGCCTGGCCCCTGGAATGTGGTGCTCCTTACTTTGTGGTGTCTCCTTTTAATGGACACCCGTGAATCCTAGCCACCTGTAAAGCAGGGCCAGTTACATAAAATAATGTGGGTGGAAGGTAGTTCATGACATTTTCTCATCTTGCGTCCACCCACTCCTCCACAAACCATTCCCATGCCAAAACTGTGAAGGGAGATAAATGGTTAAATGTGTGTCTGTTCTGTTCTGTTCTGACTCCGTGAGGTCCAGCAAAAGAGGAAGAGGGAACCATGTCCAGTGTTGGCTCGCCGTGCGACAAGGATGAGGGGATGCAGCACCACCCACTTGGGAGCAAGGATGAGAAAACACTCCAGCCCAGCACTGTTTCTTCAGGGGAAGGGGGGGGGGGGCAACAATTGAGGCGCAGGCCAGATCTCAGGGAGGTGTTGAAGACAAGCTTGATACCACACAGAGGCCAGAGTTGTCAAAAGCAAAAGGCAAAAAAGATCTGATTTCACTTGTCCACTGTAAATGCTTTTTTTGTTGTTGTTGTTGTTGTTGTTTATAATTTTAGTTTATTTAGTTTATAGTTAGTTTAGTTTATAGTTTTTGTTGTTTTGATTAGTTCATGTTAAATATTACAATTATTTAATTATTACAATGTTTAGTAATATTGTTGGCTTTTGGTTGTCGTTGTTTGATTGTTAAATATTGTCATTGTAATTGGTAATCTAAAAAAAAAAATAACATTAAAAAAAAAAGAAAAAAAACAAAAAACCCTCACAATGACTCTGCCTTGACGTGGCGTGAGGGCTTACGTGTCCACGTATATCAGATGGGACACAACCAAAGAGTCATACTTAGGACAAAGGGTGAGAAACAGGTCCAGAATGGGACCAGGGTGCAGTGAGTGCTTGTGTGATATCCTGATATAATCTGCAGGACATAGCATCTTCTGACACGATAAGTCTGTTAGGGGCGTTCTCCACCTGCTGGCCAAAGCAGCAAACTACAGCCTCAGTCAGAACAGGCCGATAAAATGAGCACAGTGAGTGGCTCTCTGTCTGACGGTATGTCATTGAATAATAAATGTTGAGATAAAATTAAATGAATTGTTCAATTGTGTCGATTTTATTTTATTTTTTTTACCCCAAGACAGTAAACTGAACTGTGGAGCTGATATTGATATTGAGTAATAAAACCTAGATGCAACACCAGCACAGTTTCATATATGCAGCCCTTTATGGTTTTTGCTCTTTTTAAGTGGTTTTGAATGGACCGAGCCTCAGGTGAGTATTACATGTTTGGAAGAAAGGACAGGTACAAATCGTGGAAAGTATTAGGTGAACAACTTTCAAATTATCATTCAAGTCGTTCTGTTGTGTGTGTGCGTGTGTGAGTGCGTGTGTGTGTGTGCGCGTGCGCGCGCGCGCGTGTGTGAGAGTGTGTGTGTGATATCCTGATAGAATCTGCAGGATATAGCAGCTTCTGACAGGGCTGTCTGTTAGGGTTTTTCTCCACCTGCTGGCCAAAACAGCAAACGACAGCCTCAGTCAGAACAGGCCGATAAAATGAGCACAGTGAGTGGCTCTCTGTCTGACGGTGTGTCATTGAATAATAAATGTTGAGATAAAATTAAATTATGAATTGTTCAATTGTGTCGGCTGATCCAAGTTTTGAACAATAAACATTTTACAAAAGCTATAAATTGGTATTAGTTTGAAGTTGGTTTAAGGTTTGAATGGTGTAACTGAAAGCATGCTGACATAATGAGGTCTGAAAGAGGTGGAAGGTTTTTAGGGATTTGAAGATTTCCCTATTATATTTCAATGGGCCTTGGAAATCCTGGTTTATGTTTAAAACATTAAGGATTTGAAGGACCAAAAGTCATTAGCAGAGACAACCTGAGCAAGCTAAATATATTTATATCTGAATGGTTGAAATATAGCTAAAAAGAAGTGGAACAAGTTAATCAACATGGAACGATGGAAGAATTTGCAAAAAAGGGATCTCAATAAGCCATCTTCATCATTGGTTGAACACTGACTCAGTGTTGATAAAGGTGGCATGCATCTCCAATCACTCCATCAAAGTATACTAGCTTGTATATTTATATAGGGAGGATGCATCTACAGACTAAATTACATATAAATGTATCAGAGTTCATTAAAACTATATTCAAATAACATGTTAATAAAACCATAAAAACATGTAATTATTGGTATGATATGAGCATAAGGTAAACTTTCTTATACTATGATGTATGTTTCAAACTGAATGCATGCGGAACTGCCCCTGTCCCTCTCAGCAGCATGTCTTGGTCCTTTTTATTTCTCTTTTTTGTACAGCTGTTATCAAAACATATAAGCCATACAGTCAGAATCTATTTAAAATACATGCTAATTATTTTTAAAAGCATTAATATGTAATGATATAATGAACATAAACGTGTTACACTTCCATTTGAAAATTAAAAATAACATTAAGGTACAATAAGAGCTAGTGTGTGTCTCAAACTAAATTCACGTCACACAGATTATTTGTCAATTCTGTGTTTGATCAGAGCCTTGTTGCAGGGTTCAGAGAAAGGTGAAATAAATTAAGCACCTGCAACTTTCCACCATGTAGTGATGCATTCAGGAGGACTGGGTGACACTTGATAATTGTGGACTAAAACATTACGGTTAATTAATTTCTCTAAAGTCCTAAACTTGTTCTAAACTATCCTAAAGACTTTACCATGATTTATGATTCGACTTGAGAATGATTATATTTCATTTTAGTTTCAACAAGTTTTCTTTTAAAACAATCTTCTAACATGAAGACGCATACGTAGTTCTATAACTCCCGAGGTATCTTGAATGCATCTTCAGAAACATGTTTGGACGTAGTCAATTGAGACTGCAGCGGCTGCGAGAGCATCACCAAAAGTGTGAAGAGCAATACCAAATGGAGGTCGAAGAAAAAACCAAGTTGGAGAAAGAGCTAACGACACAGTTGGTCAAGGTAAGCTATTTTTGGTTTCTATTTAACAATGCAAGGTCGTTTTTTTTTTGTTTTTTTTTGCGTGGTTTAAAAATAAAACAAAACAAAAAAAAAACCCACAATTGAAGGCCCGCGCGAGTCGTTTGGTTTTAATTGACATGAATTTAATTGGACTAGTGTTTATTTTGGTCACTTTATTCAGCTAGTGCTTTGAGGTTACTTTTGGCCGTGAATATAAACTTCTTTGACTTAGTTGTCAGAACTTGGCAAGCATTATTCATAATTCTCACGACAGCGGCTAGCGAGCAAGGGTGTAAAGTTTTACTTAATGTAATGCTAAACATAAAAAAAAAACTTTATGAAAAACTTCAATAATGAGATATTGAACCATAAGCCGATATTCTGCCCCCACTCCATTCTCTTCCATTTGGTCATCCTACTTATTTAAGTGTATGTTTTTTTTTTTGTTTTTTTTTTTAAAAGTTATTGATTTTACCCTGACTTAGTTGGGTTTAAATAGAAAAGACTTGAAAACGAATAGACGGCGCATGTGACGTCACCGGGCTTTGTGTGCCATATTGGGTGAACCTAAAACAGCAGACTGAATTAAGTGTTCTGTTTCCTCCCAACAGAAAAAATACTGCATATATTTTAAATAGAACTCAGTTTTCTGTACTAAAAATAGTTAAATCATTAATCCACGTATATGTGAAGAGCTGTAGACATGGTCGTGTAAATAACTCATAGGTGATAAAACTCTAACTGCAAATAAATTACTGCAGGCAGGATGTCTTGACTGTATAACTGACCCCACCAAAGTACCTTATAGCTTCATGCAGGATGCTCTGAAGAGAAGAAACAAAAAATGCCAAAGAATACTTTTTTTTTTCTTTCTTTTTTGTAACCACATTGACTGTACAAATTGACAAGTTTTACTTTTGTTGTTTTTACATATATATTTAAATTTTTGTCCTTTCACAGAGGATGAGCAGAAAAAAAGGAAAAAAAGAGGAATTGGTATGTACATCTTTTTGAGCCATTTGTTTATAATGATGGAAATCATAGGAGGATATTTTAAAAGCTGTTTGTTCTGTGCTGCTTTGACTTTATTCAAACATAAACAGAACTGCACACAAACCAGTACTCAAGGGCCGGTTTACTACATGCTTAGGTCATGCTGTTAATCGCAAAGCCTGAATTTTGTTAAATATTCATCAACTGCTAATGGATAATTCTGTTATGTTTTTTTAATTTACCTTTTTTGACTAGAGTTTTATTGAGTTGTGAATTAAATGAAGTGCTTTGAACGGCTAGTCATGCATCATATCAAGGCTGCTCTCCCCCCCCTCTCTCGACCCCTACCAGTTCGCATATCGCTCCAACCGGTCCACTGACGACGCCATCTCCACTGCCCTCCACACAGCCCTCACACATATGCACACCAGAAACGCTTATGTGAGAATGCTTTTCATCGACTTCAGTTCAGCATTCAACACAATCATCATCCCCCAGCAGCTCGTGCACAAACTGGACCAGCTGGGGATCAGCACCTCGCTGTGCAACTGGCTGTTGGACTTGTTGGACCTGACTGGGAGACCACAGGCAGTACGGGTCGGCGGCAACACATCCAGCACCATCACACTGAGCACAGGGGCCCCCCAGGGATGTGTGCTGAGCCCCCTCCTCTTCACCCTGCTGACCCACGACTGCACACCGATTCACAGCTCCAACCTCTTCGTAAAGTTTGTGGACGACACGACTGTGGTGGGTCTCATCAACGACAACGATGAGTCAAACTACAGGAGCGAAGTGAGCCGCCTGGCTGAGTGGTGCAGACAACAATCTCTCCCTGAACGTGGAGAAGACCAAGGAGATTGTTGCAGACTTCAGGAGACAACACACCCAGCATGCTCCTCTGACCATCAACGGTGCCGCTGTGGAGAGGGTGAGCAGCACCAAGTTCCTGGGTGTCCACATCTCAGAGGACTTCTCCTGGTCTGTTAACACCGCATCACTCGCCAAGAAGGCACAGCAGCGTCTCTACTTCCTCCGCAAACTGCGAAGAGCCAGAGCCCCGCCCCCATCAGGTACACCTTCTACAGAGGCACCATCGAGAGCATCCTGACCAGCTGCATCACCGTGTGGTACGGATCCTGCACCGCAACCTGCCGCAAGCCTCTCCAACGCGTCGTGAGAGCAGCTGAGAAGATGGTTGGTGTCTCTCTCCCCTCACTCCAGGACATCTACAGACCCGTCTGACTCCAAAGCCCTCAGCCTGGTGAGAGACCCCACCCACCCGTCACACAGCCTCTTCAGTCTGCTGCCTTCAGGGAGGAGGCTGCGGACCCTCCGGGCCAGAACCAGCAGACTGAAGGACAGCTTCGTCCACCAGGCCGTCAGGACGCTGAACACTCGCCCTGCTCTCCCACCGTTTGCCTCCCTGCCCCCCCCCCCCCCCCCCCCCCCCCCCCCCTCACTCACTCACTCACTCTGATCTCAGTATCTGCATCAGGCACTTTTGGCAGAACTGGACCGCCTACTTTGCACCAGGTCACTTTAATCAGACCGAAAAACTGTTGTACAAATGTCATGTCACAACTTGTTTCTTGTCTCTTTTTAACTTGCACTTTGTGTTTAAAATGTATTTATTGTGTAGCACCGAGGGTTTGAGAGTAACATAAATTCGATTCTCTGTATGTATCTCACATGTAGTATAATTGACAGTAAACTTGACTCTGACTCTCTAAAGTTTTGTTAATTGCTTCTATTTCTTTAAGGATATCTCTCCCGGTGATGATTCTCCCCCAGCATCTAGTGTTGACTTGAATAGTGGCTACATCCCCTCATCCTCCTCATCATCATCTGAAGAGGAAGTCGAGTCAGATTTGAAGGTCAAAAAAACAGGTGATGAACCTGAAAATCTGAATGAAAGTGATGAACATGGGGGGGGGGAGGGGGTGTCTTTCTGGCATTACAGTAAAAACAGGTTTACTATTGTGTGATCTTTGTACATTTATTTGTTGTGCTGTGATTTTTTTTATTTATTTTTTTTATTACTAACATGCATGCTTTTCGGTAGAGGAACCAGACTGTCAAACCCAAAGTCCTGGACCATCCAAGAAGCCCAGGAAAAAGAAAAAAGGTGAATTTGATGTCATGTGATCTCATGTGGTTATTTAATCATGTCGTTTATTCTCCACTGTGTTATGGCAGATGTCTCAGTTAAAATGAGTATTTTAATAATATGATGCTTTTATTTCTTTTCTTTTCTTTTAGGTCCTTCCAACTATAAAGAGGCCTCAACTTTTGAATCTGCAGATGACTCAGATGGTATGAAAACTACAGGGTCACCACTGTTTGACCTTCGCACACTGTATCTTCTGCTGTGATTGTAACGTTAAGTATGCTCTATAATAACAGACCTGCATGATCTGACCCAACGTCCTGGACCATTCAAGAAGCCCAGGACAAAGAAAAAAGGTGAATGCTGTTTTTGTTGTGTTTTTTTTTTTTTTTTTTTTTTTTTTAAGGACCGTTCAAAGAAAAGTGTGTTCTCTGTACATTTATTTGTGGTGCTGTGATTTTTATTTTTGTTTCTCACGTCCCATGTGATTATTCTTGGTTACAGCAAATCTAACTGTCCTCTGTTGCGTCTTCTCTCACACCAGGCAAGTCATGTCCTCCGTCACTACATCCAACTATCTGCTTCTTAGGCTTCCTGCCTGGCAGTTCCCACCTTAGTATCCATTTCCCAATAGACTTACTATCCCTCCTCTGTACATGTCCAAACCATCTCAATCTGGGCTCTCTGACTTTTGTCTTTAAAACATCTAACATGTCCCATCCCTCGGATGTACTCATTCCTGATGCTATCCATCCATGTCACTCTCAAAGCGAACCTAACATTTTAATTTCTAATACCTCTAGCTCAGCCTCCTGTCTCTTCCTCAGACACGATGAAGTTCCCTCTGGGTTTTTCTCTGTACTTAACATTCTCTTAGCAAATACTGCATCTGTAGTCCTCTTTCTTGGCATGAAACCATACCGCTCTTCATAAATGTTCACTTCTGTCCTCAATGAAGCTGTGGGAAACGGTCATAGAAGCTAGACTGTTTGGTTCATCAACTTTATTTCCCTGTACTTGGCGCAACTCTGCACATCTCCCTTGTTCTTAAAGATCTGCACCAATCACCACTCTCATGCTCTGCATCACTTGGTCTGATTCACTCCAGAATATCTCATCATAACTTGCATCCTATCTGTGAGGCAGAACCACTAACCTCATTGAACTTCTTAAATTTCCAGCTTTAGATGCACATCGTTCTGACACACTGTTCACCTCCAGAACATTCCTAACAAACTCCTTTCAAGATGACTCCAGTCATCCTCCCATCAACATGATGATAAAACGGCTTAAATCCTGCTCCTAGGTTCTTTGCATTGCTACCTTTCCGCCTGGTCCCCTGGACACAGATTATATTTACCCATCTCCTCTGCGTCATGTCAACCAGCGCTCTGGCTTTTCCTGTCATCGTCCCAACATACAAAGCCCCTACTCTGTCCTGAGTTTTTTTTTTCTGTCTCTGCCTGTGGACACACCTTCTTCCTCTCATGTAACAATACTTTGCTCACCAAAAGCGTAGCGTTGTCATAGAGTTGTCTATAGATGTTAATATCTGGAAATAAAAGTTGAAATGTTAATCATTTACAAACAGGCCTCACTGTTCCAAAACTTTAGGCCTGTAAATTTAGATGCGACTCACCCACATAATGTGAATACTTGATTTCAAGTAATGTTGTTTGTGATTTCTGTTACAGGCGAGAAACGAAAGCCTCTAACAGAGAAGAGCATCCCCCGACCTTGGACTCAAGTTTAAAAGGCTGCTGTACAAAGACGGCTAGGAAACCATATCGTTTACCAGGGAGTTTTTTTTTTTTTTTTTTTTTTTTTTTTTTTTTTAAAATAAAGAAACATGCCAAAAGGCTCTGCAGGCAGAGCCTTCTCTTAAATCAAGTGTACAACACGATTGTAACCCTCAAAAGGAAGGAGAAATAGTTTTATTTTTTTATTTTTTGTTACGATGGCAGCAGTGCCAAGTTTTTATTTATTTGAAAAAGCTGTTCAGTCTTGGAGATAGTCCTGGTTTTAAAATACAGTCATGTTCCAGAGTGTTTGTCTTTTATATGGTAGAGGGGTGGAGATGTTTATAACCTGCCAATGTAAAAATAAATAAATATAGTTGAAATGTTTAGACTGATCTTTACATTTGTCTCCTCTACAGCTCATCTGGTTTGGGGTTCGTGTTTCCAGGCATTAACAGAGTTCGTTCAGCTGCTATAACATGTAACAAATTTTTTTTGGAATGATTTTGCATCATAACAGATGCTTAAAGTTGACTATTACCAGCAGAAATAATCCCAACAACATCCAAACTAAAGAAAAAAAATCTCAAGATGGAAGATTGAATATTAACAAAGCTGCCATTCAGCACAATGCTAGAACTGAGTGTTATGACATTTCTTTGAGGTTCGTACAAATCCTAACCATAAATTGTGCTTTTTAGAATGGAGACAATTTCACTTGGTCAAAAATTCAGTGTGCTTTGGGATTGAGATGTAAGTTTTTATTTTCATACAGGAAATTAAATCTTGTCCTTGCCCTGTAATATAAAGCTACAGAAATATCAGCACTGCCTCTGAATAAAACGTTGAGCTGGTGGGTGGTAATCTACCCTTCCACTTCAAATTCTTAAATTTTAAATCAAGTGAGACAATGGGCAACCTCGAAGAAAAGTGGTCAGGAATGACCAGAACCAAGATGTCTTTATTTTAATTGTACGCTGTACAACTGAATTAAGGGTTCAGTCTTATGGGACAGCGTAATGTCACATATGTGATTGAGATTATGGTTCTTGCATAAATTGCTGTTTTGAAATGGCATATGCTTTATAAAATGTATACAAATTTATAGTGTAAAATTTATATCAAATCCAATTTCTGGGCAGTTATAAGGTTAAATATATGAACAGATATTATTTGCATGCATATTAACAGACAAGCTTGAACATGAACAAAATCAGTGTAAAAAAAAGCTCCCATTGCGAGAAACTGTAATGGTCTAATCTACCCGGCAACAAAACCCAGTCCTCACAACTGTATAAGAAAAATATTTTTTTTCTTTGAGCTTTTTTAAATTTGAAGTCACATTCTCACTCTATACTACCATCTATAGATATTTTTGTTGTTTGCACCAATCTACCTCCAGTGGAAGTAGGGGGCCACACAATGAACTCTGAAAACGTGGTCCTCACAAAGTGAAAAAGACGTGTGAGTGCGTGTGTGAAATCCTGATATAATCTGCAGGACATAGCATCTTCTGACACGATAGGTCTGTTAGGGGCGCTCTCCACCTGCTGGCCAAAGCAGCAAACTACAGCCTCAGTCAGAACAGGCTGTT
>CM026203.1:67091-97091 GCA_014839995.1 Xenentodon cancila | reverse complement strand
TATGACAAAGATCATTTGCACTGTTTCTCTGTCTATGTGTATGTTTGCACACAGTAAAACAGAGTATGCTATTACACAAAAGTTATGTCACATGATTAGGGACAATTCTGGGTGAGATGCCAAAACAATTATGATAACTGTGACACAGACGAACGTATTTTTTAACATGTAAAAGTGGCTACTGGCTAGACTATGTATGCATACTGACTTGACAGCGATGCCCAATGAACGGGAACACGGAGGCTTGCTGGCTCTCTATCTATCTCAATCTATAACCCGTTTCTGAAACGCTCTCAAGCAACCTGGAGGCATAAATACAATAGAATCGTTGTTTTTTCGTCCCATATGGAAATGCACCAAAACGCAAAATGTGCTAAAAATGTTGAGCTTTTGAAGCGGTTATCAAATAACACTGTCTTACCGTAAAGTTACTCAACTCTCAACTCAGAAAAGTATGGCAGTCCCAGCGTGACGCGCAGCTCACGGAGCGCTTTGCCCAATCATAGCGGGCCATGAGTTACGCACTGTAACCTCAGTCCTGTAAGTGGGACCGGCTTCATTTTATTCACATACTATTTTTTTTTATAAGGCATGGACATGAATTGTGCCAAGGCTCAAGGCCCTAGTACGATCCAGTCCAAACTTATGATATAATCCGTCCAAACTAGTCCGATAAGCATATTATGGTGGAAAACAGAGTTGAATCATTAACTCATAACATAATGTTTCTCAAAAAAAAAGTGTGCGCAAAAACAAGACTTTTCATTATAACACTGCAAGTGTATTGTTGTAACAGTGGCAACCCTTTGCCTTGCTGTAGGACAATTGAAAGATTGTTATTTATTGGTGTTTTGAAAAACACGCAAACATCACGTTTATATGTGACGAGTTGACGTGTTATGACCGCGTTGCATTGTTTTTTTCCAACACGCCATTTTGCCTCTGCCTCTTGGCGTGACAGACGTGAAGGTCCGTGTTATCAGAAACGAGCAAAAGCGCAGATTGGAGGACTCAACGAGAGTGAGTTTTGTGCGTTGGACTTTGAAAGTCCGTGCGATCGGTGTTGTTTTTAAATGTTGCTACGTTCTTCCAGGTAGCGTTTAACTCTAAGAGCGTGGCCTTGATCATTGAGTTTAACGTATTTTCCAGGTCGACGTATGTCTGGTTTTTGCTGTGTTATTGTGGGGGAAAAAAAAGCCAACAACGAACAAACTTACGCAGACGAATACTTAAAAAAAAAAAGATCCGAAGGCGCTCGTGAAACCACGCTCAAATACACGCATCTGAAAATTATCAGAATAACTTGGTCATCATGAAGATCAGAAAAGCAGGATTATTAAACTCTGAGTTCTTTGCATAGTTTCATTTCATTTGCTTAGTTTAGGCCACGTGCTGATAATCTAAAAAGGAGACTGTTTGAAGTTGTGTCTCAGTGGTGTTCAGTGATATTCTGTTTTATTTATTTATTTATTTATTTATTTATTTATTTATTTATTTATTTATTTATTTATTTATTTATTTATTTATTTATTTATTTATTTATTTCTCCCTTGTTTGCACATACATTAATGGTTGATACCAAATTGGTAGGACCCAAAACAAACTGGGGTTTTATATATATATATATATATATATATATATATATATATATATATATATATATATATATAAAACCCCAGTTTTTTGGGGGTTTTATATATGTATACACACACACACGCACACACACAGAGATACACACACACATACATACATACATGTGTGTGTGCGTGTGTGTGTGTGCGTGTGTGTGTGTGTGTGTCAGAGTGTGTGTCCATTCACATACACACATGCCAAAACCACCAACTGTGAGGGGAGATATATTAATAAATGTTTGTCTGTGGTCTGTTCTCTTCTTTTTGCATTAGATCAACCGAAACAGGAATACGGGACCAGATTTCAGAGCACCCTGTTGGATGAAAAAAAGACAACAATCCCCCTACTTGGGTAGGACAGTTGTTACATGAAAATTAACATAGTGCAGTTGGGTGAGTTAAAACATGTGGAATTGATGTACAAACCACCTAGTGTTTGAGGTGTGTGAGTGTGTGTGTGTGTGTGTGTGTGTGTGTGTGTGTGTGTGTGTGTGTGTGTGTGTGTGTGCGTCAGAGTGTGTGTGTGTGTGTGTGTGTCAGAGTGTGTGTCCATTCACATACACACATGCCAAAACCACCAACTGTGAGGGGAGATATATTAATAAATGTTTGTCTGTGGTCTGTTCCCTTCTTTTTGCATTAGATCAACCGAAAGAGGATAACTGTAGTACCTCGTCAGACAAGCACCACCCACTTGGGACTCAGGAAGAGCAAACGTTCCAGCCAAGCTGTTTGGGAGACTGAGCTGGATTAGAGTTACATGGTTTTATTCTTTTGTAAATCAGTAATGTCACAGCGTATATTTACGTCTGCTTGCTTGGAATTGTAGAGGTGAATTTTAGCAGAACTTCTTTTTAAAATTAGGTGCCTCATTATTGCTCTGGCACACAAAGAAGAATGTCTTGCAGTAGTGCTCTTTTGGATGCAAGCATTATAAACAGTAACAGTGTTACTCAAGCTGTCAGGCTGTACCCTGACATAGGGGAGTTTTTACATGGAGATCACCCCGTAGCCCTGCACTCTACCACCATCCCAGATCCAGCTTCTGTCCTGGACTTTTATTTTGATATTGATGGCCTGTGCATCGAGTTTGGAAAGCTGCAAGCACTGCAAGGTGGTATGCACTACCTCCTCCTTCCGACACTGCGACTTGATCACATGGTTCCTCAGTATCAATTTATCAAGAAGCACCTTGATCTGACCAGGTACAGTGAGGCTGGGCTGACAGCCCTACGTCATGCTGTGGGGCATACAGTCAGCTACATAGATGGTGGCTATCATCTTGTGATGACAGTTCTGCCCAAGGATCCTATTGATCCAGACACCAGGCTCCTCAAACGTGACCTGTATTCTGTGATGGCAAAGGAGCTACTGACCAACGTCATCCAGAATTTTCAGGAAATGCTGAGAATGGTGTCTGATAAGGACAAGGCTCGGGCCAGCATACGAAGTCAAAGCTCCTTTGACACAGCACGATACCGCGTGCTCAGGAGGGATGCAGTTTTTATTGCATCCTTGCTTGATGCAGCTATTGAGAAGGCCAACAAATGTTGTTTTATGTCGGTGGCTCTGTTCCTGGCCCAGTATGGTCAGAAGGACCAAGAACCACTTGATCTGACTGACATTGTTGACCCTTCTTCTGTCAGGTCAGTGTCGGTTCACCTTGCATGCAACATTGTGGCCAAGGATCCCAAGACCCATATCCTCTTCTCCCGGTGTGGGTTGGAAGCGCTTGTTGGTGTCAGGGGAACGTTCTATAGTGCACTTGGGATGCATGAGGCTACTAATTTCCAGAGTAACCTTGACAACAAGGAGATGGATGTCAGCAGGGAGCTGTTGCGTGTATTGAGGCCACATGGAAAGCTGACCTTTCTTCAGCTGTATGTGGACTCGCCTCACGCACACTTAAAGATGCCATTCAGGCATCCTGTGAGTGGTGCCATTGTGACTTGTGGGCTGTCTCATCCCAACGTTGGGACTGCACTCCGCAGACGGGCATTTACGTACCTTCAGCACATGAAGGAGCTAAAAGCCAAAATGACGGGGCAACTGCATGCAAGGGTGGAAGAGGTTGTGCGCTTTGAGGGTGAGGTGTTGGCCAACATCGATCCAGCTGAGCACTTCAACATGACAAAGCTCCTGCAGCTGTTTGAAGTCCATCCCATCGTGTTGCCTTTCAAAGACTGTGGTGAGACTGGGTTGCTGTCTGTCATGCGTGATGTCTTTCACTTTCTTGCGGAGAGCCTGACAACGTGCTACAAAGAAAGTGAGGGGATTGCACGTTATGACGCATGCTGGAAGGCTTTTCAGTATGAACTTGCCATGGAAGAGCTCATCCACGGTCGTCCCCTGTCTCCAGTGGACTACCAGTTAAGTGTTAGTCTGGGCACGAGTACTGTCAGTGAGAAGAGTCTGACACATCAGAGAGGTTTCATTGGCCTGGCACCCCATTCCAGTGCAAGTGCTGATGAAACACCCCCGCCACTTGAGCACTGGACCAGGGATCGCCTTCAGAACATGCGCATTCAGCGTATGTTTCCTCTTTGTCAGACTCTGGATGCAGCGCCATCTGTCACAGGAGTTGCCCTGATCACTGTGCTCCTCTGTGACATCTACAGGCGGAACACTGAGATCCCCATGGCTGCACTTAAATCCAAAAACCCACCTGGACGACTGGTAGGTGCCTGGAAACTTGACACCTTGTGCCAAGACCTTGCTGAGAAGAACTCGTTTCCAGTGCCTAACACTTTTGGCAGGGCCCGTGTCTTGGTCACCCAGGCTGGTAAGGATGTCAAGGACTGTCTGATGAAGGGGTTTGTTGAGGCTAGGTTCAACTACTTCCCATCATTTAAGTTCAGGGATGTGAAGGGAACCAAGAGGCTGTGGTGGAACGAAAGGGACTATGTTCAGGTGCACCTTTCGGATGCTCAACTGTTCACTGTCTCAGCCGTGGCCACTATGACCATGCTGGTTTGTGTGGAGGTTGAAAGGCGGTCTCTCAGTTATTCCAGAAACCTGGAAAAGTATAGGGACCATGGCATGGTATGGATGGAGAAGGTCCTCACACGGCTTCCTGCTGGCCTCAAAAAAGCGCCCAATACCATGCTGACTGTTGTCACCTTTGTCAGTTGTATTGGGATGATCATGAACGGGGACTACGTCGACTACAACCACCTGAGGGAACTGCTGGTTGACATGAGCAAGACGTTCAGTCAAAAGTACCTTCAGCAGTTACAGATATTGTCCCACATCACGCTTCAGAAGGTCTTCAGCCAGACCATTTGGAAGCTACGTGAGGACATTCCATACCGGGTGGTCCAGCCAAAAGTACCAGCAGCCTTCAAAAAGACACCGGAAGTGCGGGCAGAAAGGGAGCTGATCGAGGAGGATGTGCAGGCAGTGGAACCACAGGATGACCTAAGACCAATGACAAGGTCTAAGTCCAAGTATTTGCCGGTCCATACTACACGGACATGGTCAGCACTTGAGCTGTCTTTCGTCATCACAGACAGAGGGGTCAAATACAACGATGCCTATGCTGTGTTCCAAAAAAGGTGCATTGAGGCGCACATCACAGTCCGAACCAAGGTTGCCTTCGAGCGAAAGAGACATCAGCTGATGAAAAAAGAAGGGGCGGGAAAATGAATGAAAAGTCAGAAAGAAATGGATAAATACCAAGCCCAAGGAACCAAGGGACTTTAAGGAAAAAAAAACAAATGTAAAAAAAGTTAAAAATAAATAAATAACCGCCCAGTGAAAAAGTAAAGAAAAGCGTTAAAATAATGTAACATTATTATTTGTATTATTATTATTATTATTATATTTATTATTGTTATTGTTGTTGTTATTATTATTATTATTATTATTATTGCAGTGTTTGTATTGTTACAATTATTTAATTATTACAATGTTTAGTAATATTGTTGGCTTTTGGTTGTCGTTGTTTGATTGTTAAATATTGTCATTGTAATTGGTAATCTAAAAAAAAAAAAAAAAAAAAAAACATAAAAAAAAATGGAAAAAAAAAACAACCCCTCACAATGACTCTGCCTTGACGTGGCGTGAGGGCTTACGTGTCCACGTATATCAAATGGGACACAACCAAAGAGTCATACTTAGGACAAAGGGTGAGAAACAGGTCCAGAATGGGACCAGGGTGCAGTGAGCGCGTGTGTGAAATCCTGATATAATCTGCAGGACATAGCATCTTCTGACACGATAGGTCTGTTAGGGGCGCTCTCCACCTGCTGGCCAAAGCAGCAAACTACAGCCTCAGTCAGAACAGGCTGTTACAATAAGCACAGAGAGTGTCTCTCTGTCTGACCGTGTGTCCACACGTGTCACTGGATAATAAATAATGAGACAAAATTAAAGGAACTGTTCAATAGTGTCAATTTTATATATAATATTATATATATATATATATATGTATATATATATATGTATATATATATGTATATATATATATATATATGTGTATATATGTGTATATATATATATATATATATATATATATATATATATATATATATATATATAAATATATATGCAGCCCTTTATGTTTTTTGCTCTTTTTAAGTGGTTTTGAATGGACCGAGCCTCAGGTGAGTATTACATGTTTGGGAGAAAGGACAGGTACAAATCGTGGAAAGTATTAGGTGAACAACTTTCAAATTATCATTCAAGTCGTTCTGTTGTGTGTGTGCGTGTGTGTGTGCGTGCGTGCGCGCGCGTGCGTGCGCGCGCGTGTGTGAGAGTGTGTGTGTGATATCCTGATAGAATCTGCAGGATATAGCAGCTTCTGACAGGGCTGTCTGTTAGGGTTTTTCTCCACCTGCTGGCCAAAACCGCAAACGACAGCCTCAGTCAGAACAGGCCGATAAAATGAGCACAGTGAGTGGCTCTCTGTCTGACGGTGTGTCATTGAATAATAAATGTTGAGATAAAATTAAATTATGAATTGTTCAATTGTGTCGATTTTATTTATTTATTTATTTATTTTTTTTTTTTTTACCCCAAGACAGTAAACTGAACTGTGGAGCTGATATTGATATTGAGTAATAAAACCTAGATGCAACACCAGCACAGTTTCATGTATGCAGCCCTTTATGGTTTTTGCTCTTTTTAAGTGGTTTTGAATGACTGAGCCTCAGGTGAGTATTACAAGTTTGGAAGAAAGGACAGGTACAAATCGTGGAAAGTATTAGGTGAACAACTTTCAAATTATCATTCAAGTCGTTCTGTTGTGTGTGTGCGTGTGTGTGTGCGTGCGTGCGCGCGCGTGCGTGCGCGCGCGTGTGTGAGAGTGTGTGTGTGATATCCTGATAGAATCTGCAGGATATAGCAGCTTCTGACAGGGCTGTCTGTTAGGGTTTTTCTCCACCTGCTGGCCAAAACCGCAAACGACAGCCTCAGTCAGAACAGGCCGATAAAATGAGCACAGTGAGTGGCTCTCTGTCTGACGGTGTGTCATTGAATAATAAATGTTGAGATAAAATTAAATTATGAATTGTTCAATTGTGTCGATTTTATTTATTTATTTATTTATTTTTTTTTTTTTTTACCCCAAGACAGTAAACTGAACTGTGGAGCTGATATTGATATTGAGTAATAAAACCTAGATGCAACACCAGCACAGTTTCATGTATGCAGCCCTTTATGGTTTTTGCTCTTTTTAAGTGGTTTTGAATGAATTGAGCCTCAGGTGAGTATTACAAGTTTGGAAGAAAGGACAGGTACAAATCGTGGAAAGTATTAGGTGAACAACTTTCAAATTATCATTCAAGTCGTTCTGTTGTGTGTGTGTGTGTGTGTGTGTGTGTCTGTCTGTGTGTTTCTGTGTGTGAGTGTGTGTGAGTGTGTGTGTGCGTGCGTGTGTGTGAGTGTGTGAGTGATATCCTGATAGAATCTGCAGGATATAGCAGCTTCTGACAGGGCTGTCTGTTAGGGGCGTTCTCCACCTGCTGGCCAAAGCAGCAAACGACAGCCTCAGTCAGAACAGGAGCGTTACAATGAGCACAGAGAGTGTCTCTCTGTCTGACCGTGTGTCCGCACGTGTCACTGGATAATAAATAATGAGACAAAATTAAATGAACTGTTCAATAGTGTCAATTTTATTTATTTTAACCCCCCCAACAGTACATGACAGTAAAGTGAACTGTGGAGCTGATATTGATATTGAGTAATAAAACCTAGATGCAACACCAGCACAGTTTCATGTATGCAGCCCTTTATGGTTTTTGCTCTTTTTAAGTGGTTTTGAATGGACCGAGCCTCAGGTGAGTATTACATGTTTGGAAGAAAGGACAGGTAGAAATGAAGCAGTGAAAATCATTAGGGGAACAACTTTAGAATTAGCACTTGGCTCCATCTGCTGGCCAAAACAGCAAACAACAGCCTCAGTCAAAATTGATTCATGGTACCAGGGGCACGAGGTCCGGGGCCTGCGTACTGACTCTTGTCAGTGGGAGGGGGGCTTAAGAGTGGGTCCACGGGCGTGGACGGAGCGCCGGGTGTTGTCGTGTGTGCAAGCTGGCTGGCTGGCTGATCCAAGTTTTTTTTCACACGTCGTGGAGGAGCTGGGGGGGTTTTTGAGCCCGGGAGAGCAGCACTGCGCTGGGGCAGGGCTGGCTGGCTGCTGGGGGGGTGCCTGGAGGCTCCAGGGAGGGGGTCCAGCACACCGGTTTTTCAGCCCAGGAAAGCAGCACTGTGCTGGGGCATGGCTGCCTGGCTGCTGGGGGGGTGCCTGGAGGCTCCAGGGAGGGGACCAGCACACCGGTTTTTCAGCCCGGGAGAGCAGCACTTTGCTGGGGCATGGCTGGCTGGCTGCTGGGGGGGTGCCTGGAGGCTCCAGGGAGAGGGGCCAGCACACCGGTTTTTCAGCCCAGGAAAGCAGCACAGTGCTGGGGCATGGCTGCCTGGCTGCTGGGGGGGTACCTGGAGGCTCCAGGGAGGGGACCAGCACACCGGTTTTTCAGCCCAGGAAAGCAGCACTGTGCTGAGGCATGGCTGCCTGGCTGCTGGGGGGGTGTGCCTGGAGGCTCCAGGGAGGGGACCAGCACACCGGTTTTTCAGCCCGGGAGAGCAGCACTGTGCTGGGGCAGGGCTGCCTGGCTTCTTCGGGGGTGCCTGGAGGCTCCAGGGAGAGGGCCAGCACACCGGTTTTTCAGCCCGGGAAAGCAGCACTGTGCTGGGGCATGGCTGCCTGGCTGCTGGGGGGGGGTGCCTGGAGGCTCCAGGGAGAGGGCCAGCACACCAGTTTTTCAGCCCGGGAAAGCAGCACTGCGCTGGGGCATGGCTGCCTGGCTGCTGGGGGGTGCCTGGAGGCTCCAGGGAGGGGACCAAGCACACCAGTTTTTCAGCCCAGGAAAGCAGCACTGTGCTGGGGCATGGCTGCCTGGCTGCTGGGGGGGGGTGCCTGGAGGCTCCAGGGAGGGGGCCAGCACACCGGTTTTTCAGCCCGGGAGAGCAGCACTGTGCTGGGGCATGGCTGCCTGGCTGCTGGGGGGGTGCCTGGAGGCTCCAGGGAGGGGACCAGCACACCGGTTTTTCAGCCCAGGAGAGCAGCACTGTGCTGGGGCAGGGATGGATGGCTGCTGGGGGGGTGGTTCCCGGAGGCTCCAGGGAGGGTGCCAGGTCAGTGCACTCTGATGCCTGGAGAGCAGCACTGTGCTGGGGCAGGGATGGATGGCTGCTGGGGGGGGTGCCTGGAGGCTCCAGGGAGGGGGCCAGCACACCGGTTTTTCAGCCCGGGAGAGCAGCACTGTGCTGGGGCAGGGCTGCCTGGCTGCTGGGGGGGGTGCCTGGAGGCTCCAGGGAGGGGGCCAGCACACCGGTTTTTCAGCCCGGGAGAGCAGCACTGTGCTGGGGCAGGGATGGATGGCTGCTGGGGGGGTGGTTCCCGGAGGCTCCAGGGAGGGTGCCAGGTCAGTGCACTCTGATGCCTGGAGAGCAGCACTGTGCTGGGGCAGGGATGGATGGCTGCTGGGGGGGTGGTTCCCGGAGGCTCCAGGGAGGGGGCCAGCTCACCGGTTTTTGAGCCCAGGAGAGCAGACCTTTGCTGGGGCAGGGCTGCCTGGCTGCTGGGGGGGGGTGCCTGGAGGCTCCAGGGAGGGGGCCAGCACACCGGTTTTTCAGCCCGGGAGAGCAGCACTGTGCTGGGGCAGGGATGGATGGCTGCTGGGGGGGGTGGTTCCCGGAGGCTCCAGGGAGGGTGCCAGGTCAGTGCACTCTGATGCCTGGAGAGCAGCACTGTGCTGGGGCAGGGATGGATGGCTGCTGGGGGGGTGCCTGGAGGCTCCAGGGAGGGGGCCAGCTCACCGGTTTTTGAGCCCAGGAAAGCAGCACTGC
Source organism: Xenentodon cancila (assembly GCA_014839995.1). Lineage (NCBI taxonomy): Eukaryota > Metazoa > Chordata > Actinopteri > Beloniformes > Belonidae > Xenentodon > Xenentodon cancila. The sequence goes on along the minus strand of CM026203.1, from coordinate 87,111 downwards.
GCTGGGGCATGGCTGCCTGGCTGCTGGGGGGGGTGCCTGGAGGCTCCAGGGAGAGGGCCAGCACACCAGTTTTTCAGCCCGGGAAAGCAGCACTGTGCTGGGGCAGGGATGGATGGCTGCTGGGGGGGTGCCTGGAGGCTCCAGGGAGGGGGCCAGCTCACCGGTTTTTGAGCCCAGGAGAGCAGACCTTTGCTGGGGCAGGGCTGCCTGGCTGCTGGGGGGGTGCCTGGAGGCTCCAGGGAGGGGGCCAGCACACCGGTTTTTCAGCCCGGGAGAGCAGCACTGTGCTGGGGCAGGGATGGATGGCTGCTGGGGGGGTGGTTCCCGGAGGCTCCAGGGAGGGTGCCAGGTCAGTGCACTCTGATGCCTGGAGAGCAGCACTGTGCTGGGGAAGGTGTGGATGGCTGCTGGGGGGGGGGTGTATCCCTTCACTTGGGAGCAAGGATGAGAAAACACTCCAGCCCAGCACTGTTTCTTCAGGGGAAGGGGGAGGGGGGGGGGAACAATTGAGGCGCAGGCCAGATCTCAGGGAGGTGTTAAAGACAAGCTTGACACCACACAGAGGCAAGAGTCGTCAAAAGCAAAAGGCAAAAAAGATCTGATTTCACTTTTCCACTGTAAATGCTTTTTTTGTTGTTGTTGTTGTTGTTGTTGTTTATAATTTTAGTTTATTTAGTTTATAGTTAGTTTAGTTTATAGTTTTTGTTGTTTTGATTAGTTCATGTTAAATATTACAATTATTTAATTATTACAATGTTTAGTAATATTGTTGGCTTTTGGTTGTCGTTGTTTGATTGTTAAATATTGTCATTGTAATTGGTAATCTAAAAAAAAAAAAAAAACATTAAAAAAAAATGGAAAAAAAAAAACAACCCCTCACAATGACTCTGCCTTGACGTGGCGTGAGGGCTTACGTGTCCACTATATCCTTGTCAACCAAATTTGTCAATTTTTTTTTTATTTCTTGAACAACAAAGAAAAAAATCTGAATGGCTTAAAAACACACATAATCACAGCAAAAGAACATGTTAAAGACAAAGTGCAGTCATCACCAGATAAAGTTACAATAATTTACAAAATGCCACAGCAGCATCGGATGAGTTGAGAAGAACAAAATCAAGTGTTCAGCCACTCCAAACTGAGTCCTTCGCCTCCAAAGGCTCTCCTTGTGACACCGTAGTCAAATAAGAGTTCTTCCCCAACTCTGATGTTCCTTTGAGCGGTTAACAGAAGAGTTGTTTGTGGCCCATCAGGAGTGCTCATGGTGTATACTTGTGGTTTAAGGTTTGGGTTCTTTCTGGAATGATTAATCAATCTTCCGTAAGTTTCCTTCTCCGGATGACAAGGACAGGGGGATGCAGTCGCATCAATGCAAAGCCCCCTTCCGTTGTCTGCTTTAAAAAAGAAGAGGTAACCCGATTGTGACCTCTGTTTCCCCTCTGCTTCAGAGATGACTGTTCCATGGTAATCGCATAGTACATCCCCTTTAGTGAAAGCTGTGAAACACTGTTTCTCTCCATGCTGACCTATAAGAGAAGAAAAGGGGCACATACATTAGATTACAGTGTTTTTTTTTTTTTTTTTTTTTTTTTTTTTTTTTTTTTGTCCCAGTGTGCTCATATATTAATGGCTGATACCGAATTTTTTTTTTTTTTTCATGATCATTCTTGTCAGTGTGGACATCGTGCACACGCTGTACGTACGATGCACACCGAAATTAGTCTCTGCTTTTAACCCATCAACTAGTTTCACTAGTGAGCAGTGGGGCTGCTAGCAGGGCAGCGCCCCGGGGAGGAATTGGAGGTTAAGGGCCTTGCTCAGGGGCCCCCAGTGATTTACCATTGTGGGCAGCCCTGGGCTTGAACCTGGGTCCTCCACGCCCAAGCCCAAGTCCACCACTGTAACCACTAGGTCCCCAAGTTGGCAGGACCCAAAAGTTACACATATATGACAAAGATCATTTGCACTGTTTCTCTGTCTATGTGTATGTTTGCACACAGTAAAACAGAGTATGCTATTACACAAAAGTTATGTCACATGATTAGGGACAATTCTGGGTGAGATGCCAAAACAATTATGATAACTGTGACACAGACGAACGTATTTTTTAACATGTAAAAGTGGCTACTGGCTAGACTATGTATGCATACTGACTTGACAGCGATGCCCAATGAACGGGAACACGGAGGCTTGCTGGCTCTCTATCTATCTCAATCTATAACCCGTTTATGAAACGCTCTCAAGCAACCTGGAGGCATAAATACAATAGAATCATTGTTTTTTCGTCCCATATGGAAATGCACCAAAACGCAAAATGTGCTAAAAATGTTGAGCTTTTGAAGCGGTTATCAAATAACACTGTCTTACCGTAAAGTTACTCAACTCTCAACTCAGAAAAGTATGGCAGTCCCAGCGTGACGCGCAGCTCACGGAGCGCTTTGCCCAATCATAGCGGGCCATGAGTTACGCACTGTAACCTCAGTCCTGTAAGTGGGACCGGCTTCATTTTATTCACATACTATTTTTTTTATAAGGCATGGACATGAATTGTGCCAAGGCTCAAGGCCCTAGTACGATCCAGTCCAAACTTATGATATAATCCGTCCAAACTAGTCCGATAAGCATATTATGGTGGAAAACAGAGTTGAATCATTAACTCATAACATAATGTTTCTCAAAAAAAAAGTGTGCGCAAAAACAAGACTTTTCATTATAACACTGCAAGTGTATTGTTGTAACAGTGGCAACCCTTTGCCTTGCTGTAGGACAATTGAAAGATTGTTATTTATTGGTGTTTTGAAAAACACGCAAACATCACGTTTATATGTGACGAGTTGACGTGTTATGACCGCGTTGCATTGTTTTTTTCCAACACGCCATTTTGCCTCTGCCTCTTGGCGTGACAGACGTGAAGGTCCGTGTTATCAGAAACGAGCAAAAGCGCAGATTGGAGGACTCAACGAGAGTGAGTTTTGTGCGTTGGACTTTGAAAGTCCGTGCGATCGGTGTTGTTTTTAAATGTTGCTACGTTCTTCCAGGTAGCGTTTAACTCTAAGAGCGTGGCCTTGATCATTGAGTTTAACGTATTTTCCAGGTCGACGTATGTCTGGTTTTTGCTGTGTTATTGTGGGGGAAAAAAAAGCCAACAACGAACAAACTTACGCAGACGAATACTTAAAAAAAAAAAAGATCCGAAGGCGCTCGTGAAACCACGCTCAAATACACGCATCTGAAAATTATCAGAATAACTTGGTCATCATGAAGATCAGAAAAGCAGGATTATTAAACTCTGAGTTCTTTGCATAGTTTCATTTCATTTGCTTAGTTTAGGCCACGTGCTGATAATCTAAAAAGGAGACTGTTTGAAGTTGTGTCTCAGTGGTGTTCAGTGATATTCTGTTTTATTTATTTATTTATTTATTTATTTATTTATTTATTTATTTATTTATTTATTTATTTATTTCTCCCTTGTTTGCACATACATTAATGGTTGATACCAAATTGGTAGGACCCAAAACAAACTGGGGTTTTATATATATATATATATATATATATATATATATATATATATATATATATAAAACCCCAGTTTTTTGGGGGTTTTATATATGTATACACACACACACGCACACACACAGAGATACACACACACATACATACATACATGTGTGTGTGCGTGTGTGTGTGTGCGTGTGTGTGTGTGTGTGTCAGAGTGTGTGTCCATTCACATACACACATGCCAAAACCACCAACTGTGAGGGGAGATATATTAATAAATGTTTGTCTGTGGTCTGTTCTCTTCTTTTTGCATTAGATCAACCGAAACAGGAATACGGGACCAGATTTCAGAGCACCCTGTTGGATGAAAAAAAGACAACAATCCCCCTACTTGGGTAGGACAGTTGTTACATGAAAATTAACATAGTGCAGTTGGGTGAGTTAAAACATGTGGAATTGATGTACAAACCACCTAGTGTTTGAGGTGTGTGAGTGTGTGTGTGTGTGTGTGTGTGTGTGTGTGTGTGTGTGTGTGTGTGTGTGTGTGTGTGTGTGTGTGTGTGTCAGAGTGTGTGTCCATTCACATACACACATGCCAAAACCACCAACTGTGAGGGGAGATATATTAATAAATGTTTGTCTGTGGTCTGTTCCCTTCTTTTTGCATTAGATCAACCGAAAGAGGATAACTGTAGTACCTCGTCAGACAAGCACCACCCACTTGGGACTCAGGAAGAGCAAACGTTCCAGCCAAGCTGTTTGGGAGACTGAGCTGGATTAGAGTTACATGGTTTTATTCTTTTGTAAATCAGTAATGTCACAGCGTATATTTACGTCTGCTTGCTTGGAATTGTAGAGGTGAATTTTAGCAGAACTTCTTTTTAAAATTAGGTGCCTCATTATTGCTCTGGCACACAAAGAAGAATGTCTTGCAGTAGTGCTCTTTTGGATGCAAGCATTATAAACATTAACAGTGTTACTCAAGCTGTCAGGCTGTACCCTGACATAGGGGAGTTTTTACATGGAGATCACCCCGTAGCCCTGCACTCTACCACCATCCCAGATCCAGCTTCTGTCCTGGACTTTTATTTTGATATTGATGGCCTGTGCATCGAGTTTGGAAAGCTGCAAGCACTGCAAGGTGGTATGCACTACCTCCTCCTTCCGACACTGCGACTTGATCACATGGTTCCTCAGTATCAATTTATCAAGAAGCACCTTGATCTGACCAGGTACAGTGAGGCTGGGCTGACAGCCCTACGTCATGCTGTGGGGCATACAGTCAGCTACATAGATGGTGGCTATCATCTTGTGATGACAGTTCTGCCCAAGGATCCTATTGATCCAGACACCAGGCTCCTCAAACGTGACCTGTATTCTGTGATGGCAAAGGAGCTACTGACCAACGCCATCCAGAATTTTCAGGAAATGCTGAGAATGGTGTCTGATAAGGACAAGGCTCGGGCCAGCATACGAAGTCAAAGCTCCTTTGACACAGCACGATACCGCGTGCTCAGGAGGGATGCAGTTTTTATTGCATCCTTGCTTGATGCAGCTATTGAGAAGGCCAACAAATGTTGTTTTATGTCGGTGGCTCTGTTCCTGGCCCAGTATGGTCAGAAGGACCAAGAACCACTTGATCTGACTGACATTGTTGACCCTTCTTCTGTCAGGTCAGTGTCGGTTCACCTTGCATGCAACATTGTGGCCAAGGATCCCAAGACCCATATCCTCTTCTCCCGGTGTGGGTTGGAAGCGCTTGTTGGTGTCAGGGGAACGTTCTATAGTGCACTTGGGATGCATGAGGCTACTAATTTCCAGAGTAACCTTGACAACAAGGAGATGGATGTCAGCAGGGAGCTGTTGCGTGTATTGAGGCCACATGGAAAGCTGACCTTTCTTCAGCTGTATGTGGACTCGCCTCACGCACACTTAAAGATGCCATTCAGGCATCCTGTGAGTGGTGCCATTGTGACTTGTGGGCTGTCTCATCCCAACGTTGGGACTGCACTCCGCAGACGGGCATTTACGTACCTTCAGCACATGAAGGAGCTAAAAGCCAAAATGACGGGGCAACTGCATGCAAGGGTGGAAGAGGTTGTGCGCTTTGAGGGTGAGGTGTTGGCCAACATCGATCCAGCTGAGCACTTCAACATGACAAAGCTCCTGCAGCTGTTTGAAGTCCATCCCATCGTGTTGCCTTTCAAAGACTGTGGTGAGACTGGGTTGCTGTCTGTCATGCGTGATGTCTTTCACTTTCTTGCGGAGAGCCTGACAACGTGCTACAAAGAAAGTGAGGGGATTGCACGTTATGACGCATGCTGGAAGGCTTTTCAGTATGAACTTGCCATGGAAGAGCTCATCCACGGTCGTCCCCTGTCTCCAGTGGACTACCAGTTAAGTGTTAGTCTGGGCACGAGTACTGTCAGTGAGAAGAGTCTGACACATCAGAGAGGTTTCATTGGCCTGGCACCCCATTCCAGTGCAAGTGCTGATGAAACACCCCCGCCACTTGAGCACTGGACCAGGGATCGCCTTCAGAACATGCGCATTCAGCGTATGTTTCCTCTTTGTCAGACTCTGGATGCAGCGCCATCTGTCACAGGAGTTGCCCTGATCACTGTGCTCCTCTGTGACATCTACAGGCGGAACACTGAGATCCCCATGGCTGCACTTAAATCCAAAAACCCACCTGGACGACTGGTAGGTGCCTGGAAACTTGACACCTTGTGCCAAGACCTTGCTGAGAAGAACTCGTTTCCAGTGCCTAACACTTTTGGCAGGGCCCGTGTCTTGGTCACCCAGGCTGGTAAGGATGTCAAGGACTGTCTGATGAAGGGGTTTGTTGAGGCTAGGTTCAACTACTTCCCATCATTTAAGTTCAGGGATGTGAAGGGAACCAAGAGGCTGTGGTGGAACGAAAGGGACTATGTTCAGGTGCACCTTTCGGATGCTCAACTGTTCACTGTCTCAGCCGTGGCCACTATGACCATGCTGGTTTGTGTGGAGGTTGAAAGGCGGTCTCTCAGTTATTCCAGAAACCTGGAAAAGTATAGGGACCATGGCATGGTATGGATGGAGAAGGTCCTCACACGGCTTCCTGCTGGCCTCAAAAAAGCGCCCAATACCATGCTGACTGTTGTCACCTTTGTCAGTTGTATTGGGATGATCATGAACGGGGACTACGTCGACTACAACCACCTGAGGGAACTGCTGGTTGACATGAGCAAGACGTTCAGTCAAAAGTACCTTCAGCAGTTACAGATATTGTCCCACATCACGCTTCAGAAGGTCTTCAGCCAGACCATTTGGAAGCTACGTGAGGACATTCCATACCGGGTGGTCCAGCCAAAAGTACCAGCAGCCTTCAAAAAGACACCGGAAGTGCGGGCAGAAAGGGAGCTGATCGAGGAGGATGTGCAGGCAGTGGAACCACAGGATGACCTAAGACCAATGACAAGGTCTAAGTCCAAGTATTTGCCGGTCCATACTACACGGACATGGTCAGCACTTGAGCTGTCTTTCGTCATCACAGACAGAGGGGTCAAATACAACGATGCCTATGCTGTGTTCCAAAAAAGGTGCATTGAGGCGAACATCACAGTCCGAACCAAGGTTGCCTTCGAGCGAAAGAGACATCAGCTGATGAAAAAAGAAGGGGCGGGAAAATGAATGAAAAGTCAGAAAGAAATGGATAAATACCAAGCCCAAGGAACCAAGGGACTTTAAGGAAAAAAAAACAAATGTAAAAAAAGTTAAAAATAAATAAATAACCGCCCAGTGAAAAAGTAAAGAAAAGCGTTAAAATAATGTAACATTATTATTTGTATTATTATTATTATTATTATTATATTTATTATTGTTATTGTTGTTATTATTATTATTATTGTTATTATTGCAGTGTTTGTATTGTTACAATTATTTAATTATTACAATGTTTAGTAATATTGTTGGCTTTTGGTTGTCGTTGTTTGATTGTTAAATATTGTCATTGTAATTGGTAATCTAAAAAAAAAAAAAAAAAAAAAAACATAAAAAAAAATGGAAAAAAAAAACAACCCCTCACAATGACTCTGCCTTGACGTGGCGTGAGGGCTTACGTGTCCACGTATATCAAATGGGACACAACCAAAGAGTCATACTTAGGACAAAGGGTGAGAAACAGGTCCAGAATGGGACCAGGGTGCAGTGAGCGCGTGTGTGAAATCCTGATATAATCTGCAGGACATAGCATCTTCTGACACGATAGGTCTGTTAGGGGCGCTCTCCACCTGCTGGCCAAAGCAGCAAACTACAGCCTCAGTCAGAACAGGAGCTGTTACAATAAGCACAGAGAGTGTCTCTCTGTCTGACCGTGTGTCCACACGTGTCACTGGATAATAAATAATGAGACAAAATTAAAGGAACTGTTCAATAGTGTCAATTTTATATATAATATTATATATATATATATATATATATATATATGTATATATATATGTATATATATATATATATATATGTGTATATATGTGTATATATATATATATATATATATATATATATATATATATATATATATATATATATAAATATATATGCAGCCCTTTATGGTTTTTGCTCTTTTTAAGTGGTTTTGAATGGACCGAGCCTCAGGTGAGTATTACATGTTTGGGAGAAAGGACAGGTACAAATCGTGGAAAGTATTAGGTGAACAACTTTCAAATTATCATTCAAGTCGTTCTGTTGTGTGCGTGCGTGCGCGCGCGTGCGTGCGCGCGCGTGTGTGAGAGTGTGTGTGTGATATCCTGATAGAATCTGCAGGATATAGCAGCTTCTGACAGGGCTGTCTGTTAGGGTTTTTCTCCACCTGCTGGCCAAAACCGCAAACGACAGCCTCAGTCAGAACAGGCCGATAAAATGAGCACAGTGAGTGGCTCTCTGTCTGACGGTGTGTCATTGAATAATAAATGTTGAGATAAAATTAAATTATGAATTGTTCAATTGTGTCGATTTTATTTATTTATTTATTTTTTTTTTTTTTTTTACCCCAAGACAGTAAACTGAACTGTGGAGCTGATATTGATATTGAGTAATAAAACCTAGATGCAACACCAGCACAGTTTCATATATGCAGCCCTTTATGGTTTTTGCTCTTTTTAAGTGGTTTTAGAATCCGTTGTTTTTGTGTGTGTATCTAGTGGGTGCAGGGGAAGTCCAAGGCAGGATCAGAAAAAGGAGCAAGTGGAGAGAGAGGAGGCTCTTGTCAGTGGTAGTGGTGTATGTGCAGTTAGCGTGTTTAGTGTTGTTGCGTGGGTGTTAGGGCAGTTGTGTAGGCACAGAAGCCTTTAGTCAGTGGTGTATGGTGTAGCACTATGGAGTGGGAGAGTCCTTCCTCCATAGCTTTTGTCGTGAAATGTGCTGTGTGTGGTGTAGGGTGCAGTCGGATCATAAAGAGTCCGTTGTTTTTGTGTGTGTATCTAGTGGCTGTGGGGTGAGCCGTTGATGGGGGGTGTCGGTCGAGGTAGAAAAGGGAAGAGGGTTAGGGTCAGAGAGAGGGGGTTAGGGTAAGGGTTAGAGAAGGGGGTTGGTTAAGGTTAGGGTTAGGGTTAGAGAGGGGGTTTGGTTAAGGTTAGGGTTAAAGAAGGGGTTTGGTTAAGGTTAGGGTTAGATAAGGGGTTTGGTTAAGGTTAGGGTTAGATAAGGGGTTTGGTTGAGGTTAGGGTTAAAGAAGGGGTTTGGTTAGGGTTAGGGTTAGGGTTAGGGGTTAGGGGTTAGGGTTAGGGGTTAGGGTTAAGGGTTAAGGGTTAAGGGTTAGGGTTAGGGTTAGGGTTAGGCTGAGGGAAAGAGGCCTGTCCCCCATAGAGGACAGGAGGTGCACGGTCCGTCCCTCTGGCGGTTCCGGTACCATTCCCCCGATCATATTGATATGGACGGCGGTCCATACGTCCCCGTCGGTAGTGGACGGTTGTCCAGCCGTCATTTATCATGGTAATAAAATAAAAAAATCTGTATGTGTTTAATTTAAGTTTGTTGTGTGTATCTTTGATATTCTAAAATAATGTTGTTAAAAAGGTATAGATTGTTTATGATTATTTATTGTATATTTTTATATGTATCAAAAATAAAATAAATAAAAAAATCAAATGAAAAACAATTTAATGAAAGTAATTGAAAATCAATCAAACAAATTCAAAGTGTGCCAACGTGCAACGTTTCAACTCGTCCGAGTCTTCTTCAGGCACAGGCACACAAAAAAAGTCAACTGGCTTGAGCTGGTACACACGTCTGCACTGGTCGAGGAGCAAGAGCAGAATGAGCCTGTAAGCTCCTCCTGCTCTATTTATACCCTCCCACCCTGCAGCTGTGTTTTTGACCGGAGTTTCGGATGCAATAAAAAAAACTTATTTTTTAGACAAAAAATTGATTATCTCTCCAAATTTAAAGATTCAAATTAGGCTATTTTTACTTTATTGTTTTTATCTTTTTAAATAAATTTGTCCTGTGATTTTTAAGTACCAATTAATTATTTTTAAATATGAATTCTTATAAACGAAACATTTTGGATTTAATAAAACTAATTTTTATCAGCTGTGGATTTTAATGCCGTGAATTTCTATTAACTATATATGTATTTTTATGCATGACCGTATCTAAATTAACTAATTTTAAATTTGTGTTTAATAGATTTTTCAAATTATTGTGTTTTTTTAAGAACGTTCTCCCAATTTAATTTGATGGCAGCACTTATTTTAACCCATGAATTTGTAGAAAGTATAAACATTAATTTATTGAATGTTATTGGTCCAAATACATATCCCCTGATTTTTTAATCCCTATTTATGTCATAAAAGCACTATCATATCCCTTTGTATATTAAATTTTAGATGAAAAGGTAGGGTATGAATTCAGATTTAGGTTGTTTGGGATTTGGGTTTAGGATGTGGGCTGGGGTTAAGGTTAGGGTCAGGATGTGGGTTGGGGTTAGGGTCAGGATGTGGGTTGGGGTTAGGGTCAGGATGTGGTTTGGGGTTAAGGTTAGGGTCAGGATGTGGGTTGGGGTTGAGGTTAGGGTCAGGATGTGGGTTGGGGTTAGGGTTAGAATGTGGGTTGGGGTTAGGGTCAGGATGTGGGTTGGGGTTAAGGTTAGGGTCAGGATGTGGGTTGGGGTTAAGGTTAGGGTCAGGATGTGGGTTGGGTTAGGGGTTAGGATGTGGGTTGGGTTAGGGGTTAGGATGTGGGTTGGGGTTAGGGTCAGGATGTGGGTTGGGGTTAGGGTCAGGATGTGGGTTGGGGTTAAGGTTAGGGTCAGAATGTAGGGTTGGGGTTAAGGGTTAGGGTTAGGGTAGGCATAGGATTAGGATGTGTGTTTGGGTTAGGATGTGGGTTGGGGTTAGGGTTAGGATTTGGGTTGGGTTTAGGAATAAAATTAGGATGAAGGTTGTTCTGGGTTAAGAGTAAGATGCCAATTTGGATGTATACTTGGTTTAGGAAAAACAAGGTTTAGTATGGGAGCAGGGGTACTGCGCAGGACTAAATCAGGTCCAATTAAGATTCAGACCCTTAGGTTCTTTTGTGTCTAATAGTTTTATCCATTTTGTCTCTGTTCTCTTTCTTTCTCCATCAGTCCACAAGGAATTGCTCTGAATTCCTGCCACTCTCACAGACTCAAAGCCATGTAAAATAAAATGCTTAACCAACGGCGTATGTGTTTTTTGTTTATTCTTTATATTATATCTGTGTTGAGTCAATCGAATAGAAATCGAATTTTTAGTCTCTCCAATGTATCGTATTTTACATTGGTCACAAAATATCATGTAAATACAATTTGAGGTTTGCCAATTGAAAGATTGTGGAATTTGATAAATTGTTTTGTTATGACCGTGTATAAATTTCAATACCACAAAATGTTTGTCATTTCTTAGTTTCTCCATTATTGGTTTTAATTTAGCAGTGACCAAATAATCTTGCAGATTTTTATTTCTCCTATAAGCTGATATAACCTTATGATTTTCCAATAATCCACTGCTCTGAACAATTGTGGAAAAATTGTCTTTAATTATGGTACTAATTTTTGTGCTCATTGATGAGAAAGTTGTGATCAATGGAATCATAGTCTCAGTCCCTCCAACTTTAACCTCCTGAAAACCTCTGAGACAATGTCTCAGGAACGATCTTGAATACCCTCTTGTTCTTAATGTCCGAAACAGAATTTTAACAGCTGCCCAGAAATCATGTTGCTTAGTACAAATCCGATGAAACCTGATCAATTGTGATTTTATTAATCCCCTGAATGTGTGTTTTGGATGGTAACTTGTCTTGTGTAGTAATGCGTGATTGTCAGTTTTTTTAAAAAATACCTTCACGTCCAATTGTCCCGTCTGTCCAAATGATTTCCCTTTATAAACTGTGGTGTCCAGAAAGTCAATAGACTGTTCATTATATGTGTGTTTTAATCTGATTGATGAATTGTGTGAGTCCAATATTGTTATGAATTTGTCAAATTCTTGTACGGAATGATCCCAAATGCCAAATATGTCATCCAAGTAGCGCCAATAATGGAGTGGTTGTTTGTCACATTTGGTGAGGGCTTGTTCCTCCCATTCTGCCATGAAAATGTTGGCATATGCAGGAGCAAACTTCTTGCCCATTGCAGTCCCTTTAATTTGTAAATAAAACTCTTGATTGAATTCAAAGTCATTGCGGGTTAGATTAATTTCCAATAATTTCAGCACTTCTTGATCCGGTCTATTTTCATCTGGATATTTTAAAAACATTTTTTGAACTGCTTTTAATCCTTCCGTTGTGTCAATATTTGTGTACAAGCTGTCAATGTCAATTGTAAAGAAAAATGAATTTTGTGGAATTTTTAGATTTTTAATGAGATTGATGAAATGATATGTGTCTTTAATATACGATGGATGTTTTGTTGAGAGTGGGTTCAAAAATAATCCACGTACTCTGCTATCTGGTAGGTTTCACTCCCGCAGTCTGATACTATCGGACGCCCTGGAGGTATCTTATAAGGAACCGTCCATTTTTGCGGGTCCTTGTGAATTTTGGGCAAGATGTAAAACCTCCGTGCTCGTGGTTCGGTTTGTCCCTGCAGGTACTTCATTTGTTTTTTAGTAATAAACTTTTTTTGATACAGTTGTAACAATATTTCTTCCACAACAGGTATTGTCTGTAAGTAAATTGGTTCTTTTAATTTTTTATAATATTGTGTGTCCCTCAACTGTCTGTTTACCTCGTATACGTACTGGTCCCTGCCCATTATAACAACCGCACTCCCCTTATCAGCAGGTTTAATGATTATGTGTTTATTTTGTATCAGTTGTTTGAGAGCAGTCTCTTCCACCGGTGCTAAATTTGGTTCCTCCAATTTCTTCTCATAACATCTAATAAAATCCTTCCGATCCTTTTTAACTAGAAAAGGTACCTCTGGTGGTAGTTTGTCATCTGCAGGTGTCCAATCGGTTGTTTTTGTGAATTGCAGTTTTTGTCTTTGTCTATGCCTTCCAAAATAAATGGCCAATTTGACTTTCCTATGATAATTTTGAATGTCCAATTGTAATTGTTGTTTTTGATGTGCACATATCCGTAGGTACGGAACAAATGTTAGTCCCCTGTCTAACAGATCTTTCTGTGCTGATGTAAGGTGGAAATTTTCAGCTAAGACAATAACATTCTGTGACCTTATGGGTTCTGTGGCACTGTCCCCCTCCCCGCAGAGGCTTGTGGGGCATTCCAGTTTAAAAATGACCACCAATGATCCAACATTGCACAGGCCGTGTTCTTGGTCCAGTGTATCTCATCCTTCTCTGTACGGAAAACAGAACTAGGCAGGGCTGGAATGAAGGGCATATTGCGCATTATATGTGCATTCAATGTCCGTAGTGTAGCTTGTTCTGCTGTTGTCAGTGAGGAGGAAAAGTTGACAACAGGCACCCAGATTTCGGCATATGGAAATTTCTTTTTAGCTGTCCTTACAGCTGTTTGCATTTGTTTTACTGCCGTTTCCTTTGCCCTCTGACCTCTACTGTTGATGCCAAAGGACAGAACTACTTTCTCCACCATCACTTGGCTCGTGGCCTTTGTCAATAGGGCCTGTGCGTGGCGGAAGTTCGCTCCAGGATAACTATCAATCTGTAGGTCCTGGATAGGATACCCAGGGATCCTAGCAAGATTGGAGTCACCCAGAATAAGCCACTTCTTCTCAACCTTAAGGTCCCAGTCAATCATTTTGCGGTTGGAGTGTGCATGGCAAATGACCTTGACTCTCTGGGATTTGGGCGTGGAGTGCGTAATCTCGCTCTGACTGGAGCCACTTGACAGACCCGATATGGATCTACTGTGATGTAGTTGTTGAGGTATCAGAGTTGGGGTCCGATCCTCTCCCATGGTTTGCCACGAATCAGGACTAGGGCTGATTTCCCAATCACGAGCATGCCTGGGTGTCTCCAAGGGAGTCACCAATCCTGAGCCCATGAGAGACTGCTCCACTGAAGATGCCAAAGGGCCCGGAAAGTCCTGCTCAGTCATGCTAGCCACCGAGGCTGTGTGGGGTTGGTTGTCAGTGGACTGAGCAGGTGTGGGCACCAGTGGGGATGTTTGGAGTTGAGCATCTCTCCTGTGTTGTTGGGCCGTGTGAGTATCCTGTGTTTGTTGTGTGGGTGTTGTTTGCTGCTGTGTATCCCTTGTCTTGCGTGTAGTGTGTCTGTCTGTGGCCCGCTCCTGAGGAGGTGTCTGTGCCTCCTCGTGGACGTCCTCCTGTCTCTCCAAGTCCACCCGAGCTGTAATAAGGGCCTCTACATAATCTATCACATCCTGGGTGATGCGTGATAAGTTCCTGTGTGCCCATCTTACAGCTACCTCAAAGGCCGAATGCCAATCAGGAGTAAGAGCCTCCTCAACATCTTTCAGCAAGACCTCCAAACCTTCCTGGTAATGCTTTTCGAGGACCAGTAAGGTATTGTATCCCCAGTTCTTTGCATTTCCCCAGATTAAATCAGTCGTTGTTGCAGTTGGGGAGGCTGGTTTAATCATAGAAGCTAAAATCTCGACCATCCGGGAGATCATTTTGGGTTCAGCTTTACCAGGTTTTGGAGCGACATTCCTAAGATGATGAACCATTTTAATGATGGCATGAAGCTTGCGTACAAGTTGTCCAAATGCTGGATCAGCTGGTTGCTGTCGCACATGTTGTCCAGTGTTATTTCTATTCCCACGGGTGAATGGGCGAGCTGTCTGGACTTGTCCTCCCATCACCACTGCTGCATAAGACTGCATTTGGGGTCTACGGTACCGGTTCCGACCAGCAGGGGGCGCTGGCAGGTTAGGCTGAGGGAAAGAGGCCTGTCCCCCATAGAGGACAGGAGGTGCACGGTCCGTCCCTCTGGCGGTTCCGGTACCATTCCCCCGATCATATTGATATGGACGGCGGTCCATACGTCCCCGTCGGTAGTGGACGGTTGTCCAGCCGTCATTTATCATGGTAATAAAATAAAAAAATCTGTATGTGTTTAATTTAAGTTTGTTGTGTGTATCTTTGATATTCTAAAATAATGTTGTTAAAAAGGTATAGATTGTTTATGATTATTTATTGTATATTTTTATATGTATCAAAAATAAAATAAATAAAAAAATCAAATGAAAAACAATTTAATGAAAGTAATTGAAAATCAATCAAACAAATTCAAAGTGTGCCAACGTGCAACGTTTCAACTCGTCCGAGTCTTCTTCAGGCACAGGCACACAAAAAAAGTCAACTGGCTTGAGCTGGTACACACGTCTGCACTGGTCGAGGAGCAAGAGCAGAATGAGCCTGTAAGCTCCTCCTGCTCTATTTATACCCTCCCACCCTGCAGCTGTGTTTTTGACCGGAGTTTCGGATGCAATAAAAAAAACTTATTTTTTAGACAAAAAATTGATTATCTCTCCAAATTTAAAGATTCAAATTAGGCTATTTTTACTTTATTGTTTTTATCTTTTTAAATAAATTTGTCCTGTGATTTTTAAGTACCAATTAATTATTTTTAAATATGAATTCTTATAAACGAAACATTTTGGATTTAATAAAACTAATTTTTATCAGCTGTGGATTTTAATGCCGTGAATTTCTATTAACTATATATGTATTTTTATGCATGACCGTATCTAAATTAACTAATTTTAAATTTGTGTTTAATAGATTTTTCAAATTATTGTGTTTTTTTAAGAACGTTCTCCCAATTTAATTTGATGGCAGCACTTATTTTAACCCATGAATTTGTAGAAAGTATAAACATTAATTTATTGAATGTTATTGGTCCAAATACATATCCCCTGATTTTTTAATCCCTATTTATGTCATAAAAGCACTATCATATCCCTTTGTATATTAAATTTTAGATGAAAAGGTAGGGTATGAATTCAGATTTAGGTTGTTTGGGATTTGGGTTTAGGATGTGGGCTGGGGTTAAGGTTAGGGTCAGGATGTGGGTTGGGGTTAGGGTCAGGATGTGGGTTGGGGTTAGGGTCAGGATGTGGTTTGGGGTTAAGGTTAGGGTCAGGATGTGGGTTGGGGTTGAGGTTAGGGTCAGGATGTGGGTTGGGGTTAGGGTTAGAATGTGGGTTGGGGTTAGGGTCAGGATGTGGGTTGGGGTTAAGGTTAGGGTCAGGATGTGGGTTGGGGTTAAGGTTAGGGTCAGGATGTGGGTTGGGTTAGGGGTTAGGATGTGGGTTGGGTTAGGGGTTAGGATGTGGGTTGGGGTTAGGGTCAGGATGTGGGTTGGGGTTAGGGTCAGGATGTGGGTTGGGGTTAAGGTTAGGGTCAGAATGTAGGGTTGGGGTTAAGGGTTAGGGTTAGGGTAGGCATAGGATTAGGATGTGTGTTTGGGTTAGGATGTGGGTTGGGGTTAGGGTTAGGATTTGGGTTGGGTTTAGGAATAAAATTAGGATGAAGGTTGTTCTGGGTTAAGAGTAAGATGCCAATTTGGATGTATACTTGGTTTAGGAAAAACAAGGTTTAGTATGGGAGCAGGGGTACTGCGCAGGACTAAATCAGGTCCAATTAAGATTCAGACCCTTAGGTTCTTTTGTGTCTAATAGTTTTATCCATTTTGTCTCTGTTCTCTTTCTTTCTCCATCAGTCCACAAGGAATTGCTCTGAATTCCTGCCACTCTCACAGACTCAAAGCCATGTAAAATAAAATGCTTAACCAACGGCGTATGTGTTTTTTGTTTATTCTTTATATTATATCTGTGTTGAGTCAATCGAATAGAAATCGAATTTTTAGTCTCTCCAATGTATCGTATTTTACATTGGTCACAAAATATCATGTAAATACAATTTGAGGTTTGCCAATTGAAAGATTGTGGAATTTGATAAATTGTTTTGTTATGACCGTTGTATAAATTTCAATACCACAAAATGTTTGTCATTTCTTAGTTTCTCCATTATTGGTTTTAATTTAGCAGTGACCAAATAATCTTGCAGATTTTTATTTCTCCTATAAGCTGATATAACCTTATGATTTTCCAATAATCCACTGCTCTGAACAATTGTGGAAAAATTGTCTTTAATTATGGTACTAATTTTTGTGCTCATTGATGAGAAAGTTGTGATCAATGGAATCATAGTCTCAGTCCCTCCAACTTTAACCTCCTGAAAACCTCTGAGACAATGTCTCAGGAACGATCTTGAATACCCTCTTGTTCTTAATGTCCGAAACAGAATTTTAACAGCTGCCCAGAAATCATGTTGCTTAGTACAAATCCGATGAAACCTGATCAATTGTGATTTTATTAATCCCCTGAATGTGTGTTTTGGATGGTAACTTGTCTTGTGTAGTAATGCGTGATTGTCAGTTTTTTTAAAAAATACCTTCACGTCCAATTGTCCCGTCTGTCCAAATGATTTCCCTTTATAAACTGTGGTGTCCAGAAAGTCAATAGACTGTTCATTATATGTGTGTTTTAATCTGATTGATGAATTGTGTGAGTCCAATATTGTTATGAATTTGTCAAATTCTTGTACGGAATGATCCCAAATGCCAAATATGTCATCCAAGTAGCGCCAATAATGGAGTGGTTGTTTGTCACATTTGGTGAGGGCTTGTTCCTCCCATTCTGCCATGAAAATGTTGGCATATGCAGGAGCAAACTTCTTGCCCATTGCAGTCCCTTTAATTTGTAAATAAAACTCTTGATTGAATTCAAAGTCATTGCGGGTTAGATTAATTTCCAATAATTTCAGCACTTCTTGATCCGGTCTATTTTCATCTGGATATTTTAAAAACATTTTTTGAACTGCTTTTAATCCTTCCGTTGTGTCAATATTTGTGTACAAGCTGTCAATGTCAATTGTAAAGAAAAATGAATTTTGTGGAATTTTTAGATTTTTAATGAGATTGATGAAATGATATGTGTCTTTAATATACGATGGATGTTTTGTTGAGAGTGGGTTCAAAAAATAATCCACGTACTCTGCTATCTGGTAGGTTTCACTCCCGCAGTCTGATACTATCGGACGCCCTGGAGGTATCTTATAAGGAACCGTCCATTTTTGCGGGTCCTTGTGAATTTTGGGCAAGATGTAAAACCTCCGTGCTCGTGGTTCGGTTTGTCCCTGCAGGTACTTCATTTGTTTTTTAGTAATAAACTTTTTTTGATACAGTTGTAACAATATTTCTTCCACAACAGGTATTGTCTGTAAGTAAATTGGTTCTTTTAATTTTTTATAATATTGTGTGTCCCTCAACTGTCTGTTTACCTCGTATACGTACTGGTCCCTGCCCATTATAACAACCGCACTCCCCTTATCAGCAGGTTTAATGATTATGTGTTTATTTTGTATCAGTTGTTTGAGAGCAGTCTCTTCCACCGGTGCTAAATTTGGTTCCTCCAATTTCTTCTCATAACATCTAATAAAATCCTTCCGATCCTTTTTAACTAGAAAAGGTACCTCTGGTGGTAGTTTGTCATCTGCAGGTGTCCAATCGGTTGTTTTTGTGAATTGCAGTTTTTGTCTTTGTCTATGCCTTCCAAAATAAATGGCCAATTTGACTTTCCTATGATAATTTTGAATGTCCAATTGTAATTGTTGTTTTTGATGTGCACATATCCGTAGGTACGGAACAAATGTTAGTCCCCTGTCTAACAGATCTTTCTGTGCTGATGTAAGGTGGAAATTTTCAGCTAAGACAATAACATTCTGTGACCTTATGGGTTCTGTGGCACTGTCCCCCTCCCCGCAGAGGCTTGTGGGGCATTCCAGTTTAAAAATGACCACCAATGATCCAACATTGCACAGGCCGTGTTCTTGGTCCAGTGTATCTCATCCTTCTCTGTACGGAAAACAGAACTAGGCAGGGCTGGAATGAAGGGCATATTGCGCATTATATGTGCATTCAATGTCCGTAGTGTAGCTTGTTCTGCTGTTGTCAGTGAGGAGGAAAAGTTGACAACAGGCACCCAGATTTCGGCATATGGAAATTTCTTTTTAGCTGTCCTTACAGCTGTTTGCATTTGTTTTACTGCCGTTTCCTTTGCCCTCTGACCTCTACTGTTGATGCCAAAGGACAGAACTACTTTCTCCACCATCACTTGGCTCGTGGCCTTTGTCAATAGGGCCTGTGCGTGGCGGAAGTTCGCTCCAGGATAACTATCAATCTGTAGGTCCTGGATAGGATACCCAGGGATCCTAGCAAGATTGGAGTCACCCAGAATAAGCCACTTCTTCTCAACCTTAAGGTCCCAGTCAATCATTTTGCGGTTGGAGTGTGCATGGCAAATGACCTTGACTCTCTGGGATTTGGGCGTGGAGTGCGTAATCTCGCTCTGACTGGAGCCACTTGACAGACCCGATAGTGTGTGTGCAGTTAGTGTGTTTAGTGTTGCATGGGTGTTGGGGCAGTTGTGCAGGTACAAAAGCCTTTAGTCAGTGGTGTATGGTGCAGTGCTAGGGAGGGAGATACCTTCCTCCAAAGCTTTTTGTTGTGAGGTGTGCTGTGTGTGGTGTAGGGTGCAGTCGGATCGTAGAATCCGTTGTTTTTGTGTGTGTATCTAGTGGGTGCAGGGGAAGTCCAAGGCAGGATCAGAAAAAGGAGCAAGTGGAGAGAGAGGAGGCTCTTGTCAGTGGTAGTGGTGTATGTGCAGTTAGCGTGTTTAGTGTTGTTGCGTGGGTGTTAGGGCAGTTGTGTAGGCACAGAAGCCTTTAGTCAGTGGTGTATGGTGTAGCGCTATGGAGTGGGAGAGTCCTTCCTCCATAGCTTTTGTCGTGAAATGTGCTGTGTGTGGTGTAGGGTGCAGTCGGATCACAAAGAGTCCGTTGTTTTTGTGTGTGTATCTAGTGGCTGTGGGGTGAGCCGTTGATGGGGGAGGGGTGTCGGTCGAGGTAGAAAAGGGAAGAGGGTTAGGGTCAGAGAGAGGGGGTTAGGGTAAGGGTTAGAGAAGGGGGTTGGTTAAGGTTAGGGTTAGGGTTAGAGAGGGGGTTTGGTTAAGGTTAGGGTTAAAGAAGGGGTTTGGTTAAGGTTAGGGTTAGATAAGGGGTTTGGTTGAGGTT
>CM026203.1:30000-66891 GCA_014839995.1 Xenentodon cancila | reverse complement strand
TTATCTTCTGACGTATCCTCTGATTTATCCTCTGACGTATCCTCTGACGTATCCTTACGTATCCTCTGACGTATCCTCTGATGTATCCTCTGACGTATCCTCTTACATATTCTCCGAGTTATCCTCGGACTTATCCTCTGACGTATCCTCTTACATATCCTGATGTTTCCTCTGACGTATCCTCTGAGGTATCCTCTGATTTTTCCTCTGACGTATCCTCGTACATATCCTGATGTTTCCTCTGACGTATCCTCTGAGGTATCCTCTGATTTTTCCTCTGACGTATCTTCTGACTTATCCTCTGATGTATGCTCTGATTTAGCCTCTTACGTATCCTCTTATTTATCCTCTGACGTATCAACTGATTTATCCTTTGATTTCTCCTCTGACGTATCCTTTGATTTATCCTCTGATCTATCCTCTTTTGTATTCTCTGACGTATCCTCTGACATATCCTCTGACTTTTCCTCTGACGTATTCTCTGATTTATCCTCTGATGTATCCTCTGACGTATCCTCTGATTTATCCTCTGACGTATCCTCTGATGTATCCTCTGACGTATCCTCTGACGTATCCTCTGATTTATCCTCTTACGTATCCTCTTATTTATCCTCTGACGTATACTCTGACGTATCCTCTGATTTATCGTCTGACGTATCCTCTGATGTATCCTCTGATGTATCCTCTGACGTATCCTCTGACGTATCCTCTGACGTATCCTCTGATTTATTCTCTGATGTATCCTCTGAGGTATCCTCTGATGTATCCTCTGACGTATCCTCTTATTAATTCTCTGACATATCCTCTGATGTATCTTCTGAGTTATTCTCTCATGTATCCTCTGACGTTTCCTCTGACGTATCCTCTGAGGTATCCTCTGACGTATCTTCTGACTTATCCTCTGATGTATCCACTGACATATCCTCCAATGTATCATTTGACGTATCCTCTGACGTATCCTCTGATTTATCCTCTGACGTATTCTCTGAGGTATCCTCTGACGTATTCTCTGAGGTATCCTCTGACGTATTCTCTGATTTATCCTTTTACGTATCCTCTGACGTATCCTCTGAAGTATCCTCTGACGTATCTTCTGAGTTATCCTCTGACGTATCCTCTGACATATCCTCTGACGTATCCTCTGACGTATCCTCTGATTTATCCTCTGACGTATCCTCTGATGTATCCTCTGACGTATCCTCTGACGTATCCTCTGACGTATCCTCTGATTTATCCTCTGATGTATCCTCTGACGTATCCTCTGACGTATCCTCTGAGGTATCCTCTGATTTTTCCGCTGACGTATCCTCTGATGTATCCTCTGACGTATCCTCTGATTAATTCTCTGATGTATCCTCTGATTTATCCTCCTATGTATCCTCTGATTTATCCTCTGACGTATCGTCTTATGTATCCTTTGATGTATCTTTTGACGTATCCTTACGTATCCTCTGACGTATCCTCTGATGTATCCTCTGATGTATCCTCTGACGTATCCTCGTACATATTCTCCGAGTTATCCTCGGACTTATCCTCTGACGTATCCTCTTACATATCCTGATGTTTCCTCTGACGTATCCTCTGAGGTATCCTCTGATTTTTCCTCTGACGTATCCTCTTACATATCCTGATGTTTCCTCTGACGTATCCTCTGAGGTATCCTCTGATTTTTCCTCTGACGTATCTTCTGACTTATCCTCTGATGTATGCTCTGATTTAGCCTCTTACGTATCCTCTTATTTATCCTCTGACGTATCCTCTGATTTATCCTCTGATCTATCCTCTTTTGTATTCTCTGACGTATCCTCTGACATATCCTCTTTTGTATTCTCTGACGTATCCTCTGACATATGCTCTGACTTTTCCTCTGACGTATTCTCTGATTTATCCTCTGATGTATCCTCTGACGTATCCTCTGATTTATCCTCTGATTTATCCTCTGATGTATCCTCTGACATATTCTCTGATTTATCCTTTTACGTATCCTCTGACGTATCCTCTGAAGTATCCTCTGACGTATCCTCTGACATATCCTCTGACATAACCTCTGACGTATCATCTGACGTATCCTCTTACATATTCTCTGCGTTATCCTCTGACATATCCTCTGATTTTTCCTCTGACAAATCCTCTGAAGTATCCTCTGATTTATCCTCTGACGTATCCACTAATTTATCTTCTGTAGTATGCTCTGATTTATGTTCGGACGTATGCTCTTACGTATCCTCTGATTTATCCTCTGACGTATTCTCTAATTTATCTTCTGTAGTATGCTCTGATTTATGTTCGGACGTATGCTCTGATGTATCATCTGATTTATCCTCTAAAGTATCCTCTGACGTATCCTCTGATTTATCATCTGACGTATCCTCTGACGTATCCTTACGTATCCTCTGACGTATCCTCTGATTTATCCTCTTATGTATCCTCTGATTTATCCTCTGACGTATCCTCTTATGTATCCTTTGACGTATCTTTTGACGTATCCTCTGACAAATCCTCGGATTTATCTTCTGACGTATCCTCTGATTTATCTTCTGACGTATCCTCTGACGTATCCTTACGTATCCTCTGACGTATCCTCTGATGTATCCTCTGACGTATCCTCTGATGTATCCTCTGACGTATCCTCGTACATATTCTCCGAGTTATCCTCGGACTTATCCTCTGACGTATCCTCTTACATATCCTGATGTTTCCTCTGACGTATCCTCTGAGGTATCCTCTGATTTTTCGTCTGACGTATCCTCTCATTTATCCTCTGACGTATCCTCAAATTTATCCTTTGACGTATCCTCTGACGTATCCTCTAAGTTATCCTCGGACGTTTCCTCTGATGTATCCTCTCATTTATCCTCTGACGATTCCCCTGATGTATCCTCTGATTTATCCTCTGACGTATCCTCTGATTTATCCTCTGACGTATCCTCAGATTTTTCCTTTTATTTATCCCCTGACGTATCCTCTGACGTATCCTCTTATTTATCCTCTGACGTATCCTCTGATTTATCCTCTGACGTATCCTCTGATGTGTCCTCTTATTTTTCCTCTGACGTATCCTCAAATTTATCCTTTAACGTATCCTCTGACGTATCCTCTAATTTATCCTCTGACGTTTCCTCTGATATATCCTCTCATTTATCCTCTGACGATTCCTCTGATGTATCCTCTGATTTATCCTCTGACGTAACCTCTGATTTATCCTCTGACGTATCCTCAGATTTTTCCTTTTATTTATCCTCTGACGTATCCTCTGACGAATCCTCTTATTTATCCTCTGACGTATCCTCTGATTTATCCTCTGATCTATCCTCTTTTGTATTCTCTGACGTATCCTCTGACATATCCTCTGACTTTTCCTCTGACGTATTCTCTGATTTATCCTCTGATGTATCCTCTGACGTATCCTCTGATTTATCCTCTGACGTATCCTCTGATGTATCCTCTGACGTATCCTCTGATTTATCCTCTGATGTATCCTCTGACGTATCCTCTGACGTATCTTCTGACGTATCCTCTGACGTATCCTCTGATTTATCTTTTGAATTATCCTCTGACGTATCCTCTGACGTATCCTCTGATTTATGTTCGAACGTATCCTCTGACGTATCCTCTGACA
The DNA here is from genome assembly GCA_014839995.1 of Xenentodon cancila. Taxonomy (NCBI): domain Eukaryota; kingdom Metazoa; phylum Chordata; class Actinopteri; order Beloniformes; family Belonidae; genus Xenentodon; species Xenentodon cancila. The sequence goes on along the minus strand of CM026203.1, from coordinate 63,272 downwards.
TATCCTCTGGCGTATCCTCTTACATATTCTCGGAGTTATCCTCTGACATATCCTCTCACATATCCTCTGACATATCCTCTGACGTAACCTCTTACATATCCTGACGTATCCTCTAATGTATCCTCTGATTTATCCTTTGAAGTATCCTCTGATGTATCCTCTGACGTGTCCTCTGATGTATCCTCTGACGTATCCTCTGATTTATCCTCTGACGTATCCTCTGACGTATCCTCTGACGTATCCTCTGACGTATCCTCTGACGTATCCACTGACGTATCCTCTGATTTAACATCTGACGTATCCTCTGATTAATTCTCTGATGTATCCTCTGATTTATCCTCCTATGTATCCTCTGATTTATCCTCTGACGTATCGTCTTATGTATCCTTTGACGTATCTTTTGACGTATCCTCTGACAAATCCTCGGATTTATCCTCTGACGTATCCTCTGATTTATCTTCTGACGTATCCTCAGACATATCCTTACGTATCCTCTGACGTATCCTCTGATGTATCCTCTGATGTATCCTCTGACGTATCCTCGTACATATTCTCCGAGTTATCCTCGGACTTATCCTCTGACGTATCCTCTTACATATCCTGATGTTTCCTCTGACGTATCCTCTGAGGTATCCTCTGATTTTTCCTCTGACGTATCCTCTTACATATCCTGATGTTTCCTCTGACGTATCCTCTGAGGTATCCTCTGATTTTTCCTCTGACATATCTTCTGACTTATCCTCTGATGTATGCTCTGATTTAGCCTCTTACGTATCCTCTTATTTATCCTCTGACGTATCCTCTGATTTATCCTCTGATCTATCCTCTTTTATATTCTCTGACGTATCCTCTGACATATCCTCTGACTTTTCCTCTGACGTATTCTCTGATTTATCCTCTGATGTATCCTCTGACGTATCCTCTGATTTATCCTCTGACGTATCCTCTGATGTATCCTCTGACGTATCCTCTGACGTATCCTCTGACGTATCCTCTGATTTATCCTCTGATGTATCCTCTGACGTATCCTCTGACGTATCCTCTGACGTATCCTCTGACGTATCCTCTGATTTATCTTTTGATTTATCCTCTGACGTATCCTCTGACGTATCCTCTGACGTATCCTCTGATTTATCTTTTGATTTATCCTCTGACGTATCCTCTGACGTATACTCTGATTTATGTTCGGACGTATCCTCTGACGTATCCTCTGACGTATCCTCTGACGTATCCTCTGGCGTATCCTCTTACATATTCTCCGAGTTATCCTCTGACATATCCTCTCACATATCCTCTGACATATCCTCTGACGTAACCTCTTACATATCCTGACGTATCCTCTAATGTATCCTCTGATTTATCCTTTGAAGTATCCTCTGATGTATCCTCTGACGTGTCCTCTGATGTATCCTCTGACGTATCCTCTGATTTATACTCTGACGTATCCTCTGACGTATCCTCTGACGTATCCTCTGACGTATCCTCTGACGTATCCACTGACGTATCCTCTGATTTAACATCTGACGTATCCTCTGATTAATTCTCTGATGTATCCTCTGATTTATCCTCCTATGTATCCTCTGATTTATCCTCTGACGTATCGTCTTATGTATCCTTTGACGTATCTTTTGACGTATCCTCTGACAAATCTTCGGATTTATCCTCTGACGTATCCTCTGATTTATCTTCTGACGTATCCTCTGACGTATCCTTACGTATCCTCTGACGTATCCTCTGATGTATCCTCTGACGTATCCTCTTACATATCCTGATGTTTCCTCTGACGTATCCTCTGAGGTATCCTCTGATTTTTCCTCTGACGTATCTTCTGACTTATCCTCTGATGTATGCTCTGATTTATCCTCTTACGTATCCTCTTATTTATCCTCTGACATATCAACTGATTTATCCCTTGATTTATCCTCTGACGTATCCTCTGATTTATCCTCTGATCTATCCTCTTTTGTATTCTCTGACGTATCCTCTGACATATCCTCTGACTTTTCCTCTGACGTATTCTCTGATTTATCCTCTGATGTATCCTCTGACGTATCCTCTGATTTATCCTCTGATTTATCCTCTGATGTATCCTCTGACATATTCTCTGATTTATCCTTTTACGTATCCTCTGACGTATCCTCTGAAGTATCCTCTGACGTATCCTCTGACATATCCTCTGACATATCCTCTGACGTATCATCTGACATATCCTCTTACATATTCTCTGCGTTATCCTCTGACATATCCTCTGATTTTTCCTCTGACAAATCCTCTGACGTATCCTCTGATTTATCCTCTGACGTATCCACTAATTTATCTTCTGTAGTATGCTCTGATTTATGTTCGGACGTATGCTCTGACGTATCCTCTGATTTATCCTCTGACGTATTCTCTAATTTATCTTCTGTAGTATGCTCTGATTTATGTTCGGACGTATGCTCTGACGTATCATCTGATTTATCCTCTAAAGTATCCTCTGACGTATCCTCTGATTTATCATCTGACGTATCCTCTGACGTATCCTTACGTATCCTCTGACGTATCCTCTGATTTATCCTCTTATGTATCCTCTGATTTATCCTCTGACGTATCCTCTTATGTATCCTTTGACGTATCTTTTGACGTATCCTCTGACAAATCCTCGGATTTATCTTCTGACGTATCCTCTGATTTATCTTCTGACGTATCCTCTGACGTATCCTTACGTATCCTCTGACGTATCCTCTGATGTATCCTCTGACGTATCCTCGTACATATTCTCCGAGTTATCCTCGGACTTATCCTCTGACGTATCCTCTTACATATCCTGATGTTTCCTCTGACGTATCCTCTGAGGTATCCTCTGATTTTTCCTCTGACGTATCCTCTTACATATCCTGATGTTTCCTCTGACGTATCCTCTGAGGTATCCTCTGATTTTTCCTCTGACGTATCTTCTGACTTATCCTCTGATGTATGCTCTGATTTAGCCTCTTACGTATCCTCTTATTTATCCTCTGACGTATCAACTGATTTATCCTTTGATTTCTCCTCTGACGTATCCTTTGATTTATCCTCTGATCTATCCTCTTTTGTATTCTCTGACGTATCCTCTGACATATCCTCTGACTTTTCCTCTGACGTATTCTCTGATTTATCCTCTGATGTATCCTCTGACGTATCCTCTGATTTATCCTCTGACGTATCCTCTGATGTATCCTCTGACGTATCCTCTGACGTATCCTCTGATTTATCCTCTGATGTATCCTCTGACGTATCCTCTGACGTATCCTCTGACGTATCCTCTGACGTATCCTCCGATTTATCTTTTGATTTATGCTCTGACGTATCCTCTGACGTATACTCTGATTTATGTTCGGACGTATCCTCTGACGTATCCTCTGACGTATCCTCTGACGTATCCTCTGGCGTATCCTCTTACATATTCTCCGAGTTATCCTCTGACATATCCTCTCACATATCCTCTGACATATCCTCTGACGTAACCTCTGACATATCCTGACGTATCCTCTAATGTATCCTCTGATTTATCCTCTGAAGTATCCTCTGATGTATCCTCTGATGTATCCTCTGACGTGTCCTCTGATGTATCCTCTGACGTATCCTCTGATTTATCCTCTGACGTATCCTCTGACGTATCCTCTGACGTATCCTCTGACGTATCCACTGACGTATCCTCTGATTTAACATCTGACGTATCCTCTGATTAATTCTCTGATGTATCCTCTGATTTATCCTCCTATGTATCCTCTGATTTATCCTCTGACGTATCGTCTTATGTATCCTTTGACGTATCTTTTGACGTATCCTCTGATTTATCTTCTGACGTATCCTCTGACGTATCCTTACGTATCCTCTGACGTATCCTCTGATGTATCCTCTGACGTATCCTCTTACATATCCTGATGTTTCCTCTGACGTATCCTCTGAGGTATCCTCTGATTTTTCGTCTCACGTATCCTCTCATTTATCCTCTGACGTATCCTCAAATTTATCCTTTGACGTATCCTCTGACGTATCCTCTAAGTTATCCTCGGACGTTTCCTCTGATGTATCCTCTCATTTATCCTCTGACGATTCCCCTGATGTATCCTCTGATTTATCCTCTGACGTATCCTCTGATTTATCCTCTGATGTATCCTCAGATTTTTCCTTTTATTTATCCCCTGACGTATCCTCTGACGTATCCTCTTATTTATCCTCTGACGTATCCTCTGATTTATCCTCTGACGTATCCTCTGATGTGTCCTCTTATTTTTCCTCTGACGTATCCTCAAATTTATCCTTTGACGTATCCTCTGACGTATCCTCTAATTTATCCTCTGACGTTTCCTCTGATGTATCCTCTCATTTATCCTCTGACGATTCCTCTGATGTATCCTCTGATTTATCCTCTGACGTATCCTCTGATTTATCCTCTGACGTATCCTCAGATTTTTCCTTTTATTTATCCTCTGACGTATCCTCTGACGAATCCTCTTATTTATCCTCTGACGTATCCTCTGATTTATCCTCTGACATATCTTCTGATTTATCCTCTGATTTATCCTCTGACGTTTCCTCTAATGTATCATCTGACGTATCCTCTGACGTATCCTCTGACGTATTATCTGATTTATCCTGTGATGTATCTTCTGATTTATCCTCTGACTTAACCTCTGACATATGCTTTGACGTATCCTCCGATTTATCCTCTGATTTATCCTCTGACAAATCCTCTGATTTATCCTCTGACGTATCCTCATACGTATCCTCTGACGTATCTTCTGATGTATCCTCTGACTTATCTTCTTATGTATCCTCTGATGTATCGTCTGACGTATCCTCTTACCTATTCTCTGACGTTTCCTCTGATGTATCCTCTTATTTATCCTCTGACGTATCCTATGATTTATCCTCTGACGTATCCTCTGACATATCCTCTGACATATCCTCTGACGTATCCTCTTATTTATCCTCTGACGTATCCTCTGATTTATCCTCTGATGTATCCTCTGACGTGTCCTCTTATTTTTCCTCTGACGTATCCTCAAATTTATCCTCTGACGTATCCTCTGACGTATCCTCTAATTTATCCTCTGACGTTTTATCTGATGTATCCTCTCATTTATCCTCTGACGATTCCTCTGATGTATCCTCTGATTTATCCTCTGACGTATCCTCTGATTTATCCTCTGACGTATCCTGAGATTTTTCCTTTTATTTATCCTATGACGTATCCTCTGACGTATCCTCTGACATATCCTCTGACGTATCCTCTTATTTATCCTCTGACGTATCCTCTGATTTATCCTCTGACGTATTCTCTAATTTTTAATCTGACATATCCTCTGACATATCCTCTTATTTATTCTCTGACATATCTTCTGATTTTTCCTCTGACGTATCCTCTGATATATTCTCTGACATATCTTCTGATTTATCCTCTGATTTATCCTCTGATTTTTCCTCTGATGTGTCCTCTGATTTAACGTCTAACATATCCTCTGATTTATCCTCTGACGTATCCTCTAAATTATCCTCTGACGTATCTTCTGATCTATCCTCTGATGTATCCTCTGACGTATCCTCTGACGTATCCTCTGACGTATTCTCTTACTTATCCTCTGACATATCCTGTGACGTATCCTCTAATTTATCCTCTGACGTATCCTCTGATTTATCCTCTGACGTTTCCTCTGATTTATCCTCTGACGTATCTTCTGATGTATCCTCTGACGTTTCCTCTGATTTATCCTCTGACGTATCCTCTGGGACTTCCGGTTCCGGGATGGCGGCGCGTGCCTCACGCTGCGGCTTCTCTCTCTCCCGACGGTGCGACGTTTCGTGTTTTTCGTTCGTGTTTTGTCACCAAAGTTGTGTTTTGACAAGTCATATGCATACCAAACCAAAGTACAGCCGGGGGTTTCTGCTCGACGTTGGAAACAGCTACACTTTCGAGCTGAACTCTGAACTCGCCGGCCAACTTCGGGAACGCGGTCTGCTCCGGGAACCACCACTTCCGCCGACCCCCGCGCCTCGACCTCCGCCGCAATGGAAGCGCCACTAGCGGCGCTACAGGAAGCAGAAGAGGGGCAAGCGAGCCGGTATCCGGACGAGACTGGCGGATAACCCGAACAAACCGACGGTTCCCTCCATCGTGTTGGCCAACGTTCGTTCGCTGGACAACAAACTGGACCACATCCGATTACTCTGCTCCTCCGAGAGGACCGTGAGAGAGAGCTGTGTTTTTGTGTTCACGGAAACATGGCTCAACGACAGCATACCGGACCACGCCATCCAGCTCGACCAGCTGACCTGCTACCGGGCGGACCGAGCACACACCGAGGCAGGTAAGGGCCGCGGCGGCGGCCTTTGTGTTTTCCTCCGTGATGCTTGGTGTAGAGATGCTGTGGTGGTCTGCAAACACTGCTCACCCCTGGCGGAGTTTATGATTATTAAATGTCGTCCTTTCTATCTACCGCGCGAATACTCGGTCATACTACTCACTGCTGTTTACATCCCCCCCAGCCCCTCCACCAACACCAGGAGAGAGGCGCTGACCGAGCTGTACCAGCGGATCAGCGAGCAGCAGACAGCCCATCCTGAGGCCTTCCTCATCCTGGCGGGGGACTTCAACCACGCAGACCCAAGGACCATCTTTTCAAATCTTCACCACCACATCAAGTTCCCCACGCGAGGAGACAACATTCTGGACCAAGTCTACACCAACAACAAGACAGCCTACAAAGCCCACCCCCTCCCCCACCTCGGTGCCTCAGACCACATCACTGTCATGCTACTGCCAGCATACAGGCCACTGGTTAAAGTTGTCAGACCAGTCTGGAAGCAGGTCCGGGTGTGGCCAGAGGGGTCCACAGAGGCACTTCGAGACTGCTTCAACACCACAGACTGGAGCATGTTCAGAGAAGCTGCCACCATCAACAACACCACAGACCTCCAGGAGTACACAGAGTCTGTTACCGCCTACATCGCCAAGTGCATCGATGATGTAACAGACTCCAGAACCATCAAAGTCAGAGCCAACCAGAAGCCGTGGATGACAAAGGAAGTCCACATACTCCTGAGGGCTCGGAACGCTGCCTTCAGAGCTGGAGACAAAGTGGGACTAAAGACAGCTACGACCAACCTGTCCCATGGCATCAGGGAGGCTAAGAGACGGTACTCCAGGAGGATAGCCCGCCGTTTCAGCAACAGCAGGGACACACGGAGCCTGTGGCGAGGGATTCAGACCATTACGGACTACAAGCCCCCACCGCAGACCTGTGAGAGCAGCACATCCCTGCTGAATGAGCTGAACACCTTCTTCGCCCGCTTCGAGGCACACAACACCATCGCCGCACAGAAAGCACCACCCCCTCCCGGCGACCAGGTGCTGACGCTGTCACCGGACATTGTGAGGAGATCCCTCAGCAGGATCAACGCCCGCAAAGCTCCGGGTCCTGACAACATACCTGGTCGTGTACTGAGAGACTGTGCAGGAGAACTCACGGAGGTCTTCACAGACATCTTTAACATGTCACTGAGTCAGGCGGTGGTTCCCACGTGCTTCAAAGCCACCAACATCCGTCCGGTCCCAAAACGGTCATCTCCCTCCTGCTCCAACGACTACCGTCCAGTCGCACTGACTCCCATCATCATGAAGTGCTTTGAACGGCTAGTCATGCATCACATCAAGGCTGCTCTCCCCCCCTCTCTGGACCCCTACCAGTTCGCATATCGCTCCAACCGGTCCACTGACGACGCCATCTCCACTGCCCTCCACACAGCCCTCACACATATGGACACCAGAAACGCTTATGTAAGAATGCTTTTCATCGACTTCAGTTCAGCATTCAACACCATCATCCCCCAGCAGCTCGTTCACAAACTGGACCAGCTGGGGATCAGCACCTCGCTGTGCAACTGGCTGTTGGACTTCCTGACTGGGAGACCACAGGCAGTACGGGTTGGCAGCAACACATCCAGCACCATCACACTGAGCACAGGGGCCCCCCAGGGATGTGTGCTGAGCCCCCTCCTCTTCACCCTGCTGACCCACGACTGCACACCGATTCACAGCTCCAACCTCTTCGTAAAGTTTGCGGACGACACGACTGTGGTGGGTCTCATCAACAACAACGATGAGTCAAACTACAGAAGCGAAGTGAGCCGCCTGGCTGAGTGGTGCAGCGACAACAATCTCTCCCTGAACGTGGAGAAGACCAAGGAGATTGTTGTTGACTTCAGGAGACAACACACCCAGCATGCTCCTCTGACCATCAACGGTGCTGCTGTGGAGAGGGTGAGCAGCACCAAGTTCCTGGGTGTCCACATCTCAGAGGACCTCTCCTGGACTGTTAACACCGCATCACTCGCCAAGAAGGCACAGCAGCGCCTCTACTTCCTCCGCAAACTGCGAAGAGCCAGAGCCCCGGCCCCCATCAGGTACACCTTCTACAGAGGCACCATCAAGAGCATCCTGACCAGCTGCATCACCGTGTGGTACGGATCCTGCACCGCAACCTGCCGCAAGTCTCTCCAACGCGTCGTGAGAGCAGCTGAGAAGATCGTTGGTGTCTCTCTCCCCTCACTTCAGGACATTTACAGCAGCCGTCTGACTCGCAAAGCCCTCAGCATTGTGAGAGACCCCACCCACCCGTCACACAGCCTCTTCAGTCTGCTGCCTTCAGGGAGGAGGCTGCGGACCCTCCGAGCCAGAACCAGCCGACTGAAGGACAGCTTCGTCCACCAGGCTGTCAGGACACTTAACACTCTCCCTTCTCTTCCACCGTTTCCCGCCTTGCCCCCCCCTCACTCACTCTGATCTCAGTATCTGTATTTTGGCAGAACTGGACCGCTTGCTTTGCACCATGTCACTTTAAACAAACCGAAAAACTGTTGTTGTCATGTCACAACTTGTTTCTTGTCTCTTTTTAACCTGCACTTTGTGTTTAAAATGTATTTATTGTGTAGCACCGAGGGTTTGAGGGTAACGCAATTTCGATTCTCTGTATGTATCTCACATGTGGTAGAATTGACAATAAACTTGACTCTGACTCTGACTCTGACTGATGTATCCTCTGATTTATCCTCTGACGTATCCTCTGATTTATCCCTTGATTTATCCTCTGACGTATCCTCTGACGTATCCTCTGACGTATCCTCTGACGTATCCTCTGATGTATCCTCTGACGTATCCTCCGATGTATCATTTGACGTATCCTCTGACGTATTATCTGATTTATCCACTGACGTATTCTCTGAGGTATCATCTGACGTATTCTCTGATTTATGCTTTTACGTATCCTCTGACATATCCTCTGAAGTATCCTCTGATGTATCTTCTGAGTTATCCTCTGACGAAACCTCTGACATATCCTCTGACGTATCCTCTGACGTATCCTCTGACGTATCCTCTGACGTATCCTCTGACGTATCCTCTTACATATTCTCCGCATTATCCTCTGACATATCTTCTGATTTTTCCTCTGACATATCCTCTGACGTATCCTCTGATTTATCCTCTGACGTATCCTCTGATTTTTCCTCTGACGTATCCTCTGACGTATCTTCTAATTTATCTTCTGTAGTATGCATTGATTTATGTTCGGACGTATGCTCTGACGTATTATCTGATTTATCCTCTGACGTATCCTCTGACGTATCCTCTGACGTATCCTCTGACATATCCTTTGACGTATCCTCTGATTTATCATCTGACGTATCCACTGATTTATCCTATGATATATCGTATCTTCTGACGTATCGTCTATTTTACCCTCTGACGTTTCCTCTGATGTATCCTCTCATTTATCCTCTGACGATTCCTCTGATGTATCCTCTGATTTATCCTCTGACGTATCCTCTGATTTATCCTCTGACGGATCCTCAGATTTTTCCTTTTATTTATCCTCTGACGTATCGTCTGACGTATCCTCTTATTTATCCTCTGACGTATCCTCTGATTTATCCTCTGACGTATTCTCTAATTTTTCATCTGACATATCCTCTGACGTATCCTCTGATTTATTCTCTGACATATCTTCTGATTTATCCTCTGATGTATCCTCTGATTTTTCCTCTGACGTATCCTCTGATTTATCCTCTGACGTATCCTCTGATTTATCCTCTGACGTATCCTCTAATTTATCCTCTGAGGTATGCTCGGATTTATGTTCGGAAGTATGCTCTGACGTATCCTCTGATGTATCCTCTGATGTATCCTCTGATTTATCCTCTGATTTATCCTCTGACGTATCTTCTGATTTTTCCTCTGACGTATCCTCTGATATATTCTCTGACATATCTTCTGATTTATCCTCTGATGTATCCTCTGACGTATTCTCTTACTTATCCTCTGACATACTGATAGGTTTAAACTTTAACACACTCTTTGTTTAATCTCATTGTTATTTTACGCACGGTATACTGCTTGTCTTATAAGATAGTTGTACACGTCAGAGAATATATCTTGTACAAGTTGCTTATCTTCATGTCATCTGTGACCTCCTTACTTTCAATAAAAGCCTCAAGAGGCCATCAGAGATGGGGCGCGGACAGAGACAAGAGCAGCTGAGATGAGGCTGGTTCTCTGTCCGTCCTCCGTGATGATGAATGAAAAACTTACTGACTTTGTCTTCCTTCCTTATTGTGTGTTTAATAAATGTTAGGTCATTTAAACCTGACATTTAATTGGTCCTTCGAGCCGGATCCCAACAAACCAAGGAATCCAGCAGGTGTGGTGGACTTCAAGGAAACTGTGGACGTTTATAAATTTCAAGACTGGTTTTCCGCCTCACCGGCTGGACTCCAAGGTTGACGGGAGAACCGAAGGAAGACAGAGTCGGTAAGTGAAATCTTGTTGTGTTACCCTGAAAGAATAAGGTGTTGAGGGGTGACGGAGTCCGATAAAGTCCGTGTTAAAGGCCGTGGAATTCTAGACACTGACGGTAAAAGAGGGGCGACGGAGTCCGATAAAGTCCGTGAGAAAATACGTGAAAATTCTAGATACTAATGGTAAAAAGAGAAAAATAGACGACGGAACCGATAAAGTCCGTGGGTAAAGTGACGTCATTTCTGTGTTGAGTGATTGTGAGTGTGACTGGAGATACAAAACCACCAGGTATTTTGTCTCATGTAAAACCAGTAGGAATGTAAACAGCAACCTGTTGTGGAAGCAGAGGCAAGAATCCTTCGCTTGGGAATCAAGTTGAAGTGAGGATTACCACTTCAGGAGATTTAATTGCTGTCCTACTGATGAAAAAATCCAGGTGTTAGAATACCCTAGGTATTGAGACCGACCTGGACAAAAACATCTAAAAATAAAAAAATAAAAATAAATTAAAAAAAAAAAAAAATGGGGAAGTTGATCAGTAAAATCGACCATAAAAGAGGATTGGTTTGTGAGGACTGGAAATACATGCAGAAAAAAGATCCGAAGTCAATAAAATACCTGAACCTGTGGATCAGTAAATATGGTTTTAAGGGAACTCTAAACTCACAGAAAATAGTTGAACTGCAGGATAAGATAACAACTGAAACACAACAGAACACCAAGAAGATGCGGAAACGTGGTTTCGCAGAAAGCCAGATATGGTTGAACGAGGCGACGAGGCGTGAACAAGGAGAAGGGAGGGGGGACTGTAGACAGAAAAAACCCGAGGTCATGTTTTACAAAGCAGATGAGACGGGGCCTGTACAAAATGACGAGGACGATGAGAACAGAATTCTTTCTGACAGTATCCCAATCTATCAACTGTTGACCCCTCCGCCACCTGAGTGTATCCTTGAACTAACCCTGAAAAACACACCTACTTCTCCGCCACCTGCTGACACTGTTCCTCTCATTGAAGTTGAAAATCCTGACGATCCTAACACTGACGATGTTAAAAAGGCTGAAGAAGGCCTGACCTCCCATGGGGAGGATGTGGAGGGATCTGTCCGTGATGTGGAGGACCTCGGACGGTCCTGCCACCTTGATGACGGAGAGGTCCAGCGGGTTTGGATGACTGCTCTGGGCAGTGACTGGCGTCATGTAGGAGGTGACTGGGACCCCCAGTATGACGGTAATGTTTTGGATCCAGATAAAATGCAGCTGCGACGCAGAGTGAAGGAACTCGGTGACGGAACAAAACAACGTTTCAACGCTTCATCTGTCTTCACAGTGGTGGACATCAGGAACACCGTTTTCTCTGTCCCCATTCATAAAGACAGCCGATCTTGGTTTGGTTTCAGATTTCTGGATGGAAGAAGAAGGAGGAAGAAAAAAAAAAAAAAATCTGTACCAATGGGCTGCTGTGTGAGCCATGATGATGATCATGTCTCAACAGGAGGGAAGGGGTCAGAGGTCATTTGGATTGAAAACTCCGATAGGAAAGGTGAGCCAAAGTCTGATAATATGATGATGAAAATGATGATGATGAAATTTTCTTTGATAATGATGATATTAATATCTCTTTTTTTGCCTTATAGAAACCCCTCTGAGTGTAAATGTCTTTGTTCTCATGAAAAATGACTCCATGACTGAAGACCACCTGAAGTGGTCTTGGACACCGTGAAATAAACAAAGATTGTGTTAAAGCAGGAGGGAATGATAGGTTTAAACTTTAACACACTCTTTGTTTAATCTCATTGTTATTTTACGCACGTTATACTGCTTGTCTTATAAGATAGTTGTACACGTCAGAGAATATATCTTGTACAAGTTGCTTATCTTCATGTCATCTGTGACCTCCTTACTTTCAATAAAAGCCTCAAGAGGCCATCAGAGGGGGGGCGGACAGAGACAAGAGCAGCTGAGATGAGGCTGGTTCTCTGTCCGTCCTCCGTGATGATGAATGAAAAACTTACTGACTTTGTCTTCCTTCCTTATTGTGTGTTTAATAAATGTTAGGTCGTTTAAACCTGACACATACCCTCTGACGTATCCTCTAATTTATCCTCTGACGTATGCTCTGATGTATCCTCTGATTTATCCTCTGACGTATCCTCTGATTTATCCCTTGATTTATCCTCTGACGTATCCTCTGACGTATCCTCTGACGTATCCTCTGACGTATCCTCTGATGTATCCTCTGACGTATCCTCCGATGTATCATTTGACGTATCCTCTGACGTATCCTCTTATTTATCCTCTGACGTATCCTCTGATTTATCCTCTGACGTATTCTCTAATTTTTCATCTGACATATCCTCTGACGTATCCTCTGATTTATTCTCTGACATTTCTTCTGATTTATCCTCTGATGTATCCTCTGATTTTTCCTCTGACGTATCCTCTGATTTATCCTCTGACGTATCCTCTAATTTATCCTCTGATTTATCCTCTGACGTATCTTCTGATTTTTCTTCTGACGTATCCTCTGATATATTCTCTGACATATCTTCTGATTTATCCTCTGATGTATCCTCCGATGTATCCTCTGATTTATCCTCCGATGTATCCTCTGATGTGTCCTCTGATGTATCCTCTGATGTATCCTCTGATGTATCCTCTGATTTATCCTCTGACGTATCCTCTGATTTATCCTCTGATTTATCCTCTGACGTATCCTCTGATTTATCCTCTGATTTATCCTCTGATGTATCCTCTGATTTATCCTCTGGTTTATCCTCTGATTTATCCTCTGATTTTTCCTCTTATTCATCCTCTGATGTATCCTCTGATGTATCCTCTGACGTATCCTCCGATGTATCCTTTGACGTATCCTCTGACGTATTATCTGATTTATCCTCTGATGTATCTTCTGATTTATCCTCTGACTTAACCTCTGACATATGCTTTGACGTATCCTCCGATTTATCCTCTGATTTATCCTCTGACAAATCCTCTGATTTATCCTCTGACGTATCCTCATACGTATCCTCTGACGTATCTTCTGATGTATCCTCTGACTTATCTTCTTATGTATCCTCTGATGTATCGTCTGACGTATCCTCTTACCTATTCTCTGACGTATCCTCTGACGTATCCTCTGACGTATCCTCTGATGTATTCTCTTACTTATCCTCTGACATATCCTCTGACGTATCCTCTAATTTATCCTCTGATGTATCCTCTGATTTATCCTCTGACGTATCCTCTAATTTATCCTCTGACGTATGCTCTGATTTATGTTCGGACGTATGCTCTGACGTATCCTCTGATGTATCCTCTGACGTTTCCTCTGATTTATCCTCTGACGTATCCTCTGATGTATCCTCTGATTTATCCTCTGATGTATCCTCAGATTTATCCTCTGACGTATCCTCTGATTTATCCCTTGATTTATCTTCTGACGTATCCTCTGACGTATCCTCTGACGTATCCTCTGACGTATCCTCTGACGTATCCTCTGACGTATCTTCTGACGTATCCTCTGATGTATCCTCTGATTTATCCTCTGACGTATCCTCTGATTTATCCGCTGACGTATCCTCTGATTTATCCCTTGATTTATCCTCTGACGTATCCTCTGACGTATCCTCTGACGTATCCTCTGATGTATCCTCTGATTTATCCTCTGACGTATCCTCTGACGTATCCTCTGACGTATCGTCTGATTTATCCTCTGATTTATCCTCTGATTCATCCTCTGACAAATCCTCTGACAAATCCTCTGATTTATCCTCTGATGTATTTTCTGACGTATCTTAAGATGTATCCTCTGACGTATTCTCTGACGTATTCTCTGACGTATCCTCTTACTTATTATCTGACGCATCCTCTCATTTATCCTCTGACGTATCCTCTGAGGTATCCTCTGATCTATCCTCTGACTTATCCTCTGATTTATCCTCTGACGTATCCTCTGATTTACGCTCTGACGTATCCTCTGACATGTCTTCTGACGTATCCTCTGACGTATCCACTCATGTATCCTCTGACGTATCCTCTGATTTATCCTCTGATTTATCCTTTGACGTATACTTTGACGTATCCCCTGATTTATCCTGTGACGTATCCTCTGACGTGTTTTCTGACGTATCTTCAGACGTATCCTTTAACGTATCCTCTGACGTATCTTCTGACGTATCCTCTGATTTATCCTCTGAAGTATCCTCTGATGTATCCTCTTATTTATCCTCTTATGTATCCTCTGATTTATCCTCTGATTTATTCTCTGACGTATCCTCTGATTTATCCTCTGACGTATCCTTTGATTTATCCTATGACGTATCCTCTGATGTATCCTCTGACGTATCCTTTGATTTATCCTATGACGTATCCTCTGATGTATCCTCTGACGTATCCTCTGATGTATCCTCTGATTTATCCTCTGACGTATCCTCTGATGTATCCTCTGATTTATCCTTTGACGTATCCTCTGACGTATCCTCTAATTTATCCTTTGACGTAACCTCTGATTTATCTTTTGATTTATCGTCAAACGTATGCTCTGACGTATCCTCTGATGTATCCTCTGACGTATCCTCTCATGTATCCTCTGATGTATCCTCTGATTCATCCTATGACAAATCCTCTGATTTATCCTCTGACGTATTTTCTGACGTATCTTAAGACGTATCCTCTGATGTATTCTCTGACGTATTCTCTGACGTATCCTCTTACTTATCCTCTGACGTATCCTCTGATTTATCCTCTGTTGTCTCCTCTGATGTATCCTCTGATTTATCCTTTGACGTATCCTCTGACGTATCCTCTAATTTATCCTTTGACGTAACCTCTGATTTATCTTTTGATTTATCGTCAAACGTATGCTCTGACGTATCCTCTGACGTATCCTCTGATTTATCCTCTGACGTATTCGCTAATTTTTCATCTGACATATCCTCTGACGTATCCTCTGACGTATCCTCTTACTTTTCCTCTGACATATCCTCTGACGTATCCTCTGATTTATTCTCTGACATATCCTCTGATTTATCCTCTGATGTATCCTCTGATTTTTCCTCTGACGTATCCTCTGATTTATCCTCTGACGTGTCCTCTAATTTATCCTCTGAGGTATGCTCGGATTTATGTTCGGACGTATGCTCTGACGTATCCTCTTATGTATCCTCTGACTTATCCTCTGACGTATCCTCTAATTTGTCCTCTGACATATCCTCTGACGTATCCTCTGACGTATCCTCTAATTTGTCCTCTGACGTATCCTCTGATTTATCCTCTTATGTATCCTCTGACTTATCCTCTGACGTATCCTCTAATTTGTCCTCTGACTTATCCTCTGACGTATCCTCTGATTTATCCTCTGACGTATCCTCTGATTTATCCTCTGACGTATCCTCTGACGTATCCTCTGATGTATCCTCTGACGTATCCTCTGACGTATCCTCTGACGTATCCTCTGACTTATCCTCTGACGTATCCTCTGACGTATCCTCTTATTTCTCCTCTGACGTATCCTCTGACGTATCCTCTAGTTTGTCCTCTGACGTATCCTCTGACGTATCCTCTGACGTATCCTCTGACGTATCCTCTGACGTATCCTCTGACGTATTCTCTGATTTATCCTCTTACGTATCCTTTGATTTATCCTATGATGTATCCTCCGACGTATCCTCTGACGAATCTTCTGACATATCCTCCGACGTATCTTCTGATTTATCCTCTGACGTATCTTCTTATTTATCCTCTGACGTATCCTCTGATTTATCCTCTGACGTATCCTCTGACGTATCCTCTGACATATCCTCTGATGTATCCTCTTATTTATCCTCTGACTTATCCTCTGAATTATCCTTTGACGTATCCTTTGACGTATCCTCTTACTTATCCTCTGACATATCCTCTGATTTATCCTCTGACGTTTCCTCTGACATATCCTGTTATTTATCCTCTGACGTATCCGCTTTTTTTTCCTCTGACGTATCCTCTTATGTATCCTCTGATTTTTCCTCTGACGTATCCTTTGATTTATCCTCTGACGTATCCTCTTATTTTTCCTCTGACGTATCCTCTGACGTGTACTCTGACTTATCCTTTGATTTATCCTCTGACGTATCCTTTGATTTATTCTCTGACGTATCCTTTAATTTATCCTATGACGTATCTTCTGATGTATCCTCTGACGTATCCTTTGATTTATCCTATGACGTATCCTCTGATGTATCCTCTGACGTATCCTCTGATGTATCCTCTGATTTATCCTCTGACGTATCCTCTGACGTATCCTCTGATGTATCCTCTGACGTATCCTTTGAATTATCCTATGACGTATCCTCTGATTTATCCTCTGACGTATCCTTTGATTTATCCTATGACGTATCCTCTGATGTATCCTCTTACGTATCCTCTGATTTATCCTCTGATTTATCCTCTGATTTATCCTCTGACGTATCCTCTGATTTATCCTCTGACGTATCCTTTGATTTATCCTCTGACGTATCCTCTGATGTATCCTCTGATGTATCCTCTGATTTATTCTCTGACGTATCCTCTGATTTATCCTCTGACGTATCCTCTGATGTATCCTCTGATTTATCCTCTGATGTATCCTCTGATGTATCTGATAGGGTTAAAACTTTAACACACTCTTTGTTTAATCTCGTTGTTATTTTACGCTCTGTATACTGCTAGTCTTATAAGATAATTGTACACGTCAGAGAATATATCTTGTACAAGTTGCTTATCTTCATGTCATCTGTGACCTCCTTATTTTCAATAAAAGCCTCAAGAGGCCATCAGAGATGGGGCGCGGACAGAGACAAGAGCAGCTGAGTTCTCTGTCCGTCCTCCGTGATGATGAATGAAAAACTTACTGACTTTGAGTTTCTTCCTTATTGTGTGTTTAATAAATGTTAGGTCGTTTAAACCTGACATTTAATTGGTCCTTCGAGCCGGATCCCAACAAACCAAGGAATCCAGCAGGTGCGGTGGACTTCAAGGTAACTGTGGACGTTTATAAATTTCAAGACTGGTTTTCCGCCTCACCAGCTGGAGTCCAAGGTTGACGGGAGAACCGGAGGAAGACAGAGTCGGTAAGTGAAATCTTGTTGTGTTACCCTGAAAGAATAGGGTGTTGAGGGGCGCCGGAGTCCGATAAAGTCCGTGTTAAAGGCCGCGGAATTCTAGACACTGACGGTAAAAGAGGGGCGACGGAGTCCGATAAAGTCCGTGAGAAAATAGGTGAAAATTCTAGACACTGACGGTAAAAAGAGAAAAATAGACGGCAGAACCGATAAAGTCCGTGGGTAAAGTGACGTCATTTCTGTGTTGAGTGATTGTGAGTGTGACTGGAGATACAAAACCACCAGGTATTTTGTCTCATGTAAAACCAGTAGGAATGTAAACAGCAACCTGTTGTGGAAGCAGAGGCCAGAATCCTTCACTCGAGAGTCGAGTAGAAGTGAGGATTACCACTTCTGGTGATTTAATTGCTGTCCTACTGACAAAAAATCCAGGTGTTAGAATACCCTAGGTATTGAGACCGACCTGGACTAAAACATCTAAAAATAAAAAAATTAAAAAAAATTAAAAAAAAAAAAAAATGGGGAAGTTGATCAGTAAAATCGACCATAAAAGAGGATTGGTTTGTGAGGACTGGAAATACATGCAGAAAAAAGATCCGAAGTCAATAAAATACCTGAACCTGTGGATCAGTAAATATGGTTTTAAGGGAACTCTAAACTCACAGAAAATAGTTGAACTGCAGGATAAGATAACAACTGACACGAAACAGAACACCAAGAAGTTGCGAAAACGTGGTTTTGCAGAAAGCCAGATATGGTTGAACGAGGCGACGAGGCGTGAACAAGGAGAAGGGAGGGGGGACTGTAGACAGAAAAAACCCGAGGTCATGTTTTACAGAGCAGATGAGACGGGCCTGTACAGAGAAGACAGAAAGATGAAAAAACGGACGACGATGACAGAATTCTTTCTCACAGTATCCCGATCCATCCACTGTTACCGCCTCCTAATCTTGAACTGAAAAACACACCTACTTCTTTGCCAGCTGCTGACACTGTTCCTCTCATTGAAGCTGCAAATCCAAACACTGACGATGTTAAAAAGGCTGAAGAAGGCCTGACCTCCCATGGGGAGGATGTGGAGGGATCTGTCTGTGCCGTGGAGGACCTCGGACGGTCCTGCCACCTTGACGACGGAGAGGTCCAGCGGGTTTGGATGACTGCTCTGGGTGTTGACTGGCGTCATGTCGGAGGTGACCGGGACCCCCAGTATGACGGTAATGTTTTGGATCCAGATAAAATGCAGCTGCGACGCAGAGTGAAGGAACTCGGTGACAGAACAAAACAACGTTTCAACGCTTCATCTGTCTTCACAGTGGTGGACATCAGGAACACCGTTTTCTCTGTCCCCGTTCATAAAGACAGCCGATCTTGGTTTGGTTTCAGGTTTCTGGATGGAAGAAGAAGAAAAAAAAAAAAAAAAAAAAAGATCTGTACCAATGGGCTGCTGTGTGAGCCATGATGTCACTCATGTCTCAACCGGAGGGAAGGGGTCAGAGGTCATTTGGATTGAAAACTCCGATAGGAAAGGTGAGCCAAAGTCTGATAATAGGTGGATTCAGACATTTAGAGTCTGAATAGACCCGAAAGTCAGTGAAGCATTTTAAGACACCTGACCAAGTAGAGGAGATAATAATTCAATCGAAATGACCAAACGGGTAAGAAATGCTGCAGGATGCTGGATGGTGACTTTATTCCTCATCCTGAGTTTTTGTTGTTGTAGTCACCCTGTTGCTTCCTGTTTCAGTGAATCCTGATATCTCAGCTGAAGAACTGACGACTGTCTGCCGTAACATCAAGAAGCCTTCAGAGAACCAAGAGATCCAGCAGCTCCACTTGGTCCTCTGACAAAGTGCTGAGGAGCACTCCGGTGTTGACACCTCCATGTGGGACTCCTGGCTGGATGCGTGTGGCGAGTACCGAACCGTAGGATCTTCTGTACTAGTATCCATCGCTGTATTTTCAGCATTTCTGACATTGTGTGGTTGTTGTTGCATCCCGATGTCTGTGTGCACTGCTGAACCGATTGATCACCACAGCCATCTCACCCGTGGAAGACCGTGTGGCACAAATGTATCTGATTTTGGGTCTTGACTCTGATAGTGATGATGAAAATGATGATGATGAAATTTTCTTTGATAATGATGATATTAATATCTCTTTTTTTGCCTTATAGAAACCCCTCTGAGCGTAAATGTCTTTGTTCTCATGAAAAATGACTCCATGACTGAAGACCACCTGAAGTGGTCTTGGACACCGTGAAATAAACAAAGATTGTGTTAAAGCAGGAGGGAATGATAGGTTTAAACTTTAACACACTCTTTGTTTAATCTCATTGTTATTTTACGCACGGTATACTGCTTGTCTTATAAGATAGTTGTACACGTCAGAGAATATATCTTGTACAAGTTGCTTATCTTCATGTCATCTGTGACCTCCTTATTTTCAATAAAAGCCTCAAGAGGCCATCAGAGGGGGGGTGGACAGAGACAAGAGCAGCTGAGATGAGGCTGAGTTCTCTGTCCGTCCTCCGTGATGATGAATGAAAACTTACTGACTTTGACTTTCTTCCTTATTGTGTGTTTAATAAATGTTAGGTCGTTTAAACCTGACAGTATTCTCTGATTTATCCTCTGACGTATCTTCTGATGTGTCTTCTGATGTGTCTTCTGACGTATCCTCTGACGAATCCTCTGACGAATCCTCTGACGTATCCTCTGACGAATCCTCTGATGTATCCTCTGATGTATCCTCTGATGTATCCTCTGATGTATTCTCTCAGAAGCCTGAGCACCTAGAAAACTGACTGCTATTGTTTTCCACAGACACTGGAATGCTAAAAGCACAATTAAAAATAGTGGAAACAGAGAGAGAGAGAGAGAGAGAGAGAGAGAGAGACAGAGAGAGACAGAGAGAGAGAGAGAGAGAGAGAGAGAGAGAGAGAGAGAGAGAGAGAGAGAGAGAGAGACAGAGAGAGACAGAGAGAGAGAGAGAGACACAGAGAGAGAGAGAGAGAGAGAGAGAGACACAGAGAGAGAGAGAGAGAGAGAGAGAGAGAGAGAGAGACAGAGAGAGACAGAGAGAGAGAGAGAGACACAGAGAGAGAGAGAGAGAGAGAGAGAGACACAGAGAGAGAGAGAGAGAGAGAGAGAGACACAGAGAGAGAGAGAGAGAGAGAGAGAGAGAGAGAGAGAGACACAGAGAGAGAGAGAGAGAGAGAGAGAGAGAGACAGAGAGAGAGAGACAGAGACAGAGAGAGAGAGACAGATAGAGAGATAGAGAGATATAGATAGATAGACAAGATATAGATATAGAGATATATATATAGTATATATATATATACATATATATATATATATATATATATATATATATATATACATATATATATATATATATATATATATATATATATATATATATTTATATTTATTTAACCAAACTTTAGGTCCCATACACGTTGCAGTAAACCATTGACTAACTCACTGTGGCAATGTTGACCCTGGCTGTCGGCTGAAAATCCCCCGGGATAATGAGCTTGGGTGAGAAGTCCGACATGAGGGAGCTCTAAGGTGCATGCATCGTGATCATTGAGGACATCAGCTCTGTCCTGATGTCCTAGGTGACCCCTGTTTCTGCTCACTGTGTGGCACTCTTCCCGAAACCGCTTATGAGCCTTCAATAAAACGCTCCACCGGTTCGTGCCGCGGCTCTGTCCTACGTTCAACCTGCTGAGTGCGCCCCTGCACTGTGACGCTCTCATACAGCCGACTCTGACACTGAGGTTAAACAAAGCACGGAAAGAAGTCTTTATGGTATGAAAGCTTTGGTTTTACCAGAACAAAGATGATTCATGGTTGTTTTAAATTAAAATATTTGATGTATGTGTCACTTGAAACATTTTTTTTAAATTTAAAAATAGAAATACACTAAGGCCAAAATTGTATACACAAAATGATGCCTTCGTCCACGGAGCTTTGCTGCAGCTCATTTCACGCTGCATGGCTTCAGCAGAGACTACCTGTGAGCTCTGTCCACAGGTTCTCAGCAGGATTCAGATGTGGGCTGTGCAAGGACCTCAGCAGGAGCTTGAATTTGTGCCCTTCAAAGGGTTTTGCAAGAACATGGATGTACGTTTTGGGTCATTGTCTAGTTGGAGAAACCAGAAGCAACACACATTTAGACTGGCAGCAGATTTCTTTGCATTATTTCATAGAATATCATCAAAATCAACTTTTTTTTCTCATGATGCCGCTGCGCCCAAGTAAGGTTGCCTGTTCCTGAAGCCAAGCAGCTTTCTGCTCTCGCTTCCTGAAGAAATGCTGAAGGCCTCTGCCTCCTTCACCAATCAAAAGCAGCATCCATGGATCTTGCTGGCTGGTTTGGTGTGATCACACCAAAGAACAGACTTCCAAACTTTATTCCTGTGTTTCAGATGTTCACAGGCAAATGTCAGTCTGGCTCTGATGAACTGCTCTGGTAGCAATGGAGCTGTTCTTCATAATGCTCTTCCATGAAATCATGATCATGAATCATGATAACAGATGTCCAGGGATTCTTGTTGGAAATTTTGCACTTTCTGCCACGTCCAGGTTGGCTTTTAACATAGTCTCCTTGTACATGTAATTTACAGTGACACAAAATCTGTCTGTCTTACAGTTAAATGCTTCAAAACAGATGAGCTTACGCAAACATCTGAGTTCCAGAGTGATTTCTTTCCTTTTATGCACAGTGATATCAGTTTTCAACAAGAATTTAAGGGAAGTCTCTCTCAATCAAGTGCTGACGAGACACGATCCCTGCAGCTGACGTCCTTGTAGTGACGGTGAGATGCTGATTGGTTGCTCAGGTGAGGTTTGAGGGTAATAATTGTGACCTCATACAGATTCCCTGCTCCAAAGAAGGGGTCATTTTAACTGGGGTCAGTGTTGCAATCTAGAGTTTTAGTTGATCTGTGATCTGTGTTTTGCTTACTTTTGTGCTTTGACGTCAGAAGTTTCAACTGGAAAACCTCCAGAGGTTGGAATTCCAACTTGGACAATCAAAGAAATGACACCTTTCCCAACTTTAGACTAAAACATAGCTGCTATTTACATGAACACAGTAAACGCTCAGCTAGTTTTACTGTTTAGAAAGTTATATTTAATTTTATTCACATGATGTCAGAGACACGCTTCATACTGTTTCATCAGTAGACATGTTGCCATGTTATATGAGCTAAATGACCTGCACAATGTTGTCATGCATCAATATTGGCTAATTACTACTGTAGGTGCAGCAACATCTAGTGAAACTTTTGGAAAGGTTCATGGTAGACGTGTTTTATCAAAAGGTTTAATGTGACTTGCTGGTGAACGTCCATAGCAGCCGTTCCAGCCTTCTCAACAGCTGGAACACACTGAACTCGGGTGGGACATTTTTCCAATTTCTAAAGAGGTAAATGGAGCACAGCATAGGTTTCAGCTGCATTATATGCCCAAAAGTGTGGTCAGCTGACTATCTGAATATTCTGCATGATTACTGAAATGTTTCATGCATAATCTTTACTATATTTAATAAACTACTAGTAACTTTAGATTAGATGGTCTTGCAATGGCCTCCAGTAAAACTGTGCGAAACCTTGGCGTTATATTCGATCAGGATTTGTCATTTAAACAGCATATTAATCAGGTTTGTAAAACTGCGTTTTTCCACCTCCGTAATATCGCAAAGATTAGGAGCATCCTCTCGCAGAGTGATGCCGAAAAACTAATTCATGCGTTCGTATCTTCTAGACTAGATTACTGTAACGTGTTGTTGGCTGGATGTCCAAGTAATTCTCTTAACAGCCTCCAGCTGATCCAAAATGCAGCAGCGCGAGTGCTGACAGGAATCAACAAGAGAGACCACGTCTCTCCAGTTTTAGCTTCCCTCCATTGGCTCCCTGTAAAATTTAGAATCCAATTCAAAATTTTATTACCGGCATATAAAGTCCAAAATGGCCTAGCGCCGCGATATTTGCAAGACCTGATAGTACCGTACGTTCCTAATAGAGCTCTCCGTTCTCAGAGTGCAGGTTTACTCGTAGTTCCTAGAGTATCGAAATGTAGATTTGGAGGACGGGCCTTCTGTTATCAGGCACCATCACTCTGGAACCAACTTCCAGTTTGGGTTAAGGAGGCTGATACCACCTCCACCTTTAAAACTAAACTTAAAACATTTCTGTTTAATAAAGCATATAGTTAGTGTACATTTAGTACCTTAATGTGTCAGGGCCAGTAGTCAAAGCTGCAGCTACAGGACCAGATTAGAGCAGCTTATTTTAAACATAGCTTCGGTGTAGATATGCTGTTATAGGCCTCTGCTGCAGGGGGGCACCAACATGATCCACTGAGTGGTGCCTTTCACCTTCTCTGTTTCTCTTTGCCTTCTCTGTCTCTTCTTCACCTCAACCCTCATTTATTAACAATATCCCATAAACTTAATTGTGGTCCATTGTTCTGGTAGTTTTTTGTGCTTGTCTGGCCCTTCTTTTCCTCTTCTTTGCATGTCCTGCGGACCAGAGCCTCAGGAGCTGCTTGCTGACCTGCAGTTCCACCTCTGACCATCCCAGTGTCTGCCTTCACCTGTCTGTGTGGATGTCTGTTGGATGTTTGCTGACACCCCGACCTGCAGTCCTCATCCCCTTGTATCACCGTCTATCCATATATCACCCATATTCACAGAAGTCTAATTGGAATACCAAGGACAGTTACTAATGTATCCTATCTTGTACCTTTGACGGTGTCTCTATGTCTCTATTCTTTCTTATTTCTTGCTCTACCCGGCTGGCCTTCGGCAGGAGGGTCCCCCCTCATGAGCCAGGTCCTGCTCAAGGTTTCTTCCCTCTTAAAGGGGAGTTTTTCCTTGCCACTGTTTGGCTTACGGTTTTTCTTCCACTAGGGGAGTTTTTACCTGCCGCTGTTTATGTAATAATTGCTCGGGGGTCATGTTCCGGGTCTCTGGAAAGCGCCTAGAGACAACTTGTGTTGTAATAGACGCTATATAAATAAAATTGAATTGAAAAATTGAATTTATTTTATTTCATTTTTTTTAATTGGAGTTTTAGCACAGTGTATGGTCTTGGGCCTCTTCTTGGGAAAATACCTGGTTGTTACGCTGCAGGACAGGAGCTGTACCGGTCTGCTTTTTACTGACTACTGAATGCACGGCAGGATCTTTAAAGCTGTTTTGCAAGGAGCCATGCCAAATTTTTCTCTGCTGTCAAGTGAAATTTCCAAACTATTATCAACTTGTAACATTACTATTAACATTAAAAAACAGTATAAGTAGTTCTCTGGAAGCCTCACTGCCCTGTATTGTTACATGTGTAAAGTGTAAGGATGTTGTAAAGGTCTCACTTGGTCAAAGTGATCCCAAGGTGTGATACGTTTGATTCATTTAGGTGGTTTAGTGTTGCAATGTATGATATTTTAGAAGCTTATCCTATGTTTGAATGTAAAATCGTTTAAAATAACTTAACGTTGTCAGTTGAAGCTACTTAAATTGAGAAATGCTAGTACTTATGAAACATGATAACAGATCCAACTAGAGATGGGCTGGCGTTCATGAGGCCTATCGGTGATGTTTTGTGTTACAGTGACACCCAGTGGTCACAATGATTATTGCAGCCAAGTTTAACGAAAGCGTTAGATTCATATTCGCAAAGACAAGATGATGTTTGAGTTTATTCTTATTTTTGTAACATTTTTTCATATTTGATAAGAATCTCATATTGCCACCGATATATAGTAATTCAAGTTATTATTATTATCAATGATATGATGGGCAGCTTGAAACCTTTAAAATATCTCCTACAACAAGCAGCCGCTGCATTATAAACACTTTGCTTTGACCTCCCTGGTTGTTGATGGAGGTTTCATGTTGTTCTGAGTGACACACGGGCTGATAGACAAAGAAACTAAATGTCACGATGAGTGGAAGACTTTATATCTTAACTGAACACAGACAGAATGATAAACATTCTCTGCACCATGAGAGCACTGCATATGAATAAAATCATGCATAATTTATTAAATCTCTCTAGAAGAATGGGGTGGAACCTGGTTCTCACTACCTGTAATGTGGCAAGTGTGATTTATTGATGATGAATCCATACCCATGAATATAGCAGGCTCAGATAATCCATCCATCATCTATACCCGCTTAATCCGTCTCCGAGTCACATGGGTCCATCGGAGCGTATCCCGACGCATAGTAGGCGAAAAGCAGGCGTCCACCTGGACAGGTCGCCAGTCCATCACAGGGCCACATAGAAAAACAGACAAACATGTGCACTCACATTCACACCTACGGGCAATTTAGGATGATCAATTAACCTAATATGCCTGTTTTTGGACTGTGGGGGGAAGCCGGAGTACCCGAATTTACCAATAAATCTTATTGGTAGAATTGCTACAGTTAAAATGACTTCCTGTGGTAAATTATCTCTTCTCAATGATTCCCAGCAAGCCTCCAACCCTCTGGTTCAAATCTTTAGATTCAATAATTACACATTATTATTGGAAAAGCTAAAAGGCCAGATTTAAACTATCGACGCTACAAAAAAATAAATTAAATGGTGGTCTGGAGGCCCCAAACTTCCAGCATTATTATCTTGCAAATAAACTCCAGTATGTTTATAAATGGATCAAACCAAATCAATGGGATTGCTCTTGGATAGAGCTAGAACAATTATTTTGTAAAGACATCAATATCTCTGATTTGCCATTTATAAGCCGCACTATTACCCGACACACCTGCTTAAAAAACCCAATCATTGCCTCAACTCTGACGGCCTGGTGGGACTTTTACCAAATGAGTAATACCACGGTATCACCAAGTAAATACACTCCTATTTGGAATAATCCCGATTTTTTGATGAACAGGAAACCAATAAATCTGTCATCATGGATCACTAAGGGCATCACGCATCTTAAAGATATCTATGAAAACAACACCCTGGTTTGTTTCTCTCACCTCGTACAGAAGTATAACATTGGAGGAAATCAATTTCCAGAATATCTTCAAATGAAATCTACTGTTCAAACAAAAATTAATAGTAAAACACCCAACCTCAACCTTCCACCACTGGTATTAGAATTAACTCAAATTACTAGTCAACAGAAAATTTTATCCAAAATCTATAAGTTAATTGCAACAAATAACCCAACAATATCTAATCAATTAAATGGGAACACGATTTAGAGATTACCTACAATGCGGATTTCTGGACCCAAATCTGTAAAAACATATTTATGTCCACCGCTAAAGCAAATCTACAACTTATACAATATAAAGTCATTCACAGAGTTCACTATACGGGGGAAAGAATGTTTAAAATGGGCTTTAAAGATACAAAAATTTGTACACAGTGTACACAAAATGTGACGGACACATACTTGCATGCTATCTGGGAATGGATAACAGCTGGAGAACAGCTCCAATAGAATTCTTTCTATTGCTCTAATCATCGCCAAGAAAACAATCCTCATGAACCGGAAAACCTCAATCAATATCATGGAAACTTACTAACTGATTTTATTTCAATGGGACAACTTTCTGCTTCAATTAATAAAAAAACTTCAAAGTTTGACCAAGTATGGAAAAAAATGATTTTATCCTTGAATTCGAGACACATACATCTTCCCCTTTAAATGATCTTCGATAATAAAATTGGTTTTTGCCATTTCTATTTGGAAAAAAAATTAAATAATAAAAAATAAAAAAGGGAAAATAAAATATAAATAAATAAATGATTAATAAATAAATAAACAACTTCCACAACTTTCACCTTACTCCTCATTAACCTTGACTAGAAATTGGCAGACTGATCATTAGCCTGAAAATCCGCTAAACTACTTCCAAAAGTGGGGGGTGAAAACCTTTGTGGTTGTTATCGTTATCGGTGTCTTGCTCTGATCTCTCTTGCCTTGATAGTTTGATTAAGTTTGAATTTTGCCTTTTCTTTTCCTTTTTCAAACCATTGGCTGCCCTGTCGCCCCGGAGCTGCGGTGCTGCTCCTGCTGATGGTGGGGGTGGGGTGGCGCTGGCGGCTGCAGGGCCCCTTATCCACAGTGACAGTAACAATGATTGATGGGGCCGGCTGCGCCCCCTAACCCCCTGATGGGGGTTAGGGGGCGCCACATGTGTGTGGCCACATGTGTGGCGCCTAACCCTAACCCCCATCAGGGGGTTAGGGTTAGGCGCCACACATGTGGCCACACACACACACACACACAGACTCAAACATGATAAGGAGATCTGGGGCCTGTGGGGGGCGTCCACCCTGCAAATGCCAGCTTCTGTTTTTAATGCACCAAAACTATATATAGGTGAATATATATATACAAACACCCATACACTGGGATGTGTAGGGAGCGCCCACTATACATGTACCAGCTGATAGATAGATAGATAGATAGATAGATAGATAGATAGATAGATAGATAGATAGATAGATAGATAGATAGATAGATAGATAGATAGATAGATAGATAGATAGATAGATAGATAGATAGATAGATAGATAGATAGATAGATAGATAGATAGATAGATAGATAGATAGATAGAAAAAAGGGGGAAAAAAGGGAAAATAAAAAAATTGAAAGAAAAGGGTTCCAGGTGGGGTGGGTGGGTTTTAAGAGGGGCTAACGGGGGGAGCATGTGCTAGGCGGTCCCGGTGGATCGCTGGGTTCCTGGTGGCCTGGCCTGCGCTCTTGCTTTCTGGGTCTTGTCCTACTGGGGGGATGTCTTGCCCCCCTCTGCTGGTTGGATTGGCTGCGGCCGCCTCTCGGGGGGGCCAGGGTTGGTCAAGGGGCCGGCAGAATATGGGGGCGATGACCAGTGACGATGGGAACCAAAAATGGATTTGTAGGAATAACTATTTTAATATAGACTACTTGAAAGTTTAGAATAATTATTCAAAGTAAATATATAATATATAATATGAATATATTATACAAATATAAAAAAAAAAAAAAACTCGTTCCTCACCCTCCGTGGGTGGTGTCCCTTCTAAGCTCGGGTCCTCTACCAGAGGCCAGGGAGCTTGAGGGTTCTGCGCAGTATCTTTGCGGTTCCTAACACTGCACTTTTCTGGACTGAGATGTCTGAGGTTGTTCCGGGGATCTGCTGCAGCCACTCTTCCAGTTTGGGGGTTACTGCCCCGAGTGCTCCGATCACCACGGGCACTGAATATATTATACAAATATAAAAAAATAAAAAAAACTCGTTCCTCTCCCAGAGTGATGCTGAAAAACTAATTGACGTGTTCGTATCTTCTAGACTAGATTACTGTAACGTGTTGTTGGCTGGATGTCCAAGTAATTCTCTGAAGATCCTCCAGATGATCCAAAATGCAGCAGCGCGAGTGCTGACAGGAATCAACAAGAGAGACCACGTCTCTCCAGTTTTAGCTTCCCTCCATCGGCTCCCCGGAAAACTGAGAATCCAATTCAACATTTTATTACTTGTGTATAAAGTCCAAAATGGCCTAGCCATTTCCTCTTTTTTTCTAAAAGTCACCTAATGGTTCTTCTTTCATTCTTCTTTCAGTGCATTACTTTATTGTATTATTATTTATTTATTATTCCTGAATGTCCAGCTCTGGTTCCTCGTCTTTCAGCGTCTCTCAGTCAGACTGATGCCACCTTGTGGTTCATGTTCACGACTCTGCATGACATTTGTAAAAAACACTAAATCAAATGATCCGGGTTTCTAGTCAACCAATGAAGGGAGATCTCAGGATTACAGACTGGTTCAGACTGGAGCACAATAACATACATAGTTTGCTGCTTTACACACATTTTACACACATTTTACACAGATTCTTCAAAGGTCTCAACAGAACTGAACTTTTTCTTTTTCAAAGGTTCAGCAGAGGTGAGAAGTTTCTTCACATGTTTCTACAGAGTTGGAGCCACATCATCAAAAAGCAGCAGTTGGACTGGCGGTGGGCAGCATGTCCGTCACCAATATCTTTCTGCAGTCATGTGCAACGGGAACTTTGGGGGTTCCTAGTTCCCAGGGGACCAAGGACCTGGGCTCAAAAACACTACAGATCCCCCAGTGGAGCTGAGAACCGTGATGAGACCCAGACTACAACAGCCAGAGGACGTTTTGGGGACAACCTTTATAACTGACTGGAGACCAGCAGAGAATCACCCCCCGAGACCCCAACCGGATCACTGGGATCAGTTCAGTTCAGGGGTCACAGTTGACCTCACAAGTTTTGTTTAAACCGCAGCAGTTTCCGTGGTGTAGCGGTTATCACGTTCGTCTCACACACGAAAGGTCCCTGGTCCGAGTCCAGGCGGAAACAGGTCCATCCGTGTTTTTGTTGGGTCCAGAGTAGACGGGGACGGCGTTGATACAGTCATGTACGTTTGAAGAGAACTTCTTCTGGCAGCTGAGCCACAAGTCTGGATCAGGACAGAGCAGCTGATCCACTGGTGGGTGGAGTCTAGTCCATCTCATCTGGACTAGACATCTGGGGGGTTTGGGCCGTATTCAGGGACAACATACTCACCCACCAACTGTCATTTGGCTTCTTTCATCATGTGAGTCTGTGTCATTCAAAATGGAGATGAAAGCATCTTTCCCACTTTATTTCACCATTTACAAACCAGCAGGATGGTTTTCTGGATGACTGGACTCATTTACTCTCTGTTGTGTGCACTGATCTGGACCGTTTGACCTGAACGTGCATGTAGATGTCGCCCATGACAAGCAGGCTGAAGACCTCACTGCTGTCCTTGAAATGTTTGGTCCAGCTCAGCATGTGACTGAGTCGCCACAGCAGGGCCACAGTCCACATGTGCTGGTTTCAAAGGTGCTCTTATTCCAAACGTGGATGTGCTCCATGTTGCTTCATCTGATCATTCCTGTGTTTTCTTTGACCCGGATGTTGCTCCAAACCAGCACTGGAGTCTGCAGTTGTCCGAGGAAGACTCCTGAATGACGCAGCAGGGACACGGTTCCTGACATGATCAGGTTTGATCCCCCGTGTTCTAGTGTAGAAGATCTGTTGGACTCGTAGACGTCAGGGGTTTTGAAGGTTCTGGAGACCGTCGCTCCTGTCAGGGTCAGAATGGTGAAAAGTAGACAAAAGAAGACTCGGTCAGGACACAGAAACGGGAGTAGTACCAACACCAAAACATGAACAAGAAACAAACTGCTGCAAGACCAAAATGCTTTGATATATGTGGCGTTCAGGTTTTGATCAGTTTAGTTTGAACCATCAACATATATGCAGACAAGTGGGGAGAAGAAAAGGTGAACATAGTGAGTCTGGAGGCTAAAACTAACTTTCATTAAAGTGTACATGTGTTGAAACTGTTATTTCTGACAGCAGAAAACCAGACACAAAACAGCGTGTCAGCCGCTGGCAGGACGTCGGGACTTGGACAGCAGACTCACCAGGACCACAGAGCATCCCAGATTCCAGCCTCGGATCCACCACAAGAGCCTTTAATTCCAGTTTAACAACCTTCCTCTGGACCTTCAGGTCAACGTGTCTACGATCTGCAGCAGATCAAGTTGGAGGAGAATCTCCAGGAGCTCAAAAGAGGGAGGAGCTAAACAGCAGTCTGGACTCAACGCGACGCCATGTAGAATTAAGTAAAAGAAAGTGGACAGCTGGTCTCCGGGCATCGGAATTAAAACAGGGATTACAGCATGTGAACGTTGAACTGGACTGAATTCTTTCCAGGGATCGGACACAGATGTAGCAGAAGAAACTGATGAAGAGGTGGGTTTCAGGTGAAGACCACAAACACCCAGAGAGAGGTTTTCTGATGTCTCTGTGGTCAATGGGTGAGCGCGTTCGGCTGTTAACTGAAAGGTTGGTGGTTCAAACCCACCCAGGGACGAGATGCTCTTCTTTCTTCCATCAAGTTAGTAGCATTGTTCACTTTAACCATGTTGCTTGAATGTCTTATCAGCACCTTTGTGGAACGTTAAACAGGTGTGTGCGTACTTACACGACGATGACCAACTAGAACGTCGAAATTAATCAGGACATAAGTTAATATAACGACGGTCGGAGTCTCGGAGGAGTTTTAGGTCCTCCGAATGCTGGGTTCGAGTCCCCGACCGACAGGTTGCCTCCTGTTACATCTTCAACTGACGTCGGGGTCATAATGAGTTTCCAGTTTAGGTTCATGCAGCCTAAGGAGGTCTCCAAGCATCAGTTGCTGGAAACACTGCAGTCATTGATCTGATCTTTGCTTGAGTTCTGGAAACCTCTTTACTTTAAACCAAAGATTCTCCTACTTCACATGTGGAAAACTCTCTGCTGGTCTGGTTGGTTGAACATATGAACTGGTCTCTACGGCCGTGTTCACATGCAGCATGCTGGTTGTGGAGCTGCACGTAATGGTGCCGAGTGTTTGTGGTCTTCACCTGAACCCCACCTCTTTATCAGTTTATCTGCTACGTCTGTGTCCGATCCCTGGGAAGGAATAGTTGAACATGTGCATTCAGCTGGGACCAGTTCAGTCCAGTCTCATTTCAAGTGCTGCTCTGATCGCTCTTCTCAGTACAAACCTGAAAAATATCCCAGATCGTCAACAAATGACATGGTTCAGAGACCACTGACTTCTAATCTTACAATGTTCTGCTGCATCAGACACATCGTGAAAGTTCAGTGTTCTCAGATATGACAGAATGATCTCCTTTCAGAAACTCAGGAAATAACCAGTTTACCCTCAAACTAGAGGTAAGATCGGGCCTAAAAAATTCAGCCCGAGCCCGACCCGACCCGACCCGACCCGACCCGACCGTAATGAATGACATTTTAGGTCGGGCTCGGGCTTAAGATCTTACCTCTAGCTCAAACACACTGGAGACGTAATCTCTGCTTTTATTTACACATGTGATCACTTATTCATTTTCTTGAACCAGTTTCAGAGTCAGAAATGTCAAATATTCCAAATCTGGAACAAATCTGCAGATCCAGACAGTTTAGGGCCTGTTTTGAACAGACATATTTTTATTCTCTCCTTAAAGACAAATTAAACTGTTTATGTATAAAAGTCGTCTTTTGTTCCTCCTTTCTTCAAGGCAGATGATCCTGCAGACCTGAATAGTTCCAGGTCCACATCCGAGTCTTCTGTTCTGCTAGACTTTGTGAATGTATGGTAAGTGACCAGTTGAAAGAGTTTCTGTTGTCTACACAAACTGTATAAAAACTTTACATTCATTCGATCAAATCTGGAACAAGCTGCCAGAGCTGAAACCAGGACCAGCAGAGCTCTGCTGGGACCTGTGGTCACATGACCTGCTGCCAGACTGACCAGCAGCGATGGTGGTAAATCCCAGAGGAAGTCTGCTGGAGCTGCCGGCCGTCTTCCACCTGGAA
>CM026203.1:0-25000 GCA_014839995.1 Xenentodon cancila | reverse complement strand
GGGGGGAGAGATGGCTGGCTGCTGGGGGGGTGCCTGGAGGCTCCAGGGAGGGGGCCGGGACCTGGCTTGTGGAGGGTTAGGGTTAGGGGGGGTCCTGGCTCCTGGAGGTTAGGGTTAGGGGAAGGGGGGGTCCTGGCTTGTGGAGGTTATGGTTAGGGTTGGGGGGGGGTTGGGGGGGGGGGGGGTCCTGGCTCGTGGAGGTCAGGGTTGGGGGGGGGGTCCTGGCTTGATGAGGTTATGGTTAGGGTTGGGGGGGGTCCTGGCTCCTGGAGGTTAGGGTTAGGGGAAGGGGGGGTCCTGGCTTGTGGAGGTTAGGGTTAGGGTTGGGTGGGGGGGGGGGGGGGGGGGGGGGGGTCCTGGCTCGTGGAGGTCAGGGTTGGGGGGGGGGGTCCTGGCTTGATGAGGTTATGGTTAGGGTTGGGGGGGGTCCTGGCTTGTGGAGGGTTAGGGTTAGGGGGGGTCCTGGCTCCTGGAGGTTAGGGTTAGGGTTAGGGTTAGGGTTAGGGTTAGGGTTAGGGTTAGGGTTAGGTTAGGGTTAGGGTTAGGGTTAGGGTTAGGGTTAGGGTTAGGGTTAGGGTTAGGATAAGGGGTGATAACCAGAATTACGGATCCGCGGAACTCCAATAAACAGATGAAAATAAGGTCGTAGAGACATGGGACCTTGACCACCCCCCCCATTTGTGACCACCCCGAGTTGATTGGGAGCACTTTGAAGTGGATAGGACATTTCGTTCCGGAGTAATTGCCAATTGAAATCGTGGGATTTCAACCGTGCATAACTTTTGAAAGGAATGTCGTGCAGTAATAAAAGACACACGGGCGTGTTCAGGGTGGTCAAGATATGCCTGATCGAGCTCATTTGCAAGCGTGTAGGATGTATCGTTGAAGACTTATAGTCAACAATCCTCTCAGCCAATCAGAATCGAGCGTCACACGGCGATTGAAAATATCCTTCAGAAGAAGAATTTGGCTTGGAAGTGGAAAAATGCATTCGTAGATTCCAATTTGGAAGTTGGAACTCACTGATAGATACAAATTTGGAATCCACTGACAGATGCAAATTTGGAATCCAATGACAGATACAAATTTGAAATCCACCTACAGATACAAATTTGGAATCCAATGACAGATACAAATTTGGAAGTTGGAATCCAATGACAGATACCAATTTGGAAGTTGGAATTCATTGACAGATACGAATTTGGAATCCAATAACAGATACAAATTTGGAATCCACTGACAGATACAAATTTGGAAGTTGGAATTCATTGACAGATACACATATGGAATCCAATGACAGATACAAATTTGGAATTTGGAATCCACTGACAGATACAAATTTGGAATCCAATGACAGATACAAATTTGGAATTTGGAATCCAATGACAGATACAAATTTGGAATCCACTGACAGATACAAATTTGGAATTTGGAATTCATTGACAGATACAAATTTGGAATCCACTGACAGATACAAATTTGGAAGTTGGAATCCACTGACAGATACAAATTTGGAATTTGGAATTCATTGACAGATACAAATTTGGAATCCAATGACAGATACAAATTTGGAATCCACTGACAGATACAAATTTGGAAGTTGGAATTCATTGACAGATACAAATTTGGAATCCAATGACAGATACAAATTTGGAATTTGGAATCCAATGACAGATACAAATTTGGAATCCACTGACAGATACAAATTTGGAATTTGGAATTCATTGACAGATACAAATTTGGAATCCAATGACAGATACAAATTTGGAAGTTGGAATCCAATGACAGATACAAATTTGGAAGTTGGAAATTATTGACAGATACAAATTTGGAATTCACTGACAGATACAAATTTGGAATTTGTAATTCATTGACAGATACAAATTTGGAATCCAATGACAGATACGAATTTGGAAGTTGGAATCCAATCACAGATACAAATTTGGAAGTTGGAAATTATTGACAGATACAAATTTGGAATTCACTGACAGATACAAATTTGGAATTTGGAATTCATTGACAGATACAAATTTGGAATCCAATGACAGATACAAATTTGGAATCCACTGACAGATACAAATTTGGAAGTTGGAATTCATTGACAGATACAAATTTGGAATCCAATGACAGATACAAATTTGGAATTTGGAATCAAATGACAGATACAAATTTGGAATTCACTGACAGATACAAATTTGGAATTTGGAATTCATTGACAGATACAAATTTGGAATCCAATGACAGATACAAATTTGGAATCCACTGACAGATACAAATTTGGAAGTTGGAATTCATTGACAGATACAAATTTGGAATCCAATGACAGATACAAATTTGGAATTTGGAATCCAATGACAGATACAAATTTGGAATTCACTGACAGATACAAATTTGGAATTTGGAATTCATTGACAGATACAAATTTGGAATCCAATGACAGATACAAATTTGGAATCCACTGACAGATACAAATTTGGAAGTTGGAATTCATTGACAGATACAAATTTGGAATCCAATGACAGATACAAATTTGGAATTTGGAATCCACTGACAGATACAAATTTGGAATCCACTGACAGATAAAAATTTGGAATCCAATTTGGAATCCACTGACAGATACAAATTTGGAATTTGGAATTCATTGACAGATACAAATTTGGAATCCAATGACAGATACAAATTTGGAAGTTGGAATCCAATGACAGATACAAATTTGGAAGTTGGAAATTATTGACAGATACAAATTTGGAATTCACTGACAGATACAAATTTGGAATTTGGAATTCATTGACAGATACCAATTTGGAAGTTGGAATTCATTGACAGATACGAATTTGGAATCCAATAACAGATACAAATTTGGAATCCACTGACAGATACAAATTTGGAATCCAATGGGGAGGTGTGTGTGTGTGTGTGTGTGTGTGAGTGAGTGAGTTTTTGTGTGTGTGTGTGTGTTTCTGTGTGTGTGTGTGTCTTTGTGAGTGTGTGTCTGTGTATGTGTGAGTGTGTGTGAGTGAGTGTGTGTGAGTGTGTGTGTGAGTGAGTTTTTGTTTGTGTGTGTTTCTGTGTGTGTGTGTCTGTGTGAGTGTTTGTGAGTGTGTGTCTGTGTGTGTGTGAGTGTCTGTGTGTGTCTGTGTGTGCGTGTGTGTGTCAGAAGCACACAGAGGAGAGAAGACACTAACTCTTTCAAAGACCATTTTGATAATAGCTGTCGGTTGCTGTTTTGATTAGTTCATGTTAATTATAATCATTTTTGTTATTTTTATGACTTTGATAACTATTATTATTGTTGCCCTTACAATTGTGCAGTATTATCATGATTGGTGTTCTTAAATAAATAAATAAATAAATAAATAACAATTAAAAAACACCATCACAGACTCTGCCTTGACGTGGCATGAAGGCTTGGGAGCTTCTGTGACTCTAAAACCTACCTCACTCTGCCAGACCAAAGAGTCCACTAGTCACACTGCGAGTAAGCACAACTTTTCCCCATCACCAAAGCACAGATTAAATCATATGAGTCATCAAATAAGGCAATTGGACAAACCACATTATCTTAGAAGGTGAGTTTTATTTTTTTTACAACCCCCCCCCCCAACCCCCCCCCCCCCTCCCAACCCCCCCCCCCCCCCCCCCCCCGCGTCAGGAAGTGGACATTACCTGCAAAAAAAACAAACAGCAAATAAATACATAAATAAAGTCTGTCAGTGGCTGCTAAAACCTGGTGGTTACAGCAGTTTCTGACATCTTTGAAGACTGTGGTGAAGTGAGGGAGATAGAGATTGCAACCATGCCCAAAGTCTTGCTCTCTCACCCTCATAGTTTGCCGGATGGAGAGGACGGATGAGGGCATGGAGGTGGCCCAGGAATGTAAGGAGGGCAGGTAGGAGAGCCACACACGGTGGATGGACGGGTGTCAGCAGAGTTTGGAGTTGCCCCAGATGAGTGTGGAAGGCTGGTAGGAGAGGACTGAGTAGGAGGATTGCTGGAGTCAGCAGAGTTTGGAGTTACCCCAGGTGAGTGTGGAGGTGGTCCTAGCTCAGGACTGACTACAGGGGTCTCTTCCTGCAGCTGTCTTCCACCACTCTGTGAAGGAAAGAGAAGAGGAAATTTTCAGTATCTGTAAAAATAAAACTTTTTAAAACGATTTTCCCACAATCAACTTACGTTGGAAAAGCTCAAGGGAGGTGGCTCGAACATCCTCTGAGCTGTCGAACGGTCCCCTGCATCCAGGAGACGATTCAGTGCCCATAAAAATTCATAATTTCTTCTGCCTGTAATGCGAAGTGAGTACCAGGAACCTTCGTCCCGATTGGTGCTTCCCATCTTTTTCTGTGTTGAAAAATAAGAGGAAAAAAAAAATCTAACATGCAAACAACGTAAAACACTCTCCAGTGTCACCACTGTAATGTTGGTGAGTGTAGCTGAATTCAAATGATATTTACAATCCTCTACCACCTTCCAGATTTGTATCTTTATTGAATTAGAAAAAAAAATACACACACACACACACACACATATATACAATTATATACACATATATATATATATATATATATATATATATATATATATATATATATATATATATATATATATATATATATACATATGTATATATATATACATATATATGTATGTGTATTTTTTTCTATTTTCAATGGACCTAAAAACGTGTATTAACGCGATATTGTGGTCATGGGAGTTCATAAAAAGCACTTTGGCACTTTACATTAGGGTAGCATAAGGTGTAAACAAAAAATAAATCTAAAAAAACCGCATTAAAATGATAAATAGGAGGAAAATGCTATGCTTACCTACAACGCTGTCCACACGTGCACGTACAACTGTAGCCCTGTCCTGTGACCACGTGACCTGCCTTCTGGCAGTGAGGCATTGTGGTTAAGTAAGCCTTTTTTTTTTTTTTTTTTTACTTTCTGAAGAAGCGTCGAGTAGCAGAGGACAGGCAGGGGAATTGGCCTTTCCAACTTTTCCAACCGTAAGTATCCTTCCCGACTATTGAGTTATTTGTGTGTTATTTGTGTGTAAATACCCGCGCGCGCGTGCACGAACGGATATTTACGTTTTTGGAAGCGCTTCCTCGTTTTTACCTCGGTATTTATATTTATATTGATATTTTTCCTTCCAATTCTTTTTCATTCCATTACGAAACCTTCATTTAATTAATAGGTCATGTTTGTGTTCAGCACTTATGTCAACTGTGTCGTTTTTAAAGTTTTAAAGACAATATTAACGATGTAGGCCTAGTCTGTAATTACTTATATATATATATATATATATATATATATATATATATATATATATATATATATATATATATATATATATATTGTGTTTTAAAAAGTTCTTTAATATGATTGCTTTATTTTCTGTTGATTAGTGAAGAATTTCCTAACCCAATAAAAGTCTTCAGGCTTTTCAGCAGGATGGTAAGTAAACATATAACATGTATGTGTGTGTGTGTGTGTGTGTGTGTGTGTGTGTGTGTGTGTGTGTGTGTGTGTGTGTGTGTGTGCATAAATGTCTGTTTTTCAAAATGTGCAGCCTCACATTTTCACTTTTTCTGAAACCACAACAGTCTAAGGTGTGTGCCATTTGTTCCAAACATTTCCAAAACCTCAAACAACACCTGCAAGGGCAGCACACGATCACCAATCAGGAGGAAATCACATTGCTACTGCAGTATGGAAGTGCACGGTAAGTATCAGTCAAAAGACTATATGTTCTTACGCTTTATCTGTCATCTTTCCATCATTCTTTCCATTCATCTGTTTGATTTACTCACTCAGACTCTTTTTTAAATAAGTACATACAGGTTTAGTGTCATATCAGTGTAATACATAATTTGTTATTTTTCCTGACTGCAGTTACACTGGCAATCTATCTTGCCCCATCTGTGACAGGGAAAGTGTTGTCCGGCTGGACAAACATTTAAAGGACGCGCACAGCATTTTTCAGACAGACGTGAGTTTAACATCTCAATTAATTATTGAATTAAAAATGATACATTCAGTGTTTTTACGAGGCCTCACGCTTATTTCAGGAAAGAGATACCATAATGAGATCTGCCAAAAGGCAGGCTATCATTAAACAGCTGGCGCAGTTGAGGTTGTCTCAGCCCTCGGAGACCCTGGTGTCCACTCTTGACCTCCCTTCTCATGGTAAGTTTGTTTGTTTGTTTATTTATTTATTTATTTATTTATTTATTTATTTATTTATTTATTTTTTATTTATTTATTTATTTGTTTGTTTGTTTATTTGTTTATTTGTTTATTTATAAATTGACTTATTCCGGTCTATGATATGACTGAATTCAGACTTTTTTTTCTTTGCTTCCACACCAAATACTTATGTTGTTGTCTATGATCCCTTCAAGTGAGGAACCAGCCACATGATCTGCCTTCCATCGGTCACGATGAGGTGTTTCACGAGGAAGGGGACAGCCTGGATTTGTTGGACAGGGACAAGGACGAGGTGGATCCCTGTAATTGGACTCCGGTTGCCATGTCAACCAAAGAGTTACCAGTAAGACATCACACGACACTACCACTGCCCCATGATTATGATTCCCTTTCTCACCCATATTAACCTTCAGACGGATGACCAGGATGAGGGTATCCCCTGTGCCCAAGCTCCCAAACAGCCATCATCCAGTTCTCCAACTCCCACCTCCTCTGGCACTGCAGATGAAGTGGGCCTGGACATCTGTACTGTCCTCAAGGACATTCAAATGACTGTCCACTCCGTTAAGGTTAAGGTCGATCAGATGGGCCATAAACTCCATCAGCTGGAGGTGGAGATGAAACAGCTGCGGAAGGCCAGCTTTATTGGTAAGTCTGTCCGCCGGTCCGTCCGTCCGTCTGTCTGTCAGTCTGTCTGACTTACCATTTGACCTGCCAGGCCCCTGGAATGGGGTGCTCCTTACTTTGTGGTGTCTCCTTTTAATGGACACCCGTGAATCCTAGCCACCTGTAAAGCAGGGCCAGTTACATAAAATAATGTGGGTGGAAGGTAGTTCATGACATTTTCTCATCTTGCGTCCACCCACTCCTCCACAAACCATTCCCATGCCAAAACTGTGAAGGGAGATAAATGGTTAAATGTGTGTCTGTTCTGTTCTGTTCTGACTCCGTGAGGTCCAGCAAAAGAGGAAGAGGGAACCATGTCCAGTGTTGGCTCGCCGTGCGACAAGGATGAGGGGATGCAGCACCACCCACTTGGGAGCAAGGATGAGAAAACACTCCAGCCCAGCACTGTTTCTTCAGGGGAAGGGGGGGGGGGGGGCAACAATTGAGGCGCAGGCCAGATCTCAGGGAGGTGTTGAAGACAAGCTTGACACCACACAGAGGCCAGAGTTGTCAAAAGCAAAAGGCAAAAAACATCTGATTTCACTTGTCCACTGTAAATGCTTTTTTTGTTGTTGTTGTTGTTGTTGTTTATAATTTTAGTTTATTTAGTTTATAGTTAGTTTAGTTTATAGTTTTTGTTGTTTTGATTAGTTCATGTTAAATATTACAATTATTTAATTATTACAATGTTTAGTAATATTGTTGGCTTTTGGTTGTCGTTGTTTGATTGTTAAATATTGTCATTGTAATTGGTAATCTAAAAAAAAAAAAAAAAAACATTAAAAAAAATGGAAAAAAAAAAAACAACCCCTCACAATGACTCTGCCTTGACGTGGCGTGAGGGCTTACGTGTCCATGTATATCAAATGGGACACAACCAAAGAGTCATACTTAGGACAAAGGGTGAGAAACAGGTCCAGAATGGGACCAGGGTGCAGTGAGCGCGTGTGTGAAATCCTGATATAATCTGCAGGACATAGCATCTTCTGACACGATAGGTCTGTTAGGGGCGCTCTCCACCTGCTGGCCAAAGCAGCAAACTACAGCCTCAGTCAGAACAGGCTGTTACAATAAGCACAGTGAGTGGCTCTCTGTCTGACGGTGTGTCATTGAATAATAAATGTTGAGATAAAATTAAATTATGAATTGTTCAATTGTGTCGGCTGATCCAAGTTTTGAACAATAAACATTTTTTAAAAGCTATAAATTGGTATTAGTTTGAAGTTGGTTTAAGGTTTGAATGGTGTAACTGAAAGCATGCTGACATAATGAGGTCTGAAAGAGCTGGAAGGTTTTTAGGGATTTGAAGATTTCCCTATTATATTTCAATGGGCCTTGGAAATCCTGGTTTATGTTTAAAAAATTAAGGATTTGAAGGACCAAAAGTCATTAGCAGAGACAACCTGAGCAAGCTAAATATATTTATATCTGAATGGTTGAAATATAGCTAAAAAGAAGTGGAACAAGTTAATCAACATGGAACGATGGAAGAATTTGCAAAAAAGGGATCTCAATAAGCCATCTTCATCATTGGTTGAACACTGACTCAGTGTTGATAAAGGTGGCATGCCACTCCAATCACTCCATCAAAGTATACTAGCTTGTATATTTATATAGGGAGGATGCATCCACAGACTAAATTACATATAAATGTATCAGAGTTCATTAAAACTATATTCAAATAACATGTTAATAAAACCATAAAAACATGTAATTATTGGTATGATATGAGCACAAGGTAAACTTTCTTATACTATGATGTATGTTTCAAACTGAATGCATGCGGAACTGCCCCTGTCCCTCTCAGCAGCATGTCTTGGTCCTTTTTATTTCTCTTTTTTGTACAGCTGTTATCAAAACATATAAGCCATACAGTCAGAATCTATTTAAAATACATGCTAATTATTTTTAAAAGCATTAATATGTAATGATATAATGAACATAAACGTGTTACACTTCCATTTGAAAATTAAAAATAACATTAAGGTACAATAAGAGCTAGTGTGTGTCTCAAACTAAATTCACGTCACACAGATTATTTGTCAATTCTGTGTTTGATCAGAGCCTTGTTGCAGGGTTCAGAGAAAGGTGAAATAAATTAAGCACCTGCAACTTTCCACCATGTAGTGATGCATTCAGGAGGACTGGGTGACACTTGATAATTGTGGACTAAAACATTACGGTTAATTAATTTCTCTAAAGTCCTAAAATTGTTCTAAACTATCCTAAAGACTTTACCATGATTTATGATTCGACTTGAGAATGATTATATTTCATTTTAGTTTCAACAAGTTTTCTTTTAAAACAATCTTCTAACATGAAGACGCATACGTAGTTCTATAACTCCCGAGGTATCTTGAATGCATCTTCAGAAACATGTTTGGACGTAGTCAATTGAGACTGCAGCGGCTGCGAGAGCATCACCAAAAGTGTGAAGAGCAATACCAAATGGAGGTCGAAGAAAAAACCAAGTTGGAGAAAGAGCTAACGACACAGTTGGTCAAGGTAAGCTATTTTTGGTTTCTATTTAACAATGCAAGGTCGTTTTTTTTTGTTTTTTTTTTGCGTGGTTTAAAAATAAAACAAAACAAAAAAAAAACCCCACAATTGAAGGCCCGCGCGAGTCGTTTGGTTTTAATTGACATGAATTTAATTGGACTAGTGTTTATTTTGGTCACTTTATTCAGCTAGTGCTTTGAGGTTACTTTTGGCCGTGAATATAAACTTCTTTGACTTAGTTGTCAGAACTTGGCAAGCATTATTCATAATTCTCACGACAGCGGCTAGCGAGCAAGGGTGTAAAGTTTTACTTAATGTAATGCTAAATATAAAAAAAAAACTTTATGAAAAACTTCAATAATGAGATATTGAACCATAAGCCGATATTCTGCCCCCACTCCATTCTCTTCCATTTGGTCATCCTACTTATTTAAGTGTATGTTTTTTTTTTTTGTTTTTTTTTAAAGTTATTGATTTTACCCTGACTTAGTTGGGTTTAAATAGAAAAGACTTGAAAACGAATAGACGGCGCGTTTGACGTCACCGGGCTTTGTGTGCCATATTGGGTGAACCTAAAACAGCAGACTGAATTAAGTGTTCTGTTTCCTCCCAACAGAAAAAATACTGCATATATTTTAAATAGAACTCAGTTTTCTGTACTAAAAATAGTTAAATCATTAATCCACGTATATGTGAAGAGCTGTAGATATGGTCGTGTAAATAAGTCATAGGTGATAAAACTCTAACTGCAAATAAATTACTGCAGGCAGGATGTCTTGACTGTATAACTGACCCCACCAAAGTACCTTATAGCTTCATGCAGGATGCTCTGAAGAGAAGAAACAAAAAATGCCAAAGAATACTTTTTTTTTTTCTTTCTTTTTTGTAACCACATTGACTGTACAAATTGACAAGTTTTACTTTTGTTGTTTTTACATATATATTTAAATTTTTGTCCTTTCACAGAGGATGAGCAGAAAAAAAGGAAAAAAAGAGGAATTGGTATGTACATCTTTTTGAGCCATTTGTTTATAATGATGGAAATCATAGGAGGATATTTTAAAAGCTGTTTGTTCTGTGCTGCTTTGACTTTATTCAAACATAAACAGAACTGCACACAAACCAGTACTCAAGGGCCGGTTTACTACATGCTTAGGTCATGCTGTTAATCGCAAAGCCTGAATTTTGTTAAATATTCATCAACTGCTAATGGATAATTCTGTTATGTTTTTTTTAATTTACCTTTTTTGACTAGAGTTTTATTGAGTTGTGAATTAAATGAAGTGCTTTGAACGGCTAGTCATGCATCATATCAAGGCTGCTCTCTCCCCCTCTCTGGACCCCTACCAGTTCGCATATCGCTCCAACCGGTCCACTGACGACGCCATCTCCACTGCCCTCCACACAGCCCTCACACATATGCACACCAGAAACGCTTATGTGAGAATGCTTTTCATCGACTTCAGTTCAGCA
This sequence comes from Xenentodon cancila, assembly GCA_014839995.1. Taxonomy (NCBI): domain Eukaryota; kingdom Metazoa; phylum Chordata; class Actinopteri; order Beloniformes; family Belonidae; genus Xenentodon; species Xenentodon cancila. The sequence continues at coordinate 14,153 of CM026203.1, read as the reverse complement.
TTCAACACAATCATCATCCCCCAGCAGCTCGTGCACAAACTGGACCAGCTGGGGATCAGCACCTCGCTGTGCAACTGGCTGTTGGACTTGTTGGACCTGACTGGGAGACCACAGGCAGTACGGGTCGGCGGCAACACATCCAGCACCATCACACTGAGCACAGGGGCCCCCCAGGGATGTGTGCTGAGCCCCCTCCTCTTCACCCTGCTGACCCACGACTGCACACCGATTCACAGCTCCAACCTCTTCATAAAGTTTGTGGACGACACGACTGTGGTGGGTCTCATCAACGACAACGATGAGTCAAACTACAGGAGCGAAGTGAGCCGCCTGGCTGAGTGGTGCAGACAACAATCTCTCCCTGAACGTGGAGAAGACCAAGGAGATTGTTGCTGACTTCAGGAGACAACACACCCAGCATGCTCCTCTGAACATCAACGGTGCCGCTGTGGAGAGGGTGAGCAGCACCAAGTTCCTGGGTGTCCACATCTCAGAGGACTTCTCCTGGTCTGTTAACACCGCATCACTCGCCAAGAAGGCACAGCAGCGTCTCTACTTCCTCCGCAAACTGCGAAGAGCCAGAGCCCCGCCCCCATCAGGTACACCTTCTACAGAGGCACCATCGAGAGCATCCTGACCAGCTGCATCACCGTGTGGTACGGATCCTGCACCGCAACCTGCCGCAAGCCTCTCCAACGCGTCGTGAGAGCAGCTGAGAAGATGGTTGGTGTCTCTCTCCCCTCACTCCAGGACATCTACAGACCCGTCTGACTCCAAAGCCCTCAGCCTGGTGAGAGACCCCACCCACCCGTCACACAGCCTCTTCAGTCTGCTGCCATCAGGGAGGAGGCTGCGGACCCTCCGGGCCAGAACCAGCAGACTGAAGGACAGCTTCGTCCACCAGGCCGTCAGGACGCTGAACACTCGCCCTGCTCTCCCACCGTTTGCCTCCCTGCCCCCCCCCCCCCCCCTCACTCACTCACTCACTCTGATCTCAGTATCTGCATCAGGCACTTTTGGCAGAACTGGACCGCCTACTTTGCACCAGGTCACTTTAATCAGACCGAAAAACTGTTGTACAAATGTCATGTCACAACTTGTTTCTTGTCTCTTTTTAACTTGCACTTTGTGTTTAAAATGTATTTATTGTGTAGCACCGAGGGTTTGAGAGTAACATAAATTCGATTCTCTGTATGTATCTCACATGTAGTATAATTGACAGTAAACTTGACTCTGACTCTCTAAAGTTTTGTTAATTGCTTCTATTTCTTTAAGGATATCTCTCCCGGTGATGATTCTCCCCCAGCATCTAGTGTTGACTTGAATAGTGGCTACATCCCCTCATCCTCCTCATCATCATCTGAAGAGGAAGTCGAGTCAGATTTGAAGGTCAAAAAAACAGGTGATGAACCTGAAAATCTGAATGAAAGTGATGAACATGGGGGGGGGGAGGGGGTGTCTTTCTGGCATTACAGTAAAAACAGGTTTACTATTGTGTGATCTTTGTACATTTATTTGTTGTGCTGTGATTTTTATTTATTTTTTTTATTACTAACATGCATGCTTTTCGGTAGAGGAACCAGACTGTCAAACCCAAAGTCCTGGACCATCCAAGAAGCCCAGGAAAAAGAAAAAAGGTGAATTTGATGTCATGTGATCTCATGTGGTTATTTAATCATGTCGTTTATTCTCCACTGTGTTATGGCAGATGTCTCAGTTAAAATGAGTATTTTAATAATATGATGCTTTTATTTCTTTTCTTTTCTTTTAGGTCCTTCCAACTATAAAGAGGCCTCAACTTTTGAATCTGCAGATGACTCAGATGGTATGAAAACTACAGGGTCACCACTGTTTGACCTTCGCACACTGTATCTTCTGCTGTGATTGTAACGTTAAGTATGCTCTATAATAACAGACCTGCATGATCTGACCCAACGTCCTGGACCATTCAAGAAGCCCAGGACAAAGAAAAAAGGTGAATGCTGTTTTTGTTGTGTTTTTTTTTTTTTTTTTTTTTTTTTGAAGGACCGTTCAAAGAAAAGTGTGTTCTCTGTACATTTATTTGTGGTGCTGTGATTTTTATTTTTGTTTCTCACGTCCCATGTGATTATTCTTGGTTACAGCAAATCTAACTGTCCTCTGTTGCGTCTTCTCTCACACCAGGCAAGTCATGTCCTCCGTCACTACATCCAACTATCTGCTTCTTAGGCTTCCTGCCTGGCAGTTCCCACCTTAGTATCCATTTCCCAATAGACTTACTATCCCTCCTCTGTACATGTCCAAACCATCTCAATCTGGGCTCTCTGACTTTTGTCTTTAAAACATCTAACATGTCCCATCCCTCGGATGTACTCATTCCTGATGCTATCCATCCATGTCACTCTCAAAGCGAACCTAACATTTTAATTTCTAATACCTCTAGCTCAGCCTCCTGTCTCTTCCTCAGACACGATGAAGTTCCCTCTGGGTTTTTCTCTGTACTTAACATTCTCTTAGCAAATACTGCATCTGTAGTCCTCTTTCTTGGCATGAAACCATACCGCTCTTCATAAATGTTCACTTCTGTCCTCAATGAAGCTGTGGGAAACGGTCATAGAAGCTAGACTGTTTGGTTCATCAACTTTATTTCCCTGTACTTGGCGCAACTCTGCACATCTCCCTTGTTCTTAAAGATCTGCACCAATCACCACTCTCATGCTCTGCATCACTTGGTCTGATTCACTCCAGAATATCTCATCATAACTTGCATCCTATCTGTGAGGCAGAACCACTAACCTCATTGAACTTCTTAAATTTCCAGCTTTAGATGCACATCGTTCTGACACACTGTTCACCTCCAGAACATTCCTAACAAACTCCTTTCAAGATAACTCCAGTCATCCTCCCATCAACATGATGATAAAACGGCTTAAATCCTGCTCCTAGGTTCTTTGCATTGCTACCTTTCCGCCTGGTCCCCTGGACACAGATTATATTTACCCATCTCCTCTGCGTCATGTCAACCAGCGCTCTGGCTTTTCCTGTCATCGTCCCAACATACAAAGCCCCTACTCTGTCCTGAGTTTTTTTTTCTGTCTCTGCCTGTGGACACACCTTCTTCCTCTCATGTAACAATACTTTGCTCACCAAAAGCGTAGCGTTGTCATAGAGTTGTCTATAGATGTTAATATCTGGAAATAAAAGTTGAAATGTTAATCATTTACAAACAGGCCTCACTGTTCCAAAACTTTAGGCCTGTAAATTTAGATGCGACTCACCCACATAATGTGAATACTTGATTTCAAGTAATGTTGTTTGTGATTTCTGTTACAGGCAAGAAACGAAAGCCTCTAACAGAGAAGAGCATCCCCCGACCTTGGACTCAAGTTTAAAAGGCTGCTGTACAAAGACGGCTAGGAAACCATATCGTTTACCAGGGATTTTTTTTTTTTTTTTTTTTAAATAAAGAAACATGCCAAAAGGCTCTGCAGGCAGAGCCTTCTCTTAAATCAAGTGTACAACACGATTGTAACCCTCAAAAGGAAGGAGAAATAGTTTTATTTTTTGTTACGATGGCAGCAGTGCCAAGTTTATATTTATTTGAAAAAGCTGTTCAGTCTTGGAGATAGTCCTGGTTTTAAAATACAGTCATGTTCCAGAGTGTTTGTCTTTTATATGGTAGAGGGGTGGAGATGTTTATAACCTGCCAATGTAAAAATAAATAAATATAGTTGAAATGTTTAGACTGATCTTTACATTTGTCTCCTCTACAGCTCATCTGGTTTGGGGTTCGTGTTTCCAGGCATTAACAGAGTTCGTTCAGCTGCTATAACATGTAACAAATTTTTTTTGGAATGATTTTGCATCATAACAGATGCTTAAAGTTGACTATTACCAGCAGAAATAATCCCAACAACATCCAAACTAAAGAAAAAAAATCTCAAGATGGAAGATTGAATATTAACAAAGCTGCCATTCAGCACAATGCTAGAACTGAGTGTTATGACATTTCTTTGAGGTTCGTACAAATCCTAACCATAAATTGTGCTTTTTAGAATGGAGACAATTTCACTTGGTCAAAAATTCAGTGTGCTTTGGGATTGAGATGTAAGTTTTTATTTTCATACAGGAAATTAAATCTTGTCCTTGCCCTGTAATATAAAGCTACAGAAATATCAGCACTGCCTCTGAATAAAACGTTGAGCTGGTGGGTGGTAATCTACCCTTCCACTTCAAATTCGTAAATTTTAAATCAAGTGAGACAATGGGCAACCTCGAAGAAAAGTGGTCAGGAATGACCAGAACCAAGATGTCTTTATTTTAATTGTACGCTGTACAACTGAATTAAGGGTTCAGTCTTATGGGACAGCGTAATGTCACATATGTGATTGAGATTATGGTTCTTGCATAAATTGCTGTTTTGAAATGGCATATGCTTTATAAAATGTATATAAATTTATAGTGTAAAATTTATATCAAATCCAATTTCTGGGCAGTTATAAGGTTAAATATATGAACAGATATTATTTGCATGCATATTAACAGACAAGCTTGAACATGAACAAAATCAGTGTAAAAAAAAAGCTCCCATTGCGAGAAATTGTAATGGTCTAATCTACCCGGCAACAAAACCCAGTCCTCACAACTGTATAAGAAAAATATTTTTTTTCTTTGAGCTTTTTTAAATTTGAAGTCACATTCTCACTCTATACTACCATCTATAGATATTTTTGTTGTTTGCACCAATCTACCTCCAGTGGAAGTAGGGGGCCACACAATGAACTCTGAAAACGTGGTCCTCACAAAGTGAAAAAGACGTGTGAGTGCGTGTGTGAAATCCTGATATAATCTGCAGGACATAGCATCTTCTGACACGATAGGTCTGTTAGGGGCGCTCTCCACCTGCTGGCCAAAGCAGCAAACTACAGCCTCAGTCAGAACAGGCTGTTACAATAAGCACAGAGAGTGTCTCTCTGTCTGACCGTGTGTCCACACGTGTCACTGGATAATAAATAATGAGACAAAATTAAAGGAACTGTTCAATAGTGTCAATTTTATATATAATATTATATATATATATATATGTATATATATATGTATATATATATGTGTATATATGTGTATATATATATATATATTAGCGGCTGGGTAGCTCAGTTGGTACAGTGCAGGACTGGCACACAGGAGGTCAGGGGTTCGATTCCCGGGGGGAACATGAGCTATGAACAGCACCCAGTGCGGGTCCTTGGGCAAGACCCTTCACGCTAATACCGCCTACCTCATACCATGATGAGAGACCATGAAACAGATGACATGCCGGCTCAGACGTCGCCCGGCCAAACAAGGTCTGCGTCAGGTGCTGGGGAACCAGAGCACCTTGATGAGAAGTGGGCTACTGGAACAAGGCGGAAATGGGCGAGATGTGACAACAAGGCTCTGCTGGAATGCTACTACTCAAGTAACCCTACTCAGAGGGGTTACATGCAGAGAATGTGGGCACAATGGTTACTTCGAAACCCACAGTCACAGTTGACAGCTAAACAACTAGTAGCTCAGTGTTCCAACATCCACAAACGGCAACTGCTATCACAACTTGAGATTGACGAATGCAAGGTGAATACCTGCATGGGGGAACCAGGACGCCAGGTCAGAGGGGAGGTTACACAACCTGCCCCTCCAGAGATTGGGTACCAAGCCCCAATAACGCTGAGCGAGGCAGCGAAGGACCTGAAAGATAGATCATGGCGAGACTAAACACAAGGCAACCCCGGCAGCGATTACCAAGACCAAGTGAAGCACCATCTGAAAGTCTCCTGGACAATGTGAATGCAGCACTGACAGCGATCCCTACCACAACAATCACCGAGACCAATGAGCTGATATACACTTCAGCAGCAGTGATCCTGGAGATGCTTGGCTATAAGAGCAACCATGGGAACCATGAGAAACATGACCCACCATGGAAACGAAGGTTGGAGGTAAAAATCAAGGTGGCACGGAGAGAAGTGAGTCAATTGACAGGGGCCCTGAAAGGTGCAATGAAAAGACCAGTACCCAAGAAGTACAACCAGATACCCATACCTGAAGCACTCGAAACTGCCAAACAAAGGCTCCAAGCCTTGGCTAGCCGCCTGAAGAGATACACTAGAGACAATGAAGCCAGACGAATAAACAGGCTGTTCGCAACTCAACCTGCGAAAGTGTATGCTCAATGGCAGGGTAATAACAACAGAGCAGACCCACCAAGGCTGGAAACTGAGAGGTACTGGAAGAGCATATGGGAGAAGGATGCAGCACATAACAGCAGTGCTCAATGGCTAGTCTCCCTAAGAGAGGAGCACAGCAACCTCCCTGAGCAGAAACCAGTCACCATCACAGTGGCAGACATCCAAGAAAGAGTCTCAGGTATGAAAAACTGGACAGCACCGGGCCCAGACATGATCCAGGCCTACTGGCTAAAGAAACTCACAGCACTCCATGAGCGCCTGGCAGCACAAATGAACCAGCTGCTAAGAGATGGGACTCACCCAGAATGGCTAACCGAAGGGCGAACGATCCTGATCCTGAAGGATCCCACAAAGGGTGCAGCCCCATCTAACTACCGACCAATAACCTGCCTCTCCACAACATGGAAGCTCCTGTCAGGCATCATTGCGACTAAGATAAGCAGGCACATGGAGCAATACATGAGCAAAGCACAGAAGGGCATAGGCAGAGATACCAGAGGAGCCAACACCAACTCCTGGTTGACAGAACAGTCGCCCAAGACTGCAAGTCCCGAAATACCAACCTGTGCACTGCCTGGATTGATTACAAGAAAGCCTACGACTCGATGCCACACACATGGATCACTGAGTGCTTGGAGATGTACAAGATCAACAGCACTCTAAGGGCCTTCATTGCAAACTCGATGGGCCTGTGGAAAACCACTCTCGAGGCAAATGGCAAGCCACTTGCCCAAGTGTCCATCAGATGTGGCATATACCAAGGAGATGCGCTGTCCCCACTGCTGTTCTGCATAGGTCTGAACCCCCTAAGCCAAATAATCAACAAGACTGGCTACGGATACCGCCTCAGGAATGGAGCTACGATCAGTCACCTCCTCTACATGGATGACATCAAGCTGTACGCTAAGAGCGAGCGGGACATAGACTCCCTGATCCACACCACCAGGATCTACAGCAACAACATCGGGATGTCATTCGGGCTTGAGAAATGTAGGAGGATGGTGACAAAAAGAGGCAAGGTAGTCCACACAGAAGGGGTCTCAGTCCCAGAAGGAACAATAGCAGACATTGAGGACAGTTACAAGTACCTTGGAATACCACAGGCAAATGGTAACCTCGAAGGGGCTACAAGGAAAATGGCAACAGCCAAATACCTCCAGCGAGTAAGGCAGGTCCTAAGAAGCCAGCTCAATGGCAAGAACAAGTCCCGGGCAATAAACAGCTACGCCCTGCCAGTGATCAGATACCCTGCAGGAATAATAAGGTGGCCAAAGGAAGAGATACAGACCACAGATGTTAAGACAAGGAAGCTCCTCACCATGCATGGTGGGTTCCACCCCAAATCCAGCACCCTGAGACTGTACGCAAGCCGTAAGGAAGGAGGCCGAGGACTAGTGAGTGTGAAAGCCACTATCCGGGACGAAACCGCCAAGCTCCATGAGTACATCAAGGACAAGGCCCAAACGGATGACGTACTCAGTGAATGCCTCAGACAATGGCAAGGTGAAGAGGTGCTGGAGGAGGAAGCATCATGGGAGGACAAGCCCCTACACGGGATGTACCATCGAACCATAACTGAAGTGGCTGATCTCAAGAAGTCCTACCAATGGCTAGAGAGAGCTGGCCTACAGGACAGCACAGAGGCACTCGTCCTGGCTGCACAGGAGCAGGCTCTGAACACCAGAGCAATAGAGGCCCAGATATACCACACCAGACAAGACCCAAGGTGTAGGTTGTGCAAAGAAGCACCGGAAACAATCCAGCACATAACTGCAGGGTGTAAGATGCTGGCAGGGAAAGCATACATGGAACGCCATAACCAAGTAGCGGGCATACTCTACAGAAACATCTGTGTGGAGTATGGGCTGGAAACCCCAAGGTCAAAATGGGAAACACCTCCCAAGGTGGTGGAAAATGACAGAGCAAAGCTCCTGTGGGACTTCAAGATACAGACAGACAGGATGGTGATGGCAAACCAACCAGACATTGTGGTGGTAGACAAAGGGCAGAGGAAAGCCGTGGTGGTGGATGTGGCAATACCAAGTGATGGTAACATCAGGCGAAAGGAACACGAGAAGCTTGAGAAATACCAAGGGCTTAGAGAGGAGCTGGAGAAGGCCTGGAAGGTGAAGGTGACAGTAGTGCCCGTGGTGATCGGAGCACTCGGGGCAGTAACCCCCAAACTGGAAGAGTGGCTGCAGCAGATCCCCGGAACAACCTCAGATATCTCAGTCCAGAAAAGTGCAGTGTTAGGAACAGCAAAGATACTGCGCAGAACCCTCAAGCTCCCTGGCCTCTGGTAGAGGACCCGAGCTTAGAAGGGACACCACCCACGGAGGGCGAGGAACGAGTTTTTTTTTTTTTTTTTTATATATATATAAAAATATATATGCAGCCCTTTATGGTTTTTGCTCTTTTTAAGTGGTTTTGAATGGACCGAGCCTCAGGTGAGTATTACATGTTTGGGAGAAAGGACAGGTACAAATCGTGGAAAGTATTAGGTGAACAACTTTCAAATTATCATTCAAGTCGTTCTGTTGTGTGTGTGCGTGTGTGAGTGCGTGTGTGTGTGTGCGCGTGCGCGTGCGTGCTCGCGCGTGTGTGAGAGTGTGTGTGTGATATCCTGATAGAATCTGCAGGATATAGCAGCTTCTGACAGGGCTGTCTGTTAGGGTTTTTCTCCACCTGCTGGCCAAAACCGCAAACGACAGCCTCAGTCAGAACAGGCCGATAAAATGAGCACAGTGAGTGGCTCTCTGTCTGACGGTGTGTCATTGAATAATAAATGTTGAGATAAAATTAAATTATGAATTGTTCAATTGTGTCGATTTTATTTATTTATTTATTTATTTATTTATTTATTTTTTTTTTTTACCCCAAGACAGTAAACTGAACTGTGGAGCTGATATTGATATTGAGTAATAAAACCTAGATGCAACACCAGCACAGTTTCATATATGCAGCCCTTTATGGTTTTTGCTCTTTTTAAGTGGTTTTGAATGGACCGAGCCTCAGGTGAGTATTACATGTTTGGAAGAAAGGACAGGTAGAAATGAAGCAGTGAAAATCATGAGGGGAACAACTTTAGAATTAGCACTTGGCTCCATCTGCTGGCCAAAAAAGCAAACAACAGCCTCAGTCAAAATTGATTCATGGTACCAGGGGCGCGAGGTCCGGAGCCTGCGTACTGACTCTTGTCAGTGGGAGGGGGGCTTAAGAGTGGGTCCACGGGCGTGGACGGAGCGCCGGGTGTTGTCGTGTGTGCAAGCTGGCTGGCTGGCTGATCCAAGTTTTTTTTCACACGTCGTGGAGGAGCTGGGGGGGGGGGGGGGGGGGGGGGGGGGTGCCTGGAGGCTCCAGGGAGGGGGGCCAGCACACCGGTTTTTCAGCCCGGGAGAGCAGCACTGTGCTGGGGCAGGGCTGCCTGGCTGCTGGGGGGGTGCCTGGAGGCTCCAGGGAGGGGGCCAGCACACCGGTTTTTCAGCCCGGGAGAGCAGCACTGTGCTGGGGCAGGGATGGATGGCTGCTGGGGGGGTGGTTCCCGGAGGCTCCAGGGAGGGTGCCAGGTCAGTGCACTCTGATGCCTGGAGAGCAGCACTGTGCTGGGGCAGGGCTGCCTGGCTGCTGGGGGGTGCCTGGAGGCTCCAGGGAGGGGGCCAGCACACCAGTTTTTCAGCCCGGGAAAGCAGCACTGTGCTGGGGCATGGCTGCCTGGCTGCTGGGGGGTGGGGGGGGTGGTTTCCTGGCTTGTGGAGGTTAGGGTTAGGGGGGGGGGGGGGGGGGGGGGGGGGGGGGGGGGGGGGTGCCTGGAGGCTCCAGGGAGGGGGCCAGCACACCGGTTTTTGGGCCCGGGAAAGCAGCACTGTGCTGGGGCATGGCTGCCTGGCTGCTGGGGGGTGGGGGGTTGGTTTCCTGGCTTGTGGAGGTTAGGGTTAGGGGGGGGGGCGCTTGGAGGCTCCAGGGAGGGGGTCAGCACACCGGTTTAAGTGCCCGGTAGAGCAGCACTGCGCTGGGGCAGGGATGGATGGCTGCTGGGGGGGTGCCTGGAGGCTCCAGGGAGGGGGCCAGCACACCGGTGGAAGAGCCCGGGACAGCAGCACTGTGCTGGGGGAGAGATGGCTGGCTGCTGGGGGGGTGCCTGGAGGCTCCAGGGAGGGGGCAAGGACCCTAGTGGCAGAACCCGGGATAGCAGCACTGTGCTGGGTGAGGGATGGCTGGAGGCTGGGGGGTGCCTGGAGGCTCCAGGATAGGGGCTAGGTCCTGGCTTGTGGAGGGTTAGGGTTAGGGGGGGTCCTGGCTCCTGGAGGTTAGGGTTAGGGGAAGGGGGGGGGGTCCTGGCTTGTGGAGGTTATGGTTAGGGTTGGGGGGGGGGGTCCTGGCTCGTGGAGGTCAGGGTTGAGGGGGTCCTGGCTTGATGAGGTTATGGTTAGGGTTGGGGGGTGTCCTGGCTTGTGGAGGGTTAGGGTTGGGGGGGGGGGGGTCCTGGCTTGATGAGGTTATGGTTAGGGTTGGGGGGGGGGGTCCTGGCTCGTGGAGGTCAGGGTTGGGGGGGGGGGGTCCTGGCTTGATGAGGTTATGGTTAGGGTTGGGGGGGGGGGTCCTGGCTTGTGGAGGTTATGGTTAGGGTTAGGGTTAGGGTTAGGGTTAGGGTTAGGGTTAGGGTTAGGGGTTAGGGTTAGGGTTAGGGTTAGGGTTAGGGTTTAGGGTTAGGGTTAGGGTTAGGGTTAGGATAAGGGGTGATAACCAGAATTACGGATCCGCGGAACTCCAATAAACAGATGAAAATAAGGTCCTAGAGACATGGGACCTTGACCACCCCCCCCATTTGTGACCACCCCGAGTTGATTGGGAGCACTTTGAAGTGGATAGGACATTTCGTTCCGGAGTAATTGCCAATTGAAATCGTGGGATTTCAACCGTGCATAACTTTTGAAAGGAATGTCGTGCAGTAATAAAAGACACACGGGCGTGTTCAGGGTGGTCAAGATATGCCTGATCGAGCTCATTTGCAAGCGTGTAGGATGTATCGTTGAAGACTTATAGTCAACAATCCTCTCAGCCAATCAGAATCGAGCGTCACACGGCGATTGAAAATATCCTTCAGAAGAAGAATTTGGCTTGGAAGTGGAAAAATGCATTCGTAGATTCCAATTTGGAAGTTGGAACTCACTGATAGATACAAAATTGGAATCCACTGACAGATGCAAATTTGGAATCCAATGACAGATACAAATTTGAAATCCACCTACAGATACAAATTTGGAATCCAATGACAGATACAAATTTGGAAGTTGGAATCCAATGACAGATACCAATTTGGAAGTTGGAATTCATTGACAGATACGAATTTGGAATCCAATAACAGATACAAATTTGGAATCCACTGACAGATACAAATTTGGAAGTTGGAATTCATTGACAGATACACATATGGAATCCAATGACAGATACAAATTTGGAATTTGGAATCCACTGACAGATACAAATTTGGAATCCAATGACAGATACAAATTTGGAAGTTGGAATTCATTGACAGATACAAATTTGGAATCCAATGACAGATACAAATTTGGAATTTGGAATCCACTGACAGATACAAATTTGGAATCCACTGACAGATACAAATTTGGAAGTTGGAATCCACTGACAGATACAAATTTGGAATTTGGAATTCATTGACAGATACAAATTTGGAATCCAATGACAGATACAAATTTGGAATCCACTGACAGATACAAATTTGGAAGTTGGAATTCATTGACAGATACAAATTTGGAATCCAATGACAGATACAAATTTGGAATTTGGAATCCAATGACAGATACAAATTTGGAATCCACTGACAGATACAAATTTGGAATTTGGAATTCATTGACAGATACAAATTTGGAATCCAATGACAGATACAAATTTGGAAGTTGGAATCCAATGACAGATACAAATTTGGAAGTTGGAAATTATTGACAGATACAAATTTGGAATTCACTGACAGATACAAATTTGGAATTTGTAATTCATTGACAGATACAAATTTGGAATCCAATGACAGATACAAATTTGGAAGTTGGAATCCAATCACAGATACAAATTTGGAAGTTGGAAATTATTGACAGATACAAATTTGGAATTCACTGACAGATACAAATTTGGAATTTGGAATTCATTGACAGATACAAATTTGGAATCCAATGACAGATACAAATTTGGAATCCACTGACAGATACAAATTTGGAAGTTGGAATTCATTGACAGATACAAATTTGGAATCCAATGACAGATACAAATTTGGAATTTGGAATCAAATGACAGATACAAATTTGGAATTCACTGACAGATACAAATTTGGAATTTGGAATTCATTGACAGATACAAATTTGGAATCCAATGACAGATACAAATTTGGAATCCACTGACAGATACAAATTTGGAAGTTGGAATTCATTGACAGATACAAATTTGGAATCCAATGACAGATACAAATTTGGAATTTGGAATCCACTGACAGATACAAATTTGGAATCCACTGACAGATACAAATTTGGAATCCAATTTGGAATCCACTGACAGATACAAATTTGGAATTTGGAATTCATTGACAGATACAAATTTGGAATCCAATGACAGATACAAATTTGGAATCCACTGACAGATACAAATTTGGAATTTGGAATTCATTGACAGATACAAATTTGGAATCCACTGACAGATACAAATTTGGAAGTTGGAATCCACTGACAGATACAAATTTGGAATTTGGAATTCATTGACAGATACAAATTTGGAATCCAATGACAGATACAAATTTGGAATCCACTGACAGATACAAATTTGGAAGTTGGAATTCATTGACAGATACAAATTTGGAATCCAATGACAGATACAAATTTGGAAGTTGGAATCCAATGACAGATACAAATTTGGAAGTTGGAAATTATTGACAGATACAAATTTGGAATTCACTGACAGATACAAATTTGGAATTTGTAATTCATTGACAGATACAAATTTGGAATCCAATGACAGATACGAATTTGGAAGTTGGTATCCAATCACAGATACAAATTTGGAAGTTGGAAATTATTGACAGATACAAATTTGGAATTCACTGACAGATACAAATTTGGAATTTGGAATTCATTGACAGATACAAATTTGGAATCCAATGACAGATACAAATTTGGAATCCACTGACAGATACAAATTTGGAAGTTGGAATTCATTGACAGATACAAATTTGGAATCCAATGACAGATACAAATTTGGAATTTGGAATCAAATGACAGATACAAATTTGGAATTCACTGACAGATACAAATTTGGAATTTGGAATTCATTGACAGATACAAATTTGGAATCCAATGACAGATACAAATTTGGAATCCACTGACAGATACAAATTTGGAAGTTGGAATTCATTGACAGATACAAATTTGGAATCCAATGACAGATACAAATTTGGAATTTGGAATCCACTGACAGATACAAATTTGGAATCCACTGACAGATAAAAATTTGGAATCCAATTTGGAATCCACTGACAGATACAAATTTGGAATTTGGAATTCATTGACAGATACAAATTTGGAATCCAATGACAGATACAAATTTGGAATCCACTGACAGATACAAATTTGGAATTTGGAATTCATTGACAGATACAAATTTGGAATCCAATGACAGATACAAATTTGGAAGTTGGAATCCAATGACAGATACAAATTTGGAATTTGGAATTCATTGACAGATACAAATTTGGAATCCAATGACAGATACAAATTTGGAATCCACTGACAGATACAAATTTGGAAGTTGGAATTCATTGACAGATACAAATTTGGAATCCAATGACAGATACAAATTTGGAATTTGGAATCCAATGACAGATACAAATTTGGAATCCACTGACAGATACAAATTTGGAATTTGGAATTCATTGACAGATACAAA
>CM026202.1:33037593-33069024 GCA_014839995.1 Xenentodon cancila | reverse complement strand
TTCTTGGTGTCTTTGCAGGGCAACTATGGCAAATTGCATATCTATGAAGGGGGAGCCAGTGTCAAATGTTTTGCAATGAATTTCAGGCTCTAGTACTCTAAATGTCATATTGTGTTTCTCTAGCTGAGAGAAGCACAAAACGCAGAATTCACTGATAACACTGTTGTTTCTTGGTGTCTTTGCAGGGCAACTATGGCAAATTGCATATCTATGGAGGGGTGAAGCAGTGTCAACTGTTTTGCACTGAATGTCAGGCTCTAGTACTCTAAATGTCATATTGTGTTTCTCTCGCTGAGAGACGCACAAAACGCAGAATTCACTGATAACACTGTTGTTTCTTGGTGTTTTTGCAGGGCAACTATGGCAAATTGCATATCTATGGGGGGTGAAGCAGTGTCAACTGTTTTGCACTGAATGTCAGGCTCTAGTACTCTAAATGTCATATTGTGTTTCTCTCGCTGAGAGACGCACAAAACGCAGAATTCACTGATAACACTGTTGTTTCTTGATGTTTTTGCAGGGCAACTATGGCAAATTGCATATCTATGAAGGGGGAGGAAGTGTCAACTGTTTTGCACTGAATTTCAGGCTCCAGTACTCTAAATGTCATATTGTGTTTCTCTCGCTGAGAGACGCACAAAACGCAGAATTCACTGATAACACTGTTGTTTCTTGGTGTTTTTGCAGGGCAACTATGGCAAATTGCATATCTATGAAGGGGGAGGCAGTGTCAACTGTTTTGAAGTGATTTCTTGGCTCTAGTACTCTAAATGTCATATTGTGTTTCTCTCGCTGAGAGACGCACAAAACGCAGAATTCACTGATAACACTGTTGTTTCTTGATGTTTTTGCAGGGCAACTATGGCAAATTGCATATCTATGAAGGGGGAGGAAGTGTCAACTGTTTTGCACTGAATTTCAGGCTCCAGTACTCTAAATGTCATATTGTGTTTCTCTCGCTGAGAGACGCACAAAACGCAGAATTCACTGATAACACTGTTGTTTCTTGATGTTTTTGCAGGGCAACTATGGCAAATTGCATATCTATGAAGGGGGAGGCAGTGTCAACTGTTTTGCACTGAATATCCAGCTTCCAGTACTCTAAATGTCATATTGTGTTTCTCTCGCTGAGAGACGCACAAAACGCAGAATTCACTGATAACACTGTTGTTTCTTGATGTTTTTGCAGGGCAACTATGGCAAATTGCATATCTATGAAGGGGGAGGCAGTGTCAAATGTTTTGCACTGAATTTCAGGCTCCAGTACTCTAAATGTCATATTGTGTTTCTCTCGCTGAGAGACGCACAAAACGCAGAATTCACTGATAACACTGTTGTTTCTTGATGTTTTTGCAGGGCAACTATGGCAAATTGCATATCTATGAAGGGGGAGGCAGTGTCAACTGTTTTGCACTGAATTTCAGGCTCCAGTACTCTAAATGTCATATTGTGTTTCTCTCGCTGAGAGACGCACAAAACGCAGAATTCACTGATAACACTGTTGTTTCTTGATGTTTTTGCAGGGCAACTATGGCAAATTGCATATCTATGAAGGGTGAGGAAGTGTCAACTGTTTGGCACTGAATTTCAGGCTCCAGTACTCTAAATGTCATATTGTGTTTCTCTCGCTGAGAGACGCACAAAACGCAGAATTCACTGATAACACTGTTGTTTCTTGATGTTTTTGCAGGGCAACTATGGCAAATTGCATATCTATGAAGGGGGAGGCAGTGTCAACTGTTTTGCACTGAATGTCAGGCTCTAGTACTCTAAATGTCATATTGTGTTTCTCTCGCTGAGAGACGCACAAAACGCAGAATTCACTGATAACACTGTTGTTTCTTGATGTTTTTGCAGGGCAACTATGGCAAATTGCATATCTATGAAGGGGGAGGAAGTGTCAAATGTTTTGCACTGAATTTCAGGCTCCAGTACTCTAAATGTCATATTGTGTTTCTCTCGCTGAGAGACGCACAAAACGCAGAATTCACTGATAACACTGTTGTTTCTTGGTGTTTTTGCAGGGCAACTATGGCAAATTGCATATCTATGAAGGGGGAGGCAGTGTCAACTGTTTTGCACTGAATTTCAGGCTCCAGTACTCTAAATGTCATATTGTGTTTCTCTCGCTGAGAGACGCACAAAACGCAGAATTCACTGATAACACTGTTGTTTCTTGATGTTTTTGCAGGGCAACTATGGCAAATTGCATATCTATGAAGGGGGAGGCAGTGTCAACTGTTTTGCACTGAATTTCAGGCTCCAGTACTCTAAATGTCATATTGTGTTTCTCTCGCTGAGAGACGCACAAAACGCAGAATTCACTGATAACACTGTTGTTTCTTGATGTTTTTGCAGGGCAACTATGGCAAATTGCATATCTATGAAGGGGGAGGAAGTGTCAACTGTTTTGCACTGAATTTCAGGCTCCAGTACTCTAAATGTCATATTGTGTTTCTCTCGCTGAGAGACGCACAAAACGCAGAATTCACTGATAACACTGTTGTTTCTTGGTGTTTTTGCAGGGCAACTATGGCAAATTGCATATCTATGAAGGGGTGAAGCAGTGTCAACTGTTTTGCACTGAATGTCAGGCTCCAAGTACTCTAAATGTCATATTGTGTTTCTCTCGCTGAGAGACGCACAAAACGCAGAATTCACTGATAACACTGTTGTTTCTTGGTGTTTTTGCAGGGCAACTATGGCAAATTGCATATCTATGAAGGGGGAGGCAGTGTCAAATGTTTTGCAATGAATTTCAGGCTCCAGTACTCTAAATGTCATATTGTGTTTCTCTCGCTGAGAGACGCACAAAACGCAGAATTCACTGATAACACTGTTGTTTCTTGGTGTTTTTGCAGGGCAACTATGGCAAATTGCATATCTATGAAGGGGGAGGCAGTGTCAAATGTTTTGCACTGAATTTCAGGCTCAGTACTCTAAATGTCATATTGTGTTTCTCTCGCTGAGAGACGCACAAAACGCAGAATTCACTGATAACACTGTTGTTTCTTGATGTTTTTGCAGGGCAACTATGGCAAATTGCATATCTATGAAGGGGGAGGCAGTGTCAACTGTTTTGAACTGATATCCAGCCTCCAGTACTCTAAATGTCATATTGTGTTTCTCTCGCTGAGAGAAGCACAAAACGCAGAATTCACTGATAACACTGTTGTTTCTTGATGTTTTTGCAGGGCAACTATGGCAAATTGCATATCTATGAAGGGGGAGGAAGTGTCAACTGTTTTGCACTGAATTTCAGGCTCCAGTACTCTAAATGTCATATTGTGTTTCTCTCGCTGAGAGACGCACAAAACGCAGAATTCACCGATAACACTGTTGTTTCTTGATGTTTTTGCAGGGCAACTATGGCAAATTGCATATCTATGAAGGTGGAGCCAGTGTCAAATGTTTTGCAATGAATGTCAGGCTCTAGTACTCTAAATGTCATATTGTGTTTCTCTCGCTGAGAGACGCACAAAACGCAGAATTCACTGATAACACTGTTGTTTCTTGGTGTTTTTGCAGGGCAACTATGGCAAATTGCATATCTATGAAGGGGGAGGCAGTGTCAACTGTTTTGCACTGAATTTCAGGCTCCAGTACTCTAAATGTCATATTGTGTTTCTCTCGCTGAGAGACGCACAAAACGCAGAATTCACTGATAACACTGTTGTTTCTTGATGTTTTTGCAGGGCAACTATGGCAAATTGCATATCTATGAAGGGGGAGGCAGTGTCAACTGTTTTGAACTGATATCCAGCTCCAGTACTCTAAATGTCATATTGTGTTTCTCTCGCTGAGAGACGCACAAAACGCAGAATTCACTGATAACACTGTTGTTTCTTGATGTTTTTGCAGGGCAACTATGGCAAATTGCATATCTATGAAGGGGGAGGAAGTGTCAAATGTTTTGCACTGAATTTCAGGCTCCAGTACTCTAAATGTCATATTGTGTTTCTCTCGCTGAGAGACGCACAAAACGCAGAATTCACTGATAACACTGTTGTTTCTTGATGTTTTTGCAGGGCAACTATGGCAAATTGCATATCTATAAAAGGGGAAGCAGTGTCAACTGTTTTGCACTGAATGTCAGGCTCTAGTACTCTAAATGTCATATTGTGTTTCTCTCGCTGAGAGACGCACAAAACGCAGAATTCACTGATAACACTGTTGTTTCTTGGTGTTTTTGCAGGGCAACTATGGCAAATTGCATATCTATGAAGGGGGAGCCAGTGTCAAATGTTTTGAATTGATTTCTTGGCTCTAGTACTCTAAATGTCATATTGTGTTTCTCTAGCTGAGAGAAGCACAAAACGCAGAATTCACTGATAACACTGTTGTTTCTTGGTGTCTTTGCAGGGCAACTATGGCAAATTGCATATCTATGAGGGGTGAAGCAGTGTCAACTGTTTTGCACTGAATGTCAGGCTCTAGTACTCTAAATGTCATATTGTGTTTCTCTCGCTGAGAGACGCACAAAACGCAGAATTCACTGATAACACTGTTGTTTCTTGGTGTTTTTGCAGGGCAACTATGGCAAATTGCATATCTATGGAGGGGTGAAGCAGTGTCAACTGTTTTGCACTGAATGTCAGGCTCTAGTACTCTAAATGTCATATTGTGTTTCTCTCGCTGAGAGACGCACAAAACGCAGAATTCACTGATAACACTGTTGTTTCTTGATGTTTTTGCAGGGCAACTATGGCAAATTGCATAGCTATGAAGGGTGAGGAAGTGTCAACTGTTTGGCACTGAATTTCAGGCTCCAGTACTCTAAATGTCATATTGTGTTTCTCTCGCTGAGAGACGCACAAAACGCAGAATTCACTGATAACACTGTTGTTTCTTGGTGTTTTTGCAGGGCAACTATGGCAAATTGCATATCTATGGAGGGGTGAAGCAGTGTCAACTGTTTTGCACTGAATGTCAGGCTCTAGTACTCTAAATGTCATATTGTGTTTCTCTCGCTGAGAGACGCACAATACGCAGAATTCACTGATAACACTGTTGTTTCTTGATGTTTTTGCAGGGCAACTATGGCAAATTGCATATCTATGAAGGGGGAGGAAGTGTCAACTGTTTTGCACTGAATTTCAGGCTCCAGTACTCTAAATGTCATATTGTGTTTCTCTCGCTGAGAGACGCACAAAACGCAGAATTCACTGATAACACTGTTGTTTCTTGGTGTTTTTGCAGGGCAACTATGGCAAATTGCATATCTATGAAGGGGGAGGCAGTGTCAACTGTTTTGAACTGATATCCAGCCTCCAGTACTCTAAATGTCATATTGTGTTTCTCTCGCTGAGAGACGCACAAAACGCAGAATTCACCGATAACACTGTTGTTTCTTGATGTTTTTGCAGGGCAACTATGGAAAATTGCATATCTATGAAGGGGGAGCCAGTGTCAAATGTTTTGCAATGAATTTCAGGCTCTAGTACTCTAAATGTCATATTGTGTTTCTCTAGCTGAGAGACGCACAAAACGCAGAATTCACTGATAACACTGTTGTTTCTTGGTGTTTTTGCAGGGCAACTATGGCAAATTGCATATCTATGAAGGGGGAGGCAGTGTCAACATTTCTCTCGCTGAGAGAAGCACAAAACGCAGAATTCACTGATAACACTGTTGTTTCTTGATGTTTTTGCAGGGCAACTATGGCAAATTGCATAGCTATGAAGGGTGAGGAAGTGTTACCTGTTTGGCACTGAATTTCAGGCTCCAGTACTCTAAATGTCATATTGTGTTTCTCTCGCTGAGAGACGCACAAAACGCAGAATTCACTGATAACACTGTTGTTTCTTGGTGTTTTTGCAGGGCAACTATGGCAAATTGCATATCTATGGAGGGGTGAAGCAGTGTCAACTGTTTTGCACTGAATGTCAGGCTCTAGTACTCTAAATGTCATATTGTGTTTCTCTCGCTGAGAGACGCACAAAACGCAGAATTCACTGATAACACTGTTGTTTCTTGGTGTTTTTGCAGGGCAACTATGGCAAATTGCATTTGTATGGATGGGGAAGCAGTGTCAACTGTTTTGAAGTTATTTCCAGGCTCCAGGACTTTAAATGTCATATTGTGTTTCTCTCGCTGAGAGACGCACAAAACGCAGAATTCACTGATAACACTGTTGTTTCTTGATGTTCATGCAGTACAACTATGTCAAATTGCATTTGTATGAATGGGGATGCAGTTTCAACCTTATTTTAAGTGATTTCAAGAATCCAGGACTCTAAATGTCATATTATGTTTCTTTCACTGAGATACGCACAAAACGCAGAATTCTCTGATAACACTGTTGTTTCTTGATGTTTTTGCAGGAAAACTATGGCAAATTGCATTTGTATGAATGGGGAAGCAGTGTCAACTGTTTTGCACTGAATTTCAGGCTCCAGTACTCTAAATGTCATATTGTGTTTCTCTCGCTGAGAGACGCACAAAACGCAGAATTCACTGATAACACTGTTGTTTCTTGATGTTTTTGCAGGGCAACTATGGCAAATTGCATATCTATGAAGGGGGAGGCAGTGTCAACTGTTTTGCAATGAATTTCAGGCTCTAGTACTCTAAATGTCATATTGTGTTTCTCTCGCTGAGAGACGCACAAAACGCAGAATTCACTGATAACACTGTTGTTTCTTGATGTTTTTGCAGGGCAACTATGGCAAATTGCATATCTATGAAGGGGGAGGAAGTGTCAAATGTTTTGCACTGAATTTCAGGCTCCAGTACTCTAAATGTCATATTGTGTTTCTCTCGCTGAGAGACGCACAAAACGCAGAATTCACTGATAACACTGTTGTTTCTTGATGTTTTTGCAGGGCCACTATGGCAAATTGCATATCTATGAAGGGGGAGGCAGTGTCAACTGTTTTGAACTGATATCCAGCCTCCAGTACTCTAAATGTCATATTGTTGTTCTCTCACTGAGAGACACATAAAACGCAGAATTCTCTGATAACACTGTTGTTTCATTGTGTTTTTGCAGGGCAACTATGGCAAATTGCATATCTATGAAGGGGGAGGAAGTGTCAAATGTTTTGCACTGAATTTCAGGCTCCAGTACTCTAAATGTCATATTGTGTTTCTCTCACTAAGAGACGCACAAAACGCAGAATTCACTGATAACACTGTTGTTTCTTGGTGTTTTTGCAGGGCAACTATGGCAAATTGCATATCTATGAAGGGGGAGGAAGTGTCAACTGTTTTGAAGTGATTTCTTGGCTCCAGGACTCTAAATGTCATATTGTGTTTCTCTCGCTGAGAGAAGCTCAAAACGCAGAATTCACTGATAACACTGTTGTTTCTTGATGTTTTTGCATGGCAACTATGGCAAATTGCATTTGGATGAATGGGGAAATAGTGTGAACTGTCTTGAAGTAATTTCCAGGCTCCAGTACTCTAAATGTCATATTGTGTTTCTCTCGCTGAGAGACGCACAACACACAGAATTCTCTGATAACACTGTTGTTTCTTGATGTTTTTGCAGGGCAACTATGGCAAATTGCATTTGTATGAATGGGGATGCAGTTTCAACCTTATTTTAAGTGATTTCTAGGCTCCAGGACGTTAAATGTCATATTGTGTGTCTCTCGCTGAGAGAAGCTCAAAACGCAGAATTCTCTGATAACACTGTTGTTTCTTGATGTTCATGCAGGACAACTATGGCAAATTGCATTTGTATGAAGGGGGATTCAGTGTCAACTGTTTTGCACTGAATGTCAGGCTCCAGTATTCTAAATGTCATATTGTGTTTCTCTCGCTGAGAGACGCACAAAACGCAGAATTCACTGATAACACTGTTGTTTCTTGGTGTTTTTGCAGGGCAAAGATGGCAAATTGCATATCTATGAAGGGGGAGGCAGTGTCAACTGTTTTGAACTGATATCCAGCCTCCAGTACTCTAAATGTCATATTGTGTTTCTCTCGCTGAGAGACGCACAAAACGCAGAATTCTCTGATAACACTGTTGTTTCTTGATGTTTTTGCAGGGCAACTATGGCAAATTGCATTTGAATGAATGGGGAAGCAGTTTCAACCGTATTTTAAGTGATTTCAAGAATCCAGGACTCTAAATGTCATATTATGTTTCTTTCACTGAGAGACGCACAAAACGCAGAATGCTCTGATAACACTGTTGTTTTTTTGTGTTTTTGCAGGGCAACTATGGCAAATTGCATATCTATGAAGGAGGAGGCATTGTCAACTGTTTTGAACTGATATCCAGCCTCCAGTACTCTAAATGTCATATTGTGTTTCTCTCACTGAGAGACGCACAAAACGCAGAATTCTCTGATAACACTGTTGTTTCTTTGTGTTTTTGCAGGGCAACTATGGCAATTTTCATATCTGTGAAGGGGGAGGAAGTGTCAAATGTTTTGCACTGAATTTCAGGCTCCAGGACTCTAAATGTCATATTGTGTTTCTCTCGCTGAGAGACACACAAAACGCAGAATTCTCTGATAACACTGTTGTTTCTTTGTGTTTTTGCAGGGCAACTATGGCAAATTGCATATCTGTGAAGGGGGATCCAGTGTCAACTGTTTTGAACTGATATCCAGCCTCCAGTACTCTAAATGTCATATTGTGTTTCTCTCACTGAGAGACGCACAAAACGCAGAATTCTCTGATAACACTGTTGTTTCTTGATGTTTTTGCAGGACAACTATGGCAAATTACATTTGTATGAGGGGGCATGCAGTTTCAACTGTTTTGAAGTGATTTCCAGGCTCCAGGACTCTAAATGTCATATTGTGTTTCTCTCGCTGAGAGACGCACAAAACGCAGAATTCTCTGATAACACTGTTGTTTCTTGGTGTTTTTGCAGGGCAACTATGGCAAATTGCATATCTATGAAGGGTGAGGAAGTGTCAAATGTTTTGCACTGAATTTCAGGCTCCAGTACTCTAAATGTCATACTGTGTTTCTCTCGCTGAGAGACGCACAAAACGCAGAATTCTCTGATAACACTGTTGTTTCTTGATGTTTTTGCAGGACAACTATGGCAAATTGCATTTGTATGAATGGGGAAGCAGTGTCAACTGTTTTGAAGTTATTTCCAGGCTCCAGGACTTTAAATGTCATATTGTGTTTCTCTCGCTGAGAGACGCACAAAACGCAGAATTCACTGATAACACTGTTGTTTCTTGATGTTCATGCAGTACAACTATGTCAAATTGCATTTGTATGAATGGGGATGCAGTTTCAACCTTATTTTAAGTGATTTCAAGAATCCAGGACTCTAAATGTCATATTATGTTTCTTTCACTGAGATACGCACAAAACGCAGAATTCTCTGATAACACTGTTGTTTCTTGATGTTTTTGCAGGGAAACTATGGCAAATTGCATTTGTATGAATGGGGAAGCAGTGTCAACTGTTTTGAAGTGATTTCCAGGCTCCAGGACTCTAAATGTCATATTGTGTTTCTCTCACTGTGAGACGCACAAAACGCAGAATTCTCTGATAACGCTGTTGTTTCTTGATGTTTTTGCAGGGCAACTATGGCAAATTGCATTTGTATGAATGGGAATGCAGATTTAACCGTATTTTAAGTGATTTCAAGAATCCAGGACTCTAAATGTCATATTATGTTTCTTTCATTGAGAGACGCACAAAACGCAGAATTCTCTGATAACACTGTTGTTTCTTTATGTTCTTGCAGGGCAACTATGGCAAATTGCATATCTATGAAGGGGGAGGAAGTGTCAAATGTTTTGCACTGAATTTCAGGCTCCAGTACTCTAAATATCATATTGTGTTTCTCTCGCTGAGAGACGCACAAAACGCAGAATTCACTGATAACACTGTTTTTTTTTTTTGTTTTTGCCGGGCAACTATGGCAAATTGCATATCTATGAAGGGGGAGGCAGTGTCAACTGTTTTGAAGTGATTTCTAGGCTCTATGACTCTAAATGTCATATTGTGTTTCTCTCGCTGAGAGACGCACAAAACGCAGAATTCACTGATAACACTGTTGTTTCTTGGTGTTTTTGCAGGGCAACTATGGCAAATTGCATATCTATGAAGGGGTGAAGCAGTGTCAACTGTTTTGCACTGAATGTCAGGCTCCAGTACTCTAAATGTCATATTGTGTTTCTCTCGCTGAGAGACGCACAAAACGCAGAATTCACTGATAACACTGTTGTTTCTTGATGTTTTTGCAGGGCAACTATGGCAAATTGCATATCTATGAAGGGGGAGGCAGTGTCAACTGTTTGCACTGAATTTCAGGCTCCAGTACTCTAAATGTCATATTGTGTTTCTCTCGCTGAGAGACGCACAAAACGCAGAATTCACTGATAACACTGTTGTTTCTTGATGTTTTTGCAGGGCAACTATGGCAAATTGCATTTGTATGAATGGGGATGCAGTTTCAACCTTATTTTAAGTGATTTCTAGGCTCCAGGACGTTAAATGTCATATTGTGTGTCTCTCGCTGAGAGAAGCTCAAAACGCAGAATTCTCTGATAACACTGTTGTTTCTTGATGTTCATGCAGGACAACTATGGCAAATTGCATTTGTATGAAGGGGGATTCAGTGTCAACTGTTTTGCACTGAATGTCAGGCTCCAGTATTCTAAATGTCATATTGTGTTTCTCTCGCTGAGAGACGCACAAAACGCAGAATTCACTGATAACACTGTTGTTTCTTGGTGTTTTTGCAGGGCAACGATGGCAAATTGCGTATCTATGAAGGGGGAGGCAGTGTCAACTGTTTTGAACTGATATCCAGCCTCCAGTACTCTAAATGTCATATTGTGTTTCTCTCGCTGGGAGACGCACAAAACGCAGAATTCTCTGATAACACTGTTGTTTCTTGATGTTTTGCAGGGCAACTATGGCAAATTGCATTTGAATGAATGGGGAAGCAGTTTCAACCGTATTTTAAGTGATTTCAAGAATCCAGGACTCTAAATGTCATATTATGTTTCTTTCACTGAGAGACGCACAAAACGCAGAATGCTCTGATAACACTGTTGTTTTTTGTGTTTTTGCAGGGCAACTATGGCAAATTGCATATCTATGAAGGAGGAGGCATTGTCAACTGTTTTGAACTGATATCCAGCCTCCAGTACTCTAAATGTCATATTGTGTTTCTCTCACTGAGAGACGCACAAAACGCAGAATTCTCTGATAACACTGTTGTTTCTTTGTGTTTTTGCAGGGCAACTATGGCAAATTTCATATCTGTGAAGGGGGAGGAAGTGTCAAATGTTTTGCACTGAATTTCAGGCTCCAGGACTCTAAATGTCATATTGTGTTTCTCTCGCTGAGAGACACACAAAACGCAGAATTCTCTGATAACACTGTTGTTTCTTGGTGTTTTTGCAGGGCAACTATGGCAAATTGCATATCTATGAAGGGGGAGGCAGTGTCAACTGTTTTGAACTGATATCCAAGGTCCAGTACTCTAAATGTCATATTGTGTTTCTCTCGCTGAGAGACGCACAAAACGCAGAATTCACTGATAACACTGTTGTTTCTTGATGTTTTTGCAGGGCAACTATGGCAAATTGCATATCTATGAAGGGGGAGGAAGTGTCAACTGTTTTGCACTGAATTTCAGGCTCCAGTACTCTAAATGTCATATTGTGTTTCTCTCGCTGAGAGACGCACAAAACGCAGAATTCACTGATAACACTGTTGTTTCTTGATGTTTTTGCAGGGCAACTATGGCAAATTGCATATCTATGAAGGGGGAGGCAGTGTCAACTGTTTTGCACTGAATTTCAGGCTCCAAGTACTCTAAATGTCATATTGTGTTTCTCTCGCTGAGAGACGCACAAAACGCAGAATTCACTGATAACACTGTTGTTTCTTGATGTTTTTGCAGGGCAACTATGGCAAATTTCATATCTGTGAAGGGGGAGGAAGTGTCAAATGTTTTGCACTGAATTTCAGGCTCCAGGACTCTAAATGTCATATTGTGTTTCTCTCGCTGAGAGACACACAAAACGCAGAATTCTCTGATAACACTGTTGTTTCTTTGTGTTTTTGCAGGGCAACTATGGCAAATTGCATATCTGTGAAGGGGGATCCAGTGTCAACTGTTTTGAACTGATATCCAGCCTCCAGTACTCTAAATGTCATATTGTGTTTCTCTCACTGAGAGACGCACAAAACGCAGAATTCTCTGATAACACTGTTGTTTCTTGATGTTTTTGCAGGACAACTATGGCAAATTGCATTTGTATGAATGGGGAAGCAGTGTCAACTGTTTTTAAGTTATTTCCAGGCTCCAGGACTCTAAATGTCATATTGTGTTTCTCTCACTGAGAGACGCACAAAATGCAGAGTTCTCTGATAACACTGTTGTTTCTTGATGTTTTTGCAGGACAACTATGGCAAATTACATATCTATGAGGGGGATGCAGTGTCAACTGTTTTGCAAGTGAATTTCCAGGCTCCAGTACTCTAAATGTCATATTGTGTTTCTCTCGCTGAGAGACGCACAAAACGCAGAATTCTACTGATAACACTGTTGTTTCTTGATGTTTTTGCTGGGAAACTATGGCAAATTGCATATTGTATGAAGGGGGAAGCAGTGTCAAGTGTTTTGAAGTGATTTCAGGCTCCAGGACTTTCAATGTCATATTGTGTTTCTCTCGCTGAGAGACGCACAAAACGCAGAATTCACTGATAACACTGTTGTTTCTTGATGTTTTTGCAGGGCAACTATGGCAAATTGCATATCTATGAAGGGGGAGCCAGTGTCAACTGTTTTGAACTGATATCCAGCCTCCAGTACTCTAAATGTCATATTGTGTTTCTCTCAGCGAGAGACGCACAAAACGCAGAATTCTCTGATAACACTGTTGTTTCTTGATGTTTTTGCAGGACAACTATGGCAAATTGCATTTGTATGAATGGGGAAGCAGTGTCAACTGTTTTTAAGTTATTTCCAGGCTCCAGGACTCTAAATGTCATATTGTGTTTCTCTCACTGAGAGACGCACAAAATGCAGAGTTCTCTGATAACACTGTTGTTTCTTGATGTTTTTGCAGGACAACTATGGCAAATTACATTTGTATGAGGGGGCATGCAGTTTCAACTGTTTTGAAGTGATTTCCAGGCTCCAGGACTCTAAATGTCATATTGTGTTTCTCTCGCTGAGAGACGCACAAAACGCAGAATTCTCTGATAACACTGTTGTTTGTTGATTTTTTTGCAGGAAAACTATGGCAAATTGCATTTGTATGAATGGGGAAGCAGTGTCAACTGTTTTTAAGTGATTTCCAGGCTCCAGGGCTTTCAATGTCATATTGTGTTTCTCTCGCTGAGAGACGCACAAAACGCAGAATTCTCTGATAACACTGTTGTTTCTTTGTGTTTTTGCAGGGCAACTATGGCAAATTGCATATCTGTGAAGGGGGAGCAGTGTCAACTGTTTTGAACTGAATATCCAGCCTCCAGTACTCTAAATGTCATATTGTGTTTCTCTCGCTGAGAGACGCACAAAACGCAGAATTCTACTGATAACACTGTTGTTTCTTGGTGTCTTTGCAGGGCAACTATGACAAATTGCATAGCTATGAAGGGGGAGGCAGTGTCAACTGTTTTGAAGTGATTTCTAGGCTCTATGACTCTAAATGTCATATTGTGTTTCTCTCGCTGAGAGACGCACAAAACGCAGAATTCACTAATAACACTGTTGTTTCTTGATTTTTTTGCAGGACAACTATGGCAAATTGCATATGCTATGAATGGGGAGGCAGTGTCAACTGTTTTGAAGCTGATTTCCAGGCTCCAGGGACTTCTAAATGTCATATTGTGTTTCTCTCGCTGAGAAACTCACAAAACGCAGAATTCCTGATAACACTTTTGTTTGTTGATTTTTTGCAGGCAACTATGGCAAATTGCATTTGTATGAATGGGGAAGCAGTGTCAACTGTTTTTAAGTGATTTCCAGGCTCCAGGGCTTTCAATGTCATATTGTGTTTCTCTCGCTGAGAGACGCACAAAACGCAGAATTCTCTGATAACACTGTTGTTTCTTGATGTTTTTGCAGGCCAACTATGGCAAATTGCATTTGTATGAATGGGGAAGCAGTGTCAACAGGGCCCTGCAAATTTTAAACTTCAAAGCACAGAACTTCTTATTTTTGGAGCATCTTTAAGAGAGATTGTTATTGCTGAGAATAACAACATAGCCTTATTTTGGCAAGGCAATATATGTAGCTTTTTTTTTTAGGAGGGGGTCTAAAGTAATGCAGTTTAAAAAACAGTTAAAAAAACAACAACCTAAAACAGTTCCTGGAACAAAAGAACATTAGTGGATGATCATTAAGTGTTAAAGGTGTACTGCTCAGTCAGTGTAATATCTTACTAAATTACTACAGATTTTTTTTTTAATTATGTACATTTTATTTTAATTCAGAACACTCACTGTTCTTTTTGTTCTACCAACTCTGCATATGCATACATGGTTTAGTGCCTTTAAAAACCTTTAAAAGTCAAATGCATTTTAATTTGGCAGCAGATGTTAGTTTTCTTGTGCACAGGTAGTGTGTTTCCTTCACCAGGCCTCTGTTGACAGTCTGACCAAACATTTCATGAATAGTTGAAATTTTGACCCTTTCAAACAAGACTAAAATCACATGTGAAATAGGAAAGGACAGGACTGAAAACAAGAGACAAGACAGTTATCTGTTGGGTTGTGGTGTGTGTGCTGTATGGTGATTGTTCAGTGCATTGTGGCATATGGAAATGACTGTGTGTCATATATATATATATATATATATATATATATATATATATATATATATATATATATATATATATATATATATATATATATATATATATATATATATATATATATATATATATATATATATAAAATATGTGTTTCAGTGGGACTGTCAGGTGTCCATTTTTCTTTGACAGTGATAATCGTCAATGTCAATGTCTATTATTGTGTAACTTGACAAACCTCCACTTTTATTTTTCACAGCCTACATGTAGTACAGTTAAAGATGTAAATGTGAACATGATCTCATCAGAAAAAAAAGTGTTGAATTATGTTTAAATACAATGAGGTTGATTCAATAAACAAATTAGTCATTCTTGTATTTTATCCTATTAAACTGCACTTCCACAGGACAGAGTAAGATTTTAATTTTTTTCTGTAAGGATGAAAAGAATTAAACCAACTCCTAACATAATCTCACTTGGCGCACACAGTAAAATGTTAAATGTTGTTACTGCAGAAGCAACTGTTGAAACCGACGGCATGTTATACTACAGACGATAGAAATTAGACTTTAAGAGCAACTTTCAGTCTGGCAACACGCGGAGCTCTTGCAGAGCAGTTGCACAATGACCGATTTCAACAGTTTATTCACATATGTGACAAGCGTAAATGCTCATGTGGTCAAATATCTGTGATAACAGGAACAGTATATGTTTGCATTACCCCCGTTCTCCAGTCTGGCGGCGAGTTTTTCAAAAACAAGAGTCACAAATGCTAATATTACAAAAAGACAGAGATTAAAAACGACAACACAAATTACAACACTTGAATAATGAAGTAAAGTAAAGTAAAATCAACTTACCGTTGAAATGTTAAGATCCTTGTAAGTATGTTATAACACGACAAGGTCCAGACTTCAGAAAACTGCAGCCGCTTCCTCCGTTTCTAACGGCTGGAAGATCAAGTGCGCTGATTGGTTGAATTCAAATTCAGGCGTCGTAATGGTTTATAATCCCCGTCTCTGTCTGAATACCGTTTAAATAGTTATTATGCTTTACCAAGCGTAGACTTTCCCTTTACATGATTTAATAACTTATCTTATTTAAATTAATTGTACTTATTTTTTGTGCTTCCCTCAATCAATACACCTTTATTTATAAAGTACTGTAGCATTCCTGTGTTCTGTTCTATTTGTTAATGTTGGAGTATCTTTTTTTATGGAAACGCTACATTGGTGTCAGAAGAAAAAAGAAACTCGGGTTCTGACTCGCGACGCCGTTAACCATGGCTAGCCCGGACATGCTCGCTGTGCTTTGCGACTTAGTAGAGGAGATGGCGACGCCACGGAGAAATCCCGACGCTCGTCCCAAAGTGAAGGAGGAGACGACGTACGGTGATCGCGCTGGTGTTTCGGGCCATATGATGGGATTGAGCCATGCTGCAGAACATGTAGCCCGTCTGAGACAATCAGCCAGGGAGCTAGCCGCTGACGCCGGCTTCGGCGAGGGAGCCAGCGCCGGCGCGAACGTTCCCGCGGATTGTGACGTCAGGCCAAATGTGAACAAAGATGGCGGCGCCATGTCGGGCCAACTCCAGGTGAAAACTCCGAAATAATCCGGTAAAGCGGATTGGGAGGCCTTCCATGCCCAGTTTGAACTCTTGGCGCAGGCCGCAGGCTGGTCGAGGGATGTCAAAGCTCTGCAGCTGGCCATGTGCCTCACAGATGAAGCACTAACCTGCCTGCTGCTGCTCAGCCCCACGGAAATGGGTGATTATATGGCTCTGGAGCTCGCCCTAGAATGAGAACTGGTGGAAGCGGCAGCAGTGGAGGATTACCACACTGGGAGCGGTCCAGTTGTAAGGACTGTGGTGCACGCAGACTCAGGCCAAGAAAAGCCTGCCTGGGCTGAGGAATTGACTGAACTGATCTGAGCGGTGTCATTACAACCGCCACGTAGTGACACCCGCTCCGGACAGGGCCCTCCCGTTTGCTGGGTGTGCGGCCAACCTGGCCATATAAGCAGACGATGTCCAAAGCGGACTGGTGTTCAGGGAAACGACTCCGGGCCTGTGTAGATGGGACGACGCAGGCCCCTACCTCTGTGTCCCCCCCCGCCTCGCTTCCCCTGGTCGACGCCCAACTGAACAGCTTTAACGGGGATTCACTGTGCCCAAAGGCAGACGATGACACAGAGTCATTGAGGGTGGTGGGCTGGACCCATAAAGGGGACTTTTGTCACGTACCTGTCACCCTGGCAGGGTCCCCTTGCATAGCTCCGATTGACAGCGGCTCCACGGCTACGCTTTTGAGAACTGACCTGGTTCCAGTGGGAACACAGCTGGAGCCTACAATGGTGAAACTGCGGACAGTGACTGGTGAGCTTGCCCCTATGGTGGGGAAAGGTATAGTGGCCATACGGATCGGGGAACTTTCTGTGGACTTTAAGGTGTGGGTTGCAGCGGTGCAGGACTCCTGCATATTGGGACTAGACTTTAGCGGGCTGCCAGCTGTGTGCTTGATCTGGGAAAAAACATGCTGGCCTTTCCCGGGGGGCCCACAGTTTCAATGGTGCATTCTACGCAGGTACCAGGACAGCAACTGCCAGCTGCTAGGGTGAGAGGAGCAAATCATCGGTCAGACCCCCCACATCAAACTTTTCCACTTTTTCCCCATCCCCAAACCTCGACTGTTGCACAGCCCCCTGCCTCAGCCCGTAAGCCTTCTGTAGACAAGTTGGACAGATTGGCAGAAATAAGACGGGTGTGGCAACGCAGCTGCGATAACTTAGACCTTGGGCAGAAGGAGGAGCTGTGGCAGGTGTTGTTTTAGTTTAAGGACACCTTTACGCTGTCGGAAGAGGAAGTTGGCTTGATACACCTGGTCCAACACGAAATAAATACTGGCGATGCACGGCCTATCAGGTCACGCCCCCGCCGTCTTCCGTTGGCACACCAAGTAGCTGCTGACAACGCAATAGAGGAGATGCTGAAGGCCGGCATCATTGAGCCCTCTGATAGTCCCTGGGCCTCGGGAGTTGTGATGGTCAACAAAAAAAAGTCCTCAAAAATGAGGTTCTGCGTGGACTACAGACCGCTGAATAGTGTGACCAGGAAAGACTCTTATCCATTACCCCGCATTGATGAGTCTTTGGACTTGGTGTCTGGTTCTTCTTGGTTCTCCTCCTTAGACTTACGGAGTGGATACTGGCAGGTGCCCCTCAGCCCTGAGGCAAGACAAAAGACTGCTTTCTGTACAGGTAGGGGGGTTTGGCAGTTTCGAGTTCTGCCGTTTGGTCTGTGCAACGCCCCGGCCACCTTTGAACGTTTAATGGAGAAGGTGCTGGTCGACACCCCTCGACAGGAATGTCTGGTTTACTTGGATGACATTCTGGTCCACGGGAGCTCCTTTGAGACGGCGTTGGGGTCTCTGCGACAGGTTCTATGGAGAATAGCAGCAGCTGGTCTGAAACTCCACCCCGACAAATGTTGCTTTATGCAAAGAGAGCTTGAGTTTCTGGGGCACAGGATTGGGGGGGGGGGGGGGGGGGGCATTAGCACACTAGAGGAGAAAGTGCAAAGTGAGAAAGTGAGAGACTGGCCAACCCCCACCAATCTACGTGAGCTAAAGAGCTTCATCGGCCTGGCTTCCTACCACAGGCGATTTGTGCGTGGCTTCTCTTGTATAGCTGCACCCTTGTTCTACCTACAGAGAAAAGACATGGGTTTTACCTGGACACCGGAGTGTGAGCAGGCCTTTGGCTCCCTGAAGAAAGCTTTGACAGAGTCTCCCATCCTTACCCCCCCGGACTCCAGTCTTCCATTCATTCTGGACACAGATGCCAGCGAGGTAGGAATGGGGGCAGTATTGAGCCAAGTTGGACCAGAAGGGGAGAGTGTGGTGGGGTACTTCAGTCGTACTTTTAACAAAGCAGAGAGGCGCTACTGCGTAACGCGCAGAGAACTCCTTGCCATTGTGAGAGCAGTTAGCCACTTTAAATATTACCTGTGTGGAATACCCTTCACTATTCGTACTGACCACTCAGCACTTCAATGGTTGATGTCCTTCAAGGAGCCAGAAGGGCAGATTGCACGTTGGCTGGAGGAGCTGGCACCGTACATCTTCCAAGTACAGAGTAGGAGCTCACCATGCCAACGCTGATGCCATGTCCCGGGGGCCCTGTGGTTCGCACGGGTGCCGATACTGCAAAAAGAGGGAGGCCCGAGAGGCAGAGCTCCACGTCGAGGAGGTGGGTCCCGTAGACAACGGAGATGAGCCGGTCTGCAGAGCAGCACAACTTGTCAGCTTGTTGAATGGCGAGCTCAGCAGGAACAGGATGCTGACCTGGAACCAGTACTGCAGTGGGTGGAGGCGGGGCGGAAGCCAAACTGGGAGGAGGTAGCCGGGTGCTCACCTGCCACCAAAGGACTGTTTGAAAAGTGAGCCTGGAAGGAACCAGCAACAGGGGAGGAGAGGTGGCAGATTGTCGTCCCCAGGTCACTGAAACAATCTGTTCTAGAAGCCTGTCATGGAACGACAGGAGCTGGTCACTTTGGAGTTTCAAAAACCCTTTGACGACTCCGACAAGGGTTTTACTGGGGCCGGTTAAGAAGAGATGTAGAAGACTTTTGTCGTCGCTGTGATCTCTGTACAGCATACAAGGGTCCACCAGATCAGTCACGTGGCCAGCTCCAGCAGCTGGCTGTGGGAGCCCCAATGGAGAGGGTAGCAGTGGACATTATGGGCCCCTTTCCCCGCACAGACCAAGGCAACCGCTATGTACTGGTAGCCATGGACTATTTTACAAAAATGCCCGAGGCATATGCCATACCAGACCAGGAAGCAGCAACTGTGGCGGATGCGTTGGTGGCTGGAATGTTTGCCAGATTTGGAGCAGCGGAAGTCATTGATAGCGATCAAGGCAGAAATTTTGAATCTGCCGTATTCTGTGCTATGTGTAAGCAGTTGGGCATTCAAAAGACTCGGACCACGCCTTTGCACCCCCAGAGCAATGGATTAGTTGAACGGTTCAACAAAACTTTGGCAAAACAACTCGCCATCCTCACAGCCGAACACCAACGGGACTGGGACACTCACCTACCCCTTGTTCTTTTGGCCTACAGGTCTGCTGTGCAGGATTCTACATTGTGCACTCCTGCTCTGTTGATGTTGGGACGAGAGCTACGGACGCCAGCAGAAATGCTCTTTGGCAAAACCCCAGACACACCGACAGTCCCACTGGGACCAGAGTATGCCAGGAGACTCCAGGACCGGATGGACTCTGCCCATGCATTTGCCCAAGATCATGACATGAGGGCCAGAGGAAGGGACTTTAAAGCGGGGGACCTGGTGTGGGTGCATAGTCCTAAACGGAGGAAGGGTCGGTGCCCCAAGCTGGACTGCCACTGGGTCAGGCCTTGTGAAGTGTTGGAGGTGCTGGGGGAGGTGGTGTACAGGGTCCGACTCCCACCTAGGGGGAGACGGATGGCTCGCTCCTTACAGAGGTGATGCTCAGCCTCAGCAGCTCTCTGGACCCCCAACACACTCTTCAAAAAATGTGACACCACCAACCCACATGCACGCTGGCCCCATTCTACAACCCTCTCCTTCTGCTCCCTCCCTGACTTCTACCCCCGCTCCTCAGCTGGATGTCCCAGAAACCCAGGCACAGCCCCACACTCTAACTCCGAGGAGGCCTCGGAGACAAAGAAAGCCACCAGGCTACCTCAAGGACTTTTTCTGCGGTCCCTCGGGACGAGGGACTTTGTAAAGGGGAGGCAGTGTAGCATTCCTGTGTTCTGTTCTATTTGTTAATGTTTTGTTGTTAGATGCTAAACTGCTCTGTTGTTATGGATGTTAGGGGTGCAATGAATGTTATAAGTTAAAACGAGGATCTGATAGGATGGGAGAGGTTCGGGGGGCAGGGAGAGAGGGATAGACTGAGAAGTTAAAAAAAAGGGGAGGCGCGGCGGTCTCCAAAAAAATGTGAGGGTGGTTACGGATGTGAGTGACTGTTCCGGAATAAACCAACAGTTTTTGGTAAGCCTTGCTTCAGCATCTTTTTTTGAGGAAACGCTACAGTACCTTACTACAGGCAGCTGGTATTCAAAGTGGCTTACATAAAATGCAATAGAAACATAAGAACAGACACTTCCTCCAGCTCATCCGGGACTAGGAACAGGTCTGACTTACTACCAGCAATGCAAACCAAGTTCCTGCTCTGGTCGTACAGAGACCGAACTGCTCTTAGCAGAGAGCTCTGGGATCTTAATCACGGAGCTGGTCCGGTGTTCCACAACCAGGACTGTATTGTTCCTATTGGATCCGAGGTTTGACTATTGACTGAATTCTCCTCTCCAGTACCCATGTAGTTGAGGCTGAGAAGTGTGACACTCTCCGGTCCCCCTTGTTAAAAAGAGGGACCACCACCCCTGTTTGCCACTCCAGTGGTTTTTCCCTACCGTCAAGCAGAGGCATGTCAGCCAAGACAGCCTTCCCATACTGCCATTGCCCACACGTTGAAGTTCTGCAGTAGAACAGTTGGGTTGAGCACTATCGAGTACTCCACCCATGGACTCCGAGAGCCACCCTGGAGACAAACCTGGAGTTGGGACTCAACATCAATATCAATTTCCAGTTATAATAACAGGTGGTAGGAAAAAAACAACACAAAATGTAGAAATTATAGTGAAAATATTGTAATTAGAGATTTTAATTAGGAATTTACAGTTGTGGCAGTTACAGTATGTATTTTACATTTTTGTCTGTTATTTAAAGTTTTTCATAGTAAATGTATTAATGTATTACAGTATTGGTCTAGAATTAACAGTAATATATAGTAAAATAAACAAGTGTCAATTGTCTTCTCCATAAGTTATTGATGCAAAATCTACAGTTGTGTACAGTTATGGTATTTGTTAACTATAAACAGTAATTCGTAGTTATCAAATCAAGCATTAATTGTCTGTTCTGTTTAGTGGAATTCAACTCTGATGGAAAGGATTGTCTTTCCAAATGACAAAGATTGTCATGGTGTCTCACTTCACTATGTCTGCCTCATTCTCTTGAATACCCTGTACACACCAAAAAAGAAACAAATGAGGACAACTCAAAAGTGTAGAACTCTCCCTCAGAACTTCTCAGTTTAGACTGATGGTGGTGCTGCAATAAAAGTTAGAGGGTTTTTTTTTTTTTTAGAGTTCCGTTGAGTTACTTTAAGTCGTTAAAAGTCCTGAGATTATGCGCTCCAGTCCAGTAGGTGGCAGCATGCACCAATCGTATGTTGGTATGTACTCGGCTTCTAACTGTAGAAGAAGACAACCAAGCCACCAGGACACCTAAACAAAGCTTTGCACTCAGCTGTTAAAAATGTAAAACGCTTCTTTCAGGACCAAATCTGGACTGGTATTCTATCCAAAGAAAGATCATGATTTCAGTCAGCTATATTTTGCTCTGCGGACAGTTCCTGCTGCTTCTAACAGTGATGCTGCTACAATGTTTGGAAGGAATTCACTCCCAAAACTCATCGTCGGCAGATCCCGTCGCTGCCGTCTCCGTCTCTCCTGGGCAGGCTGCCACAACAATCCCCTTCAGCGAGCAGCCGGACACCATTGATGAAGAAATAGCCGTCAGTCCCAATAACACGGAGCCGTACGAGTACAGGCCGCCGTCACCTGTCGTCCTCTGCAGCTATCTGTAAGTAAACATGTTAGTCGCCGCTAACGGCCCCGCAGATCTGCTCAGTCAGGACCGTTTATACGTCAGGTACCGAGGTCTCGGCATCTCGTCAAAGTTAAAAATAGTTATTATCTCTAGTGGATCGACTGTCCTGCTAACATGCAGCTGTGAATGTTACACCCAGACTCTACAATCACAACCACGATGTGCAAATCTCATAAACCCCTGTTTAATCTGCAGCATAGAAAACGTATTATAATAAAAAATTGACTGTTTCATAGAAACAGAGAGCAGTTTATCGAGGTAGAGGTTCTCAAAAGTAAAGATAGGCTTAGTTTCATCAATATGTAGAAAACCTACTTTTACACATTGTAAAACAGTTTTAGAATAATGTTCCTCAGTAACATTGAAGACTACATCTACAGTAAATAATTTAGGTGAAAGATATGGGGCATCTGGAGAAATCTTTGTACATTTTGGGCAAGGCTGAAAATTGGTACTGGATGTCTGTGATCACCAGGCCCTCTAGTGGCGCTGCATTAAAAACAGGCATGATTCTGTCGGTCTAATCGGTGTCTTTTTTTTTTTTTTTTTTTTTTTTTTTTTTTTTTTTTTTTTTTTTTTTTGGAATTTGGGTTGACCAATAATAAGCATAAGTCATAATGTAGATAAACTTAGTTGTTGTCAGAGTTTACAAATTAAGCTTGATTTAGTGGGTTTTCTTTCTTTTTTTTTTAATTTTTAAATCACCTTACATTGAGGGGAAAAGGGAGTCTGTTGTTCACTAGTCTAGGCTTTAATCTTCCAAATAGGTGAAAGAAACCAATCTGACTTCCTCAATGTTTGCTTCCTTTTGAATTCAATGTCATGTGAAGACCTGAGGAGTTCATTTACTGCCAAGACCCAGTGGATCACGCTGGCAATTACAGTGCCTTACAGGAGCTGGGCCATGGATGTGTCGGGGTAAGTGCTGCTTTTAAGCGCATCCCACTTTCTGAGTGATTTAAGAGATGACTCATGATTTGTTTCAATCTCATTTAGTGGGGTGGTCAGACTCAAAAAGAGGTGAACCACACGCAGGTTATCTGCACTGCACTGGATGATATAGAATGTGCCGGACCCAGAGAATTCCTGAGAGGACATGTTCCCTGCATCAAGTAAGAACAAATACACCATTAGAATAGAATGACCAATGTAGAAAATAATAAAAATATATATTTCTTTCTCTTAATGAGACCAAACAATAACTGTATCAGAACCTGACTATTTTTATAGTTGATTTATCTTTTGTTTATAGAATTTATGAATGGACTAATTGGACAATGAATTATGCTGTAACATCTATCCATCCATTATCTATACCCGCTTAATCCATCTCCGGGTCACCAGAGAATCCTCTGAAATTTTATTATTAAAAAAAAAAAAAAAAAAGCAATTATATCCCTAAAAACATTGCCGTCTTAAGAAAATAGTTGATAAATCTGTCTGATCTGTCGGAGCATAGTAAGCGAAGGCAGGGTACACCCTCGACAGGTCGCCAGTCATTGCAGGGCCCCACAGAAATAGATGTGTGTGTGTGTGTGTGTGTGTGTGTGTGTGTGTGTGTGTGTGTGTGTGTGTGTATATGTATATGTATGTGTGTGTGTATATATATCTGTGTGTGTGTGTGTATATATATATGTGTGTGTATGTGTATCTCTCTGTCTCTATTCCTGTTTCTCTATCTATATATCTATCTATCTCTATCTATCTATCTATATCTCTTATATATCTCTATCTCTCTCTCCTATCTCTCTCTCTCTATATATTCCTTCCTCCTAATTTGTCCGTCCTTTAATTTATTTACGTTCCTACCGTTTTACGCCATGATGGCGTTCTTCTCATTAGACCTCCAGTGTCCCAAGAGCAGTGAAATGTTCAGGTTTAGGGCTCAGATCTTTTGTTTTTTTTAAAAGTAGGCCTGTTAAATTAAAATTATGGTGCCTATTCCTCAGTGTTTTTTTATGCTTTCCTCTTTTCTTCACATTTCTTGTATGTTTTTTTTTTTTTTTTTTTTTTTTCAGCACCAATAGCTGCTGAAAGACTATCAAAAACCTGATAAAGTATATATGAACTAATGGACAGACAGGGATGTGGACTCAACTGCCTTTTATTGAAGCACGTTGTTGCTGATCACATATCCATCACTAGAGGGCGCAGTTTACATGTGTATTAAGTCACATGTGTTTTCATAGTTCTTCATGTTCATCCAGCATCAGCAAATTAAGGTAATGTCTGTGTTAAATGTGGCTGAAATTGGAGCACCTGCACAAAGACTGCTGCAGGCTAGGACTTTGTGAAGCCTTGTATTTTCACTTCCATCTGTGTTCACCTTATGTACATAGTGCAGAACAGGTGCTACTTTTAATTTCTCCACTTCTTGCAGATATGGTTTGCAGGTGTTTGGACTCCTGTGTTATATATTGCATTTTATTTCATCAATGTGTGAATTTTTCCACTATTTCTGAAACTGACATGTTTGTTTTGCAACCAATGTGACACCTGCAGGTTTGCAGACAATTATGGGTTTTCTGAGACTAGCTTTTTTTCTCTGGGTTTCCACAGATACACTGGACATTACTTCATCACCACGCTGCTCTACTCTTTTTTCCTGGGATGCTTTGGGGTTGATCGTTTCTGCCTGGGCCACACTGGAACTGCGGTTGGGAAGCTTCTCACCCTGGGAGGCCTGGGAATCTGGTGGTTTGTGGATTTAATCCTGCTCATCACGGGTGGCTTGATGCCCAGTGACTACAGCAACTGGTGCACCTACTACTGAGACTAAAGCGTGACAGAAGACTCTGACTGCATCTGTGCCTGATGCTCATCAGCTTCATATGGAGGAGTTGGATGTGAGTTTTCAACACTGTGTCTGGAGCCTGTACCACCTTGAGTCCGGCAAGAGGTGGGGTACAATGTGGACAGGTGACCAGTCCAGCACAGAACCACACAAAGAGACACACGACCAGTCAACAGAAATTTCCTGTAGGAACCCTGCTTCCTGCCCTGTGCCAGCTTGGATGGGATAAAACCCCGCGTTTCTAATAAAATATTTTAGAATTACAGGTTCAGCACAGCAACAGTGACAGAGTTTCCATGGCTACACTCCTTCATATTTCCAGCTTCTTTTTATGCTAGATATTTTGTTCCTGATGGGAGAAAAAAATAAATAGTAGTCTTTGACAGTTTCAGTGACAATGTATTGAATGGACTGTTTGTGAATGTCTTGCATTTTGAATGTAATGTTGTTTTACTTAATATTAATAGATACATGTAATGACTTTTTCTTTCACACTCAGTCCAACTGCAGAGACTTAAGCAAGAGAATTAGTGTCAGGTTTAAACGACCTAACATTTATTAAACACACAATAAGGAAGGAAGACAAAGTCAGTAAGTTTTTCATTCATCATCACGGAGGACGGACAGAGAACTCAGCCTCATCTCAGCTGCTCTTGTCTCTGTCCGCGCCCCCCTTCTGATGGCCTCTTGAGGCTTTTATTGAAAGTAAGGAGGTCACAGATGACATGAAGATAAGCAACTTGTACAAGATATATTCTCTGACGTGTACAACTATCTTATAAGACAAGCAGTATACCGTGCGTAAAATAACAATGAGATTAAACAAAGAGTGTGTTAAATTTTAAACCTATCATTCCCTCCTGCTTTAACACAATCTTTGTTTATTTCACGGTGTCCAAGACCACTTCAGGTGGTCTTCAGTCATGGAGTCATTTTTCATGAGAACAAAGACATTTACGCTCAGAGGGGTTTCTATAAGGCAAAAAAGAAGAGATATTAATATCATCATTATCAGAGTCATTTTCATCATCATTATCAGAGTCAAGACCCAAAATCAGATACATTTGTGCCACATGATCTTCCACGGGTGAGATGGCTGTGGTCATCAATCGGTTCAGCAGTGCACGCAGACATCGGAATGAAACAACAACCACACAATGTCAGAAATGCTGAAAATACAGCGATGGATACTAGTACAGAAGATTCAAGGTTCGGTACTTGCCACATGCATCCACATGGAGGTGTCAACACCGGAGTGCTCCTCAGCACTTTTACCATTCAGGGTCCGCAGCCCTCGTATGGCCTTGGTACGACTAACATCTGCAGCGTTATCAGAAGTGCAACACTGTTTTCCAAACATGGCACACACACACACACCTCCCTTCTCCAGGACAATCCTGTTCTGGAAAGTCATAAGAGACGTGGCAGACAGCTGTCCAAATACAGCCTCGAACCCGTTCTGTGTCCAGCTTCCTAATTTCTAAACATTGTAGTGGATGTTGTTCATTTTTGTTTAACGTGCACCAAACAGAGGACTCAAATCCTGCTGCTATCTGGTCTTACAAATGTATACTCATCTGACACCTCGTGGAAATCTGATGACATCAATGTATGTGGGATCGTTGTCTGAGGCCCAAGTGGAGCTGCTGGATCTCTTGCTTCTCCGAAGGCTTCTTGATGTTACGGCAGACAGTCGTCAGTTCTTCAGCTGAGATATAAGGATTCACTGAAACAGGAAGCAACAGGGTGACTACAACAACACAAA
The DNA here is from genome assembly GCA_014839995.1 of Xenentodon cancila. NCBI lineage: Eukaryota > Metazoa > Chordata > Actinopteri > Beloniformes > Belonidae > Xenentodon > Xenentodon cancila. The sequence goes on along the minus strand of CM026202.1, from coordinate 33,042,048 downwards.
CTCAGGATGAGGAATAAAGTCACCATCCAGCATCCTGCAGCATTTCTTACCCGTTTGGTGTCATTTCGATTGAATTATTGTCTCCTCTACTTGGTCAGGTGTCTTAAAATGCTTCACTGACTTTCGGGTCTATTCAGACTCTAAATGTCTGAATCCACCCTATTATCAGACTTTGGCTCACCTTTCCTATCGGAGTTTTCAATCCAAATGACCTCTGACCCCTTCCCTCCTGTTGAGACATGATCATCATCATGGCTCACACAGCAGCCCATTGGTACAGATTTTTTTTTTTTTTTTTCTTCTTCCTTCTTCTTCCATCCAGAAATCTGAAACCAAACCAAGATCGGCTGTCCTTATGAACGGGGACAGAGAAAACGGTGTTCCTGATGTCCACCACTGTGAAGACAGATGAAGCGTTGAAACGTTGTTTTGTTCCGTCACCGAGTTCCTTCACTCTGCGTCGCAGCTTCATTTTATCTGGATCCAAAACATTACCATCATACTGGGGGTCCCAGTCACCTCCTACATGACGCCAGTCACTGCCCAGAGCAGTCATCCAAACCCGCTGGACCTCTCCGTCATCAAGGTGGCAGGACCGTCCGAGGTCCTCCACGGCACAGACAGATCCCTCCACATCCTCCCCATGGGAGGTCAGGCCTTCTTCAGCCTTTTTAACATCGTCAGTGTTAGGATTTGCAACTTCAATGAGAGGAACAGTGTCAGCGGCTGGCGGAGAAGTAGGTGTGTTATTCAGTTCAAGATTAGGAGGCGGTAACAGTGGATAGATCGGGATACTGTGAGAAAGAATTCTGTTATCGTCGTCCTCGTCATTTTGTACAGGGCCCGTCTCATCTGCTTTGTAAAACATGACCTCGGGTTTTTTCTGTCTACAGTCCCCCCTCCCTTCTCCTTGTTCACGCCTCGTCGCCTCGTTCAACCATATCTGGCTTTCTGCGAAACCGCGCTTTCGCATCTTCTTGGTGTTCTGTTTCGTGTCAATAGTTATCTTATCCTGCAGTTCAACTATTTTCTGTGAGTTTAGAGTTCCCTTAAAACCATATTTACTGATCCACAGGTTAAGGTATTTTTTTGACTTCGGATCTTTTTTCTGCATGTATTTCCAGTCCTCACAAACCAATCCTCTTTTATGGTCGATTTTACTGATCAACTTCCCCATTTTTTATTTTTATTTTTTTTATTTTTATTTTTAGATGTTTTTAGTCCAGGTCGGTCTCAATACCTAGGGTATTCTAACACCTGGATTTTTTGTCAGTAGGACAGCAATTAAATCACCTGAAGTGGTAATCCTCGCTTCTACTCGACTCTCGAGTGAAGGATTCTTGCCTCTGCTTCCACAACAGGTTGCTGTTTACATTCCTACTGTTTTTACATGAGACAAAATACCTGGTGGTATTGTATCTCCAGTCACACTCACAATCACTCAACACAGAAATGACGTCACTTTACCCACGGACTTTATCGGTTCCGTCGTCTATTTTTCTCTTTTTACCGTCAGTATCTAGAATTTTCACGTATTTTCTCACGGACTTTATCGGACTCCGGCGCCCCTCTTTTACCGTCAGTGTCTAGAATTCCACGGCCTTTAACACGGACTTTATCGGACTCCGTCGTCCCTCAACACCCTATTCTTTCAGGGTAACACAACAAGATTTCACCTACCGACTCTGTCTTCCTTCGGTTCTCCCGTCAACCTTGGACTCCAGCCGGTGAGGCGGAAAACCAGTCTTGAAATTTATAAACGTCCACAGTTACCTTGAAGTCCACCACACCTGCTGGATTCCTTGGTTTGTTGGGATCCGGCTCGAAGGACCAATTAAATGTCAGGTTTAAACGACCTAACATTTATTAAACACACAATAAGGAAGGAAGACAAAGTCAGTAAGTTTTTCATTCATCATCACGGAGGATGGACAGAGAACTCAGCCTCATCTCAGCTGCTCTTGTCTCTGTCCGCGCCCCCCCTCTGATGGCCTCTTGAGGCTTTTATTGAAAGTAAGGAGGTCACAGATGACATGAAGATAAGCAACTTGTACAAGATATATTCTCTGACGTGTACAACTATCTTATAAGACAAGCAGTATACCGTGCGTAAAATAACAATGAGAATAAACAAAGAGTGTGTTAAAGTTTAAACCTATCAATTAGGTTCCAAGGCTTGAGCATTATCTAAAAATGAACATTCTAAAATAAATAAATACAACCTCAAATGAACCCAAGCAAGATATGACACATTTTTATTGTGCTATTTTATTTTATTTTTTTAACCAAAACTTATACAAACTCCCAGAGTGGTATGTGGGGAGGGGGCACTAAGTACACCCCATGAGTGGATAGCGTGTAGAACCAACTTTAGTAGCAATAACATGAAGCATTTGCTTTCTGCAAGTTATTACACAGTATTTGTGAAGGCCACAGCATTTCAATCAGATTGAAGTCTGGAGGCAGACTGAGCCTTTGATACACCTCTTTTTTCCCATTTCAACTGTCATAGATCCTGACTAGTCTGGTATTGTTTTCCTGTTACATTATCCAGTTGTGCAAAACTTCAGCTGTTAGGAGGTTTCCACATTTAAATCAAAATCTTTGATATACAGGGACGATTATGGTTGACTTCAATACTGCAACAAGTCCTGATCCTGTGGCTGCAAAACAAGTCTATATAATCACCTTCCATTACTGTGTTTGACGATGTGTATGAGCTGCTTGTGCTGATATTCTGTTTGGTAAAACCAGACATAATGGTGTGCATTATGGACGAACGCCTTTACTTTTATCTGAAGGTCTGTTGCAGAGGTTTGGTGGTTATTCTTGCTGTAAATAAAAAAAAAAACCAAGGAAGTCCCTCCAGGGAAAGATTGGTAATTGTTTTGGAAATGCCTTTATAACCCTTCCCAGATAGATGGGCAACAGGTGTTTCTCTTAAGATAATTTCTGATGTCTTTACTACTTGGCTTTGTGTTAACAGACACCTTAGCAGACCAGTAAATTGTACACGCAGCTACTGCTTTTTACAAACTTTCTAATTATCGATTAATCAAGTGCGTTTGATAAGTGTGTTCTTGTACTCGGTATCTATGCAAACCGAAAGCATGTGCTTAGTTTTACCACACACTATTTTTGCATTTTGTCTTTGTTAAATTTGTAAACAATAAGGAGCACTTTGTAAAATGTTTCCACTTATTCATTCAAAGAACCCAGTCTTAAAGCCCCAGACACAGACATTTAAATAGAAACTGTTATTTAACTTTCTAAAAATACTGCTGAAATGCAGATTTAAAGACATTAGTGTCTGTGACCCAACTTCACTGGTTTAGACCTTGTGTCCTGGAAATGTTGATGGGCTGAATGCCTAGCGTAAAATGAGAATATAGTTAAATCTTAATGTACATATGAATTAAACTTTTGTTACTGATACTGCAGCCATACTCTAGCCATTCTTCACACTGTTTATCACTGAGGTCAGCATGTGTGATTTAGCAATTGGACCAAGACCCTTTAGATATAATTAAGCAGTTATTACAGCGATATTAGGCCATTAATTAAGGACAGCATCCCAGATTTACACAGCCTAGTTGTGCATTCTTTTTTTCATTTTTTTTCTTTTTCTAAAAGTTTATTTTTCTAAAAGTATTTTTTTTTCTTTAAAAGTATTTTGTATTGCATCTAAATTTAATCATTTTAGACTCTGCTGAAATTGAGAACACAAGACGGCTGGTGAACAGTGAGCATGTTTATCAACACGGTGTGATTTAGTGGTTTTCCTTACTGACTCTATATTATAAACTCTATACTATACTAGAACGTAACCCTCCTTTACTTTAGAGAGGCTGCTGACCTGTAAAGGAACTATGGCCTTTGCATTCAGAAACAGACCCTGATTCTATTCATAATCCTTCGGCTAAAACAAATCTTGATTTTCATTAGCTTTCAACAAGAATTAGGTCAGACATAATAGCATTACATTATTGAATCATTATTTTCTCAATTTTTCAGCTTTATCTGCACTCAAGGCTTGGGCATTGTTTCATAAGTGCCGTCTTTAAAGTCAGCAAATTCAGAGGGTTCAATGGAAAGCATGGTGGATTGTATGTGTATAATTGTTTAGACAATGGTTTTAATATGAGAAAATACTTTATGATGCTGCAGATGGGTGTTTTGGCTAAAACCCCACCCTCCAACGTTTGCAGTTGTCAGAGGACAACATCCTCACATATTAACTTACTCACAATGAATTAACTATTTGTAGAACTAATACCAAATATCGTATTTGGTATTGGTATTAATGTATATATGTGTATGTATATATGTATACATATATATATGTATGTATGTATATATATATATATATATATATATATATATATATATATCTATCATAGATATATGTGTCTCTATCTCTCTCTCTCTATCTCTCTTCTGTGTCTATATACTCTC
>CM026202.1:32878035-33037393 GCA_014839995.1 Xenentodon cancila | reverse complement strand
TACTTGGCGTGGGCTTGATTTTCTCCATATGGCTCGCTGACTCGGCGTCCTCCGCGGCACAAAACGTGTTGTAGAACGCGTCGATAAAGTTTTCAAGTTCTTCCAGGGTGAAGTAATCCAGTATCCGCTCGGATATTATTTAATGAAATTATATTTTCGAAAAAGACACTTGTTAAATTTGTTTAAGAGTTTGAATCTAACAGTAACCGGCTATCATGTTTGATGTCGCACTAGGTCTCGTTTGGTCTCGCGATCACAGGTTCATCTCGCGAGAGTTTGCTTACTCCCCGCCACCTTCGTCCAAGGTTTCAATGTCAGATGAGAATACAGAGTGTAAATAAAGCCAGCAAGGGACTCTGTCTTTAATGGGAGAAAGATTTCAATCCTCTGTCTGTAAGACGCACCAGCATAATAAAGAACCAGACTATAACTCAGTCTGTTGCCTTTACAGATACAACAATGCTCTTATTCTATTGCTTGGAAAATATCCAGAGGCCTCTAAATGCCTGTTCACAGCTCTGTTCTTGCACTTTAAAACTTATATGAGCTCTAACTAAGCATTATACTGACTGGCTCTAGGCAGAGCTTTATTAAAAAAAAAAAAAAAGGAAAGAACTTTAGTCAGTATAACATGTTAGAATGACGCAGAGGTACTGTTTGTGATAGTGGATACAAAGTAGACTTTTGAAGTCACACTATGAAATCACACATTCATGTCCTTCTCTGGATGAATGGTAAACTTTTGCTGTCGTTGGGGTAAAAATAATTCCCATTCGTACAGCATTGGACTGTCACAATATGGTCCTCATTTTAGAGGATTATACAAGCTTGCCATAATATTTCTAAAAAGTGTCAAATTAAGTATATCTTGTTTAACAAGAACTTCACACAAATTACTCAGATTAACAAAATATTATGTTTTAATGTTTATATCAGTTATCTTTAGTACTAGTCTTCACAAAACCATTGTGACTGTTTAGATTAGACAACCACTTGTATGGCTGTACTTCAGTGTGGAGACTACCTGTAATGCGAAGGTAAAGAATTGTCATTTAAAGTGGCAAAAGAAGTCCAAGGGTCAGGCCCAGAGAGAGGTGTGGTTGCTGTGATAACATTATTGGTACAAAGATAACATGAGAAGGCTGGATACAACAGTATCCCTGCTTAAAAGCATCACTTGGACAGTTGTTTTTTTTTAATCTTCAGGTTTACATTCCCAACATTTTTCATTTAAGTGATAGCACTGTGTTTTAATGTATCATGTCACCATGTTATGTGCAAGAGTACAGAATCACTGTTCCACTTGTTTATCATCAGATACATTTGGAAATGAATGAATTGACTGATAACTTACAATAGCGTGGGCTGCAGCTTCCGGATGCCTAAGAATTTTTTTCTTTGTTCTGTGTTTCCCAGATTAATGATTGAGTGGATGAGTTACATGAGTGGATAGATGACTTCTTAAACTGACGTCTGAAGACGCAGATTCTGTCTACGGGGATGGCAAACGAGATCCCTGCTGCCACTTTCAGTGTATTAATGCCTATTACATCACCATCCTGTTATACAGATATGGCAGGAGAGCTGTGAGACTGTAGACTTGATTGATTTCACATTTCTACCAGAAGAAGAAACCAAACTGCAGCGAGCTCTGCCTTTCTCCTGCAATGCATGAACCATAGCGGCGCATCATTCCTCTTCTTCAAACACAAACTTAAGTCTTTTAGAGAAAATAAACTGTGGGCAGAATAGTTTTAAATCAGTGTCCCATCTGTATCATTTTATTCCACAGTTACCATGCAAAGTCATCCATAATCAGGTCTTGTCCTAAAATATTTTGAGGGAAGTTGAATCCTAATTAGAACCTGGGGAAGCAGACTAGAGGGAGTCAGATGAGATGCAGAATCACTGAAATGCAGCGTGTGCTAATGCACTCACATTTATGATGGTGTCTGTTTGGATGTAGTCTACATCGGAGTCCTTGAAGCCCACTTCCAGGCTGTTACGATGGGCAGCACCGATGATGCCGGTGGTGATGGTGTTCTGCAGGGAAAAGGGCCTTCCCACTGCAACCACAAACTCAGCCGGACGCATGTCCAAAGACTGTCCATGATGCAGCACAGGCAGAGGACCCTGTAGAGAGGAGACATGATGAAGCTCAGAGGGGAATTTATTACTGCAGCACAAACACACTCTGGCTGCAGTGAATACCTGTTCAAAGTAAACTTAACTGTCAGCAAGCGGTGTGTGTTACAGAAGAAATTCTACAGAAATGCCATTTTGATAAAGAAAACAGATGCAGATTTTGCAGATTATTATCAAGTAAACACCATTATAAAAGTGTCAGTTTGAGCAATGGCGTTGTCATTGCACCGTGTGTACACTGAGCGCACTGACAAAATTTATTAAATTTAAAAATCTCCCTCTAAATAGCTTGGTCACAAATTAAAAACAAGGTTTGTTTGATTATATGTCATTATAATGGAGGGGAAAAAAATAAAAAGCCAATGTATTATTTGCATATTTCTGAACTCACAACCCTTGGCACTGATTGTTGGATTTTTATATTTGCACAAACATGTTCTCGTCATGTTGATCCACCCACACTTCAACCTCAATATGCAAATTACTCAGATAAGGCTGGGTGGCTAGTCAACAACTACAGTAAACATTCCCCCTGTGAGGAAACATCACTGCTTTGTGGGCTTTATTAATCCATCCTATTGCCAAACTAATGTTTTTGTCACAATCTGAAGCTTTGATTGGGTTTGAAAGTGGTGCTCTGTGACCTCTAAACTGCCTTTAGGGCGTTTAAAGTACTTGTGATGTCTTAATTTATGATTAAAACCCATAAAATATTACAATATTTAAATTGTTTTATGTATATTTTTTTCAACTTATTGATATAAGACTTCAAATGGTCTTCCAGCAATTTTCTGTGACTTTTAATCCGCATCTTTTTATAGGTCAGTGAGTTATTTATTTATATCTTTTTAATCTTTGCTGTTTTTTTGTCACCAGTATTAAACACTGTCACAGTCCTCCATTGGAAAGAAGATTTGGCTTCTTTTACATTCACCACACAAAATTACTGAGAGTACAGGAATAAGGAATAAATGAGCTTGTCTCTGTCTGCCTGCCTCCTCTTACTTCAGGTTGAGGTCATTAATCTACAGGAAGGATTGCAATGCTCAGCCTAATTTATAGCTGCATCTCACACACTATAGAGCTTTATGTAATGACAAATTTGCTTTTTTAGCAAGCTTTAAAACCCTTTTTATGCTGCATGTATAGCACTGTAAAGCTGACCCTACTCCCTAAATATTACCAGACACATTAATTCACCGTTATAACAGCGAGGAGTAGCAACACCTTATGTTTTTTCCTAAAAATGTACAGATTTTATTGTCTTCAGATCAAAGCCAAATATCATAATCATGTCCATGCTGAGTGGAGTCTGGCTAAAGTAGTCGAACACTGAGCTGATTTCACCATACTGAGAAAAAAATATGTTTTATGCAGTACAGCACTGGCAAAAACACCAAAATACACCACCCTCAGGAAAATTCCTTATGTTTCACTGAAATTGTGTAATTTTGATAGGGAGAGGTTCTTGATGACTTTCCCTGCGGACTTGCTGGCCTGCTTTGTGCACAAGATTACTTTGACGTTTGGTGTTACTCTCTGATGTAAGCTGCCAAGCCAGAGAATGCTCCAGCATGAATTTAGCTGAAAAGTTACAGCGAGCTGATGGGTAACAACAAGGCACTCACACCTGGCTGAGTTTTGATCAGTGCGATGTCCATCTTCTCATCCATATCCTTGATCACAACATCATAATGCACACCACTTTTCAGCTCAACTTTCACCTGCTGCTTGTTTTTGAGGACGTGAGGATTAGTGACAATCCAGCCATCTTCAGATACTGTAAACCCTGAGCCACTTGAGACAAAGACCTCTTTATTGGAGAATAGTACTCTGGAAAACAAAAGGCAAAAAGAAAATGTAATTTTGTGTCTAAATAAACTTTTCATATTCTTCTTTGGTTAGCTTTAGAAACTTCAGTGCTTCCAGATGCACCACAGCTGGGAGAATTTTTTCCACCACATCTGCAATGAAGTTGAACTTGTAGCGCATATTTCCAGGATGATTTACTTCTTTCAAGATACAAGAAAATATATAAAAGTTAGGACAGCTTTAGCAATAGTCATCTCATGCTCCCTTAACCACTCTTTCCTTAATCTATTGGTGCAAAAACCTGGTCATTCAGGTTGGACACTTCAACTTCACATCGTCTGCTTAAACATTCACAATTTTTTTCTGACAAGATTGTTTAGATAGTCCGCATGATACTTCCACGTTTTAATAATGTATTCAAAAGTGTGTATTGTGTTTATCATGATTTTAAAGTTAGATTTATATCCTGAAAATCATCAAAAATGACAGTTCAAGAAAAATGTTTTTCAGACTTCACTGACATCAAAAACCAGTTGTGTTTCTCCGGCAAGACGGAACACCTGGTTTTCAGAGCTAATGCCAGACACATGGAGATAAGGAAAGATGCACGTCATCCAAAGGTCATTAGGGGCGGGCTCCAAATCCAAGTTTCCACTGACCCCATCTAACCTTTGCATTGATGCCAAACCCAAAGTAACCAAAGGTGCAGTTCCTCAACTGGCTGCTGGAGGCTGGCTCAAAAATTGTGTAGATAAACATATTTACAGCCTGTTTCAAAAAAGGTGTTTTGCTTTTTTAATGAAATTAGTGATTTTGTTTCTACTACATCAGATAAATTTATATAAAGCAATAGATATATTTCTAATATGAGGCATAGCCTTTTTTGATCTATAGTCAGCTGTGCCAATGATTATCCAGTATCTCTTACTGAATAGTCATTGTCATGCTATGAAAGATACTGAAGCAATCAGCAGTTTATACTAGCCATGTGTAACAGGTACCGGTGGTGATGCCCATATACAGTTGTATCGATAGCTGGAAACACAGTGAAACAACAGACAACACAGGAGACGTGTTTGCTTTCTCCGGATTCTCGTCAGCTATATTTATTTACATGTCTCTCAATACGTTGTCAACTTTGTCCATCATACTATTAACCGATAGATCACTATATATATATGTATATATTTTGTCCACTTAGACATTTGTTAATCACCAAATGCATTAATTCAGTAAATCATCCAAATTACAACAAACATATTTCTTAACTTACTTTGCATAATGCCAACTGAATGGCTATTGTTATTACATCTTTAAAGTAGCTTCTCACCATGTACCTTTAAAGTACCTCAAAGACAAGTTTCCCAGCTGTACTTGGATAGACATTCACATTTAACGTAGGCATAACATAATACTAACTGTTCAACTCAACATATTAATGTAACACAGTAAAGAACATATCTTGCTTACACATCAGGATGTAATTATAGCTCTCGACATTTAGCTGCTAACCGTGATTACTCCACCGAATGAGCTTGTGTAACACTAAAATATTAATCTACACGGGTCGTTATTACCCTTTCCTAACTGTCGAATTATGTGTTTATCATTGTAAACATATCTTAACATTTAACACGCACACCACATACCTGGAAACACAGTGAAACAACAGACAACACAGGAGACGGTGTTTGCTTTCTCCGGATTCTCGTCAGCTATGAGGAACCCGACCAGGCTCATGCAAACTAAAACCTCACTGCGCCCTCTACTGTTAAAAAGTGGTGTAACGGTCATGGTGACTGTTCCAAAGTAAAACCTTGTCTAAAAGAAATGAGGTAACGTACTGTTCATTTTAACACAATAAAACTGAAACACAAATGTGAACTCACATTAGTGGGCTTCACACATGGGTTATCTAACTACAGCGGTTTTCCCTGGTTTTGCTACTGAAACTTAAACTGAAATGGGATATTCCACTGACATTCCATAGTTTTCACATCCATGGCCACTATACAGGGAATTTTCTGGACCTCATAAGTTAAAACCAAATTAAGCCACATATTTATTCATAACTGGAAGTTGTTGTCTTTTTTTTTTTTAATAACAGCTGTGGTGTTAAAGGACTAGCTACTTAGTGCTGAGCTGTGAATAAAGACCTAAGGGAGCATAATCATTTTATTTTACAGTTAATATGGCTTGTTGTGCTCTTAATTGTATTAACCTTTGGTTGACCTGGAAGGCTTAGCTAAGTAGCCAGCAGGAGCTACTTTGCCCTACTGCTGCACATCAGAGCTAATCACACATCATTAAACCAGACAACCTCTGGCTCGTTAGCCACTAACTCTGGCAGGAGTCCTCTCCTTCAGCCAAGCCACCTTCCAGCAACTGGCCCGGACCCTTCCATATATACTATATCCGCTAGTCATTGGCCATATAGCTACCTTCATCAGGACCTGAGCTCTGTCAGGAACAAGCTATCTAAACATGGGTCCTGGTGGAGCTCATTTGGAGTTCCAGTGAGGCTCTTTTCAGATATTTCAGTCATTGCATCTGAAATGAGGAAATATGGAGATATTTGTTAAGAATTAGACTGTATAATAACATCCTGTCAAAATAGCACCACCACAATCCCTAAGCTTCAAAATTACTCTTCTGAAAGCCTGTTGACATCACAAAGGGGTTGCTGATTTATTTTAACATGGTTTATGATCTAGGATACATCACAGCTTTTAAAAGTGTTTTTTTGTCTTTTTTGTTTTCTGTTATTTTCTGTTTTCTGAAAATTGTCTGAAACTACAAAAAAAGTCATTGTAATTATCATTGCAGTTTTCACGTGCCTAACAATATTTGTACAGGATTTTCTTTTATAGTTAGTTATAGTTCTTCCAGTGAACCAAATTGATGTTGTTTTCAGAGTTGTCAGATTTGTTTAGTACCTACTTTATCCAACAAATTGCCTTTTAATGTAGGCAGTCTTTCTTTGAGTCTCTAGAAAAAACTTTTCTTCGTGCATTGATCCTTTAATGCCATTTATATTCATATTCAGAGTGGCATGTAGACTTTAATTCACCATAAGGTTCTTATCAGAAACCTCAAAGTAAATGAGGCTCAAACACCAGTATCCAGCAAGTACTGACACTTGCTCTACATTGAACGCCTACAGCTGATAATTACCCTGGACTAACTGACTAAATACACCAAAAAAGATTATATAACAATGTATTTAAAGACCACTAATGGCTTTTTGCCTAGAGAAAATTCTGGTTTTGAATTCCAAAATTTGATTTGTTCTTAAAAGGCAGACAAGCTTTTCCTCAATAATGCAGGATATCCTCCTTCTCAGTTACTTTGAAAATGATTCTAACCTGAAGGCAACACATTTGCTGACTAATGCCATGTTTATAAAATCGAATGGACCAACATGTCTCTGCAGGAGCATACATTCATGCACAGTGCTTCCTTTGCCAACAGCTCCTTTGGAAAAATACCAACTTTTTTTTTTCTCTTTCTAAAAATTCTGGCCAGCCATCTTTATGATGGCTGGCTGATCTATATATTTCTATATCTCTCTATTAATTTTTTTCTGCTCACACTGCAGGAGGACAAAATAAAGCAGATTTATGTTATCTCATCAAAGTAATTTTTTTGTTAATATACATCAGTTTTCTTTATTTTACACACACCAGAATAATTGGTATAGGGACAACTTTTGTGCAAGCTAGGAGTTGAAAGAAGATGAAAAAAAAACAAGATCTTATTTCAAAGCAAGTGATGTTAACAGGTAATTGCAACAATAGTTTGGTCCAAAAGCAGTCCTTGAAATGAAAGTGTGTTTGAGCAAAGATTAGTAGATAATTATTGTGAACAAATAATAAATAAAATATTTGAAAAAAATCATATTCATTTTCAGTTCTGCAGACCATAATATCATTAAATAATTAATTAAAATCTGGAAAGGGCCCAAGCCTAAGCTTGACATGTATGGTCTCTGGTCATGTTTCCCCTTACCCATAATTTGTGTAAAACCCAAATATTGAAAAATAAATCTTGTAATGGTATATATATATATATATATATTTTTTATTTATTTTTTTTTTCTTCCCTTTCTTGTCAGTGTGGACATCGTACACATGCTGTATGTACGATGCACACCGAAATTAGTCTCTGCTTTTAACCCATCAACTAGTTTCACTAGTGAGCAGTGGGGCTGCTAGCAGGGCAGCGCCCCGGGGAGCAATTGGGAGTTAAGGGCCTTGCTCAGGGGCCCCCAGTGATTTACCATTGTGGGCAGCCCTGGGCTTGAACCTGGGTCCTCCACGCCCAAGCCCACCACTGTAACCACTAGGCCACCACTCCCCTTATATATGTGATTTACCAGTGATTTACCATTGTGGTAAATTTATATATATATATATATATATAATAAAATATTTGAAAAAAAAAACCCAAGGAAAAAAAAATCATATTCATTTTCAGTTCTGCAGACCATAATATCATTAAATAATTAATTAAAATCTGGAAATATATATATATATATATATATATATATATATATATATATATATATATATATATAAATTTACCACAATGGTAAATCACTGGGGGCCCCTGAGCAAGGCCCTTAACTCCCAATATATATATATATATATATATATATATATATATATATATATATATATATATATATATATATATATATATATATATATATATATATATATATATATATATATATATATATACACCAGACAAGACCCAAGGTGTAGGTTGTGCAAAGAAGCACGTGTTTCCCTGCTTCAACACAACCTCATTGACATGGCCGTGTCATTAACAGCCTTTTCCAGACCTTGATAACATGCTGAAACACCTGATTGTTAATTAGAATCAGGTGTGTTAAAACAGGGAAACATCTAAAACCTGCAGGACACCGCCATATGAGGACTGATTATGTGCAACCCTAACCATGATAATTGTTTTTCATTGACTTTCAGCGTTACACCAGAACCTTGGATTTATTTATTTTGGACTGGAGATGCAACACTGACTCTGTTTATAAGAAAGGACAGAGCAGACATTACTTCTTAAGGAAGCTTAGGTCATTTAGCGTTTGCAGAAAGATGTTAACTATCTTCTTTAAGTTTGTCGTAGAGAGTTCCTTCACATCTACAGTGGGGAAGCATCATCAGAGCCACTTCATATCACTTCTTCAAATCAAATGCAATACAGACCACTACAGGATATCCTTTCTGCCCACAACAAGAAACCTCTACAAAGATATTTTTTAATTTGAATTTATTTATTGATCTATTTTATGACATCAGGTCAAGTTAAGACGAGATATTCAAAGTATATATCATTTACGCTGAAGAGTTTTATCCTAAATTTGTCGATGCAGTTTTTTTGAAGATTGGGTAAACAGATGGGCAAGGGTTCAGCAATCAAAATGCTGACATGTTGTTAATTAATTAGTTGCAAAGTAATGTTAAGCTTTTCTTTATTAGTAGGTTACTTTTCCATCCTTTTGCTGCTCATGTAACTACCAACGTTTTAGAGATATATTACCATATTATAAGCTATTGTTTTTAATAAAATGGTAAAATGTCCTACTTTCAATATTAGAAATGTTATGTATGTTCTGTTGTGAATTAAATAAAAGTTTGATATTTTCATTTGGCTACTTTCTAATCATGTTGTTAACATGTAGAAAAGTAAACTGCATAAAAGACTAACACCAAGAAGGAAAGGTAAAAGTAATCCTCCAACTCACCGCAGTCACAGTGACCCCTCTGGATCAGAAAGACCGGGCACACAACGCAGCAGCCACACGCGGCTCTCACCTGTCCATAAAAACAGGTGGGCGGCGAGAGAGGACACTTAGAGATATCTCAAACCTGTGGACAGGACTGTCTTTTCTCCACCAGGCCCGCATGGACCACGGAGGTGACTAGGATGAAGTAAGTGAAGCAAGCTGCGAAGTTCATCATTACCAGCAAGTCTAACTGTTCTGACACTGACACTAATGTCTGGATACTTGTGCCCATTCTGAGACTCAGGGACAATCTTTTTGCAGCTGTTTCCATTGCCTGCAGGACTGGCTGACTTCTAGGAATTAGGCGATGTTCCAAAAGTAACATGCTTATCTTTGGATCTCCTGTTCTGTTCTGCTGTAAAGCAACCTCTGCGGAATGCTGCTGCAACAGGTTTCATGCTATATGACCCCCAGAGGCAATCTAGTCAAGTCAGCTTAGTTAAAAAAAAAAAAGTTCTGCTTAACACCAGATGTTAAACAACTGAAACAATTGCAGCCTTTAAGGCAACATTAAACCTCATCCAAGAGTTGATAGCAATCCTACTGGAGAGAAGTCCTATCATCTCTCTCCACATCTGCTTCAGCTTTTGTTGTGATGGAAACAGTCTGTTTAGGCTTAAATCGGAGTCTTTCTCTATCCGTTTGGCATGCTGCAAGTAAACACTAAGTGTGTAAGGGAAAACGCAGTGATCTGTGTCATCTGCCAGATCCAGGGGAGCGTGTTAGCGACAGCTCAACTGCCTTATTCATTTTAGGCATTGGAAATAATTAGGCTAAAATAAACATGGCTGGTCTTGCAGCATTAACATTTCTTCTTTTTGATTTTATATTTCATGACTCCCAGGCTCTCTGTAAAAGAGAACAAATGTGATGCTTACATGAAAAGTATTAACTGGATTACAGTTCCATGAAAGAGAATTTGTGTCACAGAAAATGCACAATTTGTGCCCATCGTGAATACAGTTCAAACAACCACACATGCTCATACGGAGTCATTTAGAATCATCAATCATCCTAAACCTAACCTAAAAAAAAAAAAAAAAAAAAAAAAAAAGAGGGTTAATATAGTAATTGTACAAATAGATACTGTTGGTCAAATATCAAATATTACTTTTTTTGTTGTTGTGCTTTATGAGGTGAAAAAAAAAGAAATGGCTCTTTGGCTGCTAAATCTTTCACGATATTACTGTCACCATGTTTGCACAAGAAAACATTGAAAAATATTCTTGTGGTGAAAATGTTTTGCTTTATTTCACTTGTGTAATGAACAAACTTTGTTGCTCATAAAATTATGAAAAAAAACAAATTAAGTTCAAGTTAACCCCTTCATGATCACCCTGTTGTTGCTAACAAGATACGGCAAAATAA
This sequence comes from Xenentodon cancila, assembly GCA_014839995.1. Classification (NCBI taxonomy): domain Eukaryota; kingdom Metazoa; phylum Chordata; class Actinopteri; order Beloniformes; family Belonidae; genus Xenentodon; species Xenentodon cancila. The sequence goes on along the minus strand of CM026202.1, from coordinate 33,026,259 downwards.
AATAAAAACTACTGTAAGTGAAAGAGGATATGATGTTAATTGGTATGAGAGAAGATGATAGAGGAGATGGAGCTAGATGGAGTCAGATCATTTGCTGCAGCAATTCCTTAAGGAAGGAAACAGCTGAAAGGAAAAGAAGATTGGAAAGCAGAGAAACTTCTTTAGGTCTTTAGAAGGTCCCCAGTACTCCTGAAGTACGATCGCATACAATCCCAGACAAGATTCCCCAGTGTGTCCCATTTGTATTTACAGTCTATTTGTAACAGTAACTCTTCACTTCTGTTTTCTACTGTAAAAAACACATATTAGCTAAGACCTGCACTTGAGATGAGTTTTTTTCCCTGAAAATTCTTGATCCTGGTTTTTGTATGTTTTTCCTCTGTCAGTGGCTGCCATCTATCTTTTCTGCCATCACACTAGACAACTTTAAGTTGAGTTTTTCAGAGACCTAGCTCTTAGTTTTCATGGACATAATTTTGTCCTCAGACCCCTGTCTCATATTCTATCCAGCATTTGAGTCTCATGATTTTTGGATCATGTGCGACAATAATGTCACTGTAAAAAGCATTAAACTACATATATATTTTTTCCAATATTCTATCAATAATTTTTAACATTTACTTGAAATCCAAGACTGGATATTCAAAACATGTGGAATCTGAATCCCTTGATGAACACTAAATTAAAAGTACTTAAACGGTCATGATTTTGCTACAACACCACAGAATAGAAACTCTTTTAAATAAAACTTACTTTACTTTCTGTATGCCATTTCTGTACAACTGATACTGAAGTCGGCATCTTCTTAAAAGAAGATGCAGGTGCCAACCTGATTTACTCAGCCCTTAATCTTCTTTGTTTAGGCTTTTTGAACCCATAATGAACTGTCCACTCTTGTTATGACAGGGATTGGCCACGTATTGATCAGAGGCCTCTAACCTAAATTGCACCTGTTAATAGCATTGCCTTTTTTTTAATCCACAGATGAAATGCATTTGATGCTAGTTCTTGAAATTGTTAAATTTAACTCTGTGTGACTATCTCATGCCATCTTTAGGGAGCTTCATCAACAGACCCAACACACCCTTTGATCATAACCGATTAATTGAAATCTATTTTAAACATAAAAGTTGGTGAGTTGACTTTTTTTTTTAAGTGTGCTATAAGACAAAATGAATCCACACAGAGCCAGTTTAATTTCATGTTTGACTGCACAGTCAAACCAGTTCCAGTTACACTAATATTTGAGGCTTTGAGGCTCATATTGCCCTTCTCATATGAAATCCTATGTATGTGCAGTTTGAGTGCTGCTTAACTACATAAGTAATTGATCCACTGAATATATACAAGAAACCCATGATGAGTTTAATTAAAATGCAGCATGTTGATCAATTATAAATACACATGAGCATATGATAAGGCCTTTTATGTTGGTACTACACCATTCTGTTATTCTAAACTGTTGCTCTCCTGAGGCTAAAGGACTTCTGGGAGTAGTTTGATGTCCAGCTGCAACAAATTATGATAATTCTTTATGGTTTATTGGCCAAAAGTACCATTAGGTCCATTGTCCCTGATGGGTGTACCTGAAAAAACTGTTCAGAAATCTAGGATAAGAGTGAGATCAAAGAGATCACCCTCTAGCACCAACATAGAAAAGCAACATAAATGAAAAGGAAGAGGACAGGCATAGAGCAGAACAGTTCTGCTGCTTTTTTGCCAGACAAGGTCTGATACCAGAACAGGTCCATTTCAAAACCTTTGTTACCAAGCTGGTTTCTAAGGCAGCATTGCCATCAATTTGTAGAATTGATTATAGGAGTTAACATGAGCATGTGTGAGAATTGTGTCTTTGTGGTCTTGCTATGGACAAAAGATCTGTCCAAGGTGTAATCCACCTCTTTCAGTGATAGTGAGGATATGCTTTATCCTCCTGTAACCATGGATGGATGGATCAATGGATGGATGGATCAATGGATGGATGGACGGTTGAATGGTTCAGTTCAAGAGAGCAAAAACTGGTATGGATACATTGTTTGGTTTCAAAATAAATCAACTTTTTGAATTTGAAACTGTAACGACCGGACACCGGGGAAGGACTCAGTAGCAGGAACCACAAGGCAAGGGATACGGCTCTCAGGCAAACAAAACTTTATTGGACTACGGAGGGTCCCCGGGAAGTGGGGTTCAGGATCCAGTCAAAATCAAAATCAGACAACCAAAAAGAGTTCCTGAAACGAGGAGCAAAAAGCACAAGGAAAATCTCTCAGAAGGCTAGTGGTAGGAAGACAATCCGGCAGGGGGTGAAGGGTGGGGGGTGTTATTATAGTGGGGCTGATTGGTAGATGAGGTGCAGGTGAGAAGCTAGCAAAAGGGAAGTTGTAGACGGGCCAGTCCAGGTTTCAAAATAAGAGCGGTGTCTGGCTATGGACGTGACAGCACCCCACCCTTAAGGACCGGCACCCGACGGGCAAGGGTCCTGTGGCCGCCGGCGATGGAAATCCGCCACAAGGGAGGGATCCATGATGTTACGAGCGGGCTCCCAGGACCTTTCTGCGGGACCATACCCCTTCCAGTCAACCAGGTACTGATAGCCCCGGCCTTTCTTGCGAATGGCCAACAACCGCCGCACTGCGTAGACCGGCTGGCCTGCAATCATCTGTGGAGGAGTGGGAGGCTTGGAGACGGGTACCAAAGGGCTCGCCCTGGCCGGCTTGACTCGGGAGACATGGAATGTAGGGTGGATCTTCATGGTGCGAGGAAGGCGCAGCTGGACAGCTGCAGGGTTGACCACTTTGGAGATGGGAAAAGGCCCAATGAACCTGGGAGCCAGTTTGCGGGACGTCTCCCGTAGGGGTAGATCTTGAGTGGAGAGCCAGACCTTCTGACCCACTCGATAGACCGGCGCGGGCGACCGCCGACAATCAGCCTGTCTCTTGTATCTCCCAGAGGCACGAAGTAGAGCGGCTCTGGCCCGCCTCCACGTGATGTGGCATCGGCGGACAAGAGCCGCGGCAGAGGGGACCCTCACCTCCCGCTCCAGTTCCGGAAAGAGAGGGGGCTGGTATCCAAAGACACACTGGAATGGTGACAACCCTGTAGCAGAAACAGGCAAAGAGTTATGAGCATACTCAACCCACAGCAGTTGTTTACACCAGCTGGAGGGGTTCTGTGAGGTTAAACAACGCAGGCCCGTCTCAAGCTCCTGGTTGTATCTCTCCGTCTGACCATTCGACTGGGGGTGGTATCCTGAAGAGAGACTTGTGGTGGCCCCAATGAGGGTACAGAACTCCCTCCAGAACTTTGATGTAAACTGAGGGCCCCGGTCTGACACCACATCCTGAGGGAGACCGTGGAGCCGGAAAACGTTGGATAGCAGGACCTCCGCCGTCTCCTTGGCAGAGGGGAGTTTGGGAAGGGGGACAAAGTGGGCCATCTTAGAGAAGCGGTCAATTATAGAGAGGATAACGGTGTTACCTTCAGAGACTGGGAGACCAGTGACAAAGTCAACGGATATGTGGGACCAGGGGCGTCGGGGGGTGGGCAAAGGGTGCAGGAGTCCCATGGGGGAACGGCGGGCAGGCTTGCTCTGAGAACAAACAGGACAGGCAGCAACATACTCCCTCACCTCTCTTGCCATGGATGGCCACCAGAACCGCTGTCTGAGGAAACTCAGGGTCCGTCCAATACCCGGGTGGCATGTGAGCCTGGATGTATGAGCCCAGTGGATGAGCCGAGAACGCAGCGGGATGGTTACGAACAGCCGATTATCCGGGCAGTCCGTTGGGATCTGCACCCCCCTGAGAGCGCGCCTTACTTCCTCCTCCAGCTCCCAGGTAACTGCCCCAACAACACAGGTGGGAGGCAAAACGGCAGGAGGCGGGACAGCAGGGGAATCAGGGTCAAACTGTCGCGAGAGGGCATCAGGCTTGCCATTCCGGGAACCTGGACGGTATGAGAGGGAGAAGTTAAACCTAGTAAAAAACAGAGCCCACCGGGCCTGTCTGGGGTTGAGTCGCTTGGCAGAGCGGATGTACTCCAGATTTTTGTGGTCTGTCCAAACCAGAAAGGGCTGAGTAGCCCCTTCCAGCCAATGGCGCCATTCCTCCAACGCCAACTTCAGGGCTAACAGCTCACGGTTCCCTACATCGTAGTTCCTCTCTGCCTGCGATAATTTCTTTGAAAAGAAAGCACATGGGTGAACCTTGTTGTCGAGTCTGGACCGTTGGGAAAGAACAGCTCCCACCCCCACATCAGAGGCATCCACTTCCACTATGAATTGCAGCCCCGGGTCGGGAAGAGTGAGGATAGGTGCAGAGCAGAATCGCCGTTTGAGGGTTAGGAAGGCCCCTTCTGCAGCGGCAGACCACGCAAAGCGGGTGCTGGGAGATGTCAGTGCATGCAGAGGGGCAGCAATGATGCTGAAGTTCCGTATGAACCGCCTGTAAAAGTTAGCGAAACCCAAAAAGCCCTGCAGGCGCTTTCGGGAGGTGGGCTGGGGCCACTCTGTCACGGCACTGACCTTTTGTGGGTCCATACGGATATTGCCTGCAGACACGACAAAACCCAGGAATGACACGGTGGGGACATGGAATTCGCATTTTTCTGCCTTAACATATAGCTGGTTTTCCAGGAGTCGTTGCAACACTTGGCGCACGTGATTCTGGTGCTCCTGTATGGACTTGGAGAAGATCAGGATGTCATCCAAGTAGACAAACACAAACTGATGGAGCATGTCTCTGAGCACATCATTGACCAGGGCCTGGAAAACAGCTGGGGCGTTAGTCAGGCCAAAAGGCATCACCAGATATTCGTAGTGGCCACTGTGTGTGTTGAAGGCTGTCTTCCACTCGTCCCCCTCCCGAACTCTGACCAGATGGTACGCGTTCCTTAGGTCCAATTTAGTGAACACAGTGGCACCTTGCAATTGTTCAAATGCAGAAGAAAGAAGAGGAAGGGGATACCTGTTCTTGACAGTTATGTTGTTCAGTCCACGGAAATCAATGCAGGGGCGAAGGGTCTTGTCCTTTTTCTCGACAAAGAAGAAGCCCGCCCCCACTGGAGAAGACGAAGGTCGGATGATACCTGTAGCCAGCGAGCTCTGTATGTAGTTATCCATGGCCTCCTTTTCAGGAGCAGAGAGGGAATAAAGCCGCCCCTTGGGAAGGGGGGCCCCAGGGAGAAGCTCGATGGCACAGTCATAGGGCCGATGAGGGGGGAGCGATGTTGCCCGAGCCCGGCTAAAAACTGCCCTAAGGTCATGGTAGACGGGGGGTATGCTGGGGAGGTCCACAGAGGGGTCCGGGGGCTCTAAATGCTCCTCAGGGACCAAGGAAGAAGCAGAGGTTAAGCAGGTAGCCAGACAGAAATCGCTCCAATTCTGGATCTTTCCCGTGACCCAGTCAATCTGTGGGTTATGCCGTCTAAGCCAGGGGTGACCCAAAATGAGAGGAACCTGTGGTGAATCAAACAGATGAAGGGAGATGTATTCGGTGTGGTTACCTGACACTCGGAGTCCCACAGGCTTGGTGCGATGGGTGACACGACACAACCGTCTTCCATCTAGAGCGTTGGCCACGAGGGGGTGAAGCAGTTCTTCTGTCTCCAACTTTAGCTGCTTAGCTAAACCGCTGTCGATAAAATTGGCATCAGCGCCAGAGTCAATGAACGCAGTGAGATCCAGGGCGCGAGTGGGTGTGAAAAGGTGGGCAGCCATCAGGGAACGAGAGGCTGAGGAGTCGAAGATGGCTTGGCTCACCAGTAGCCTCCTGCCTACTGATGAGCCTGGTCTTTTACCGGGCAGCAAGCCAGGAAGTGACCGAGCTGACCACAATAAATACAGCGCCCCTCCCGCACACGCCGCTGGCGCTCTTCGGGAGACAGGTGGGCCCGCCCAACCTGCATCGGCTCCTCCTGGCCCCCCGCGCCTGGGGGGGGCGTATACAAGGCGGCAGAGGGCTGCCGAGCACCACCAGGCAGAAGGGGTGGCTGCCCCCTGGCGTCGCACGAACTGTGCCGCATAGATCGCTCTCGCCGTCTTTCATGCAGCCTGTTGTCAATTTTTGTAGCGAGAGCAATTAGGGAATCCAAGTCAGCGGGCAGATCCAGGGGGGCTAGGTGGTCTCTAACCTCCTCGGAGAGGCCATGGTGAAAAGCGTCCATAAGCGAGTGGTCATTCCATGCACTGTCGGCACCCAATGTGCGGAACTGGATCGCATAATCTGCCACGCGTCCTCTCCCCTGTTTGAGGTTGAACAGGCGTCGAGCCGCTTCCCGTCCCGGGGTCGTATGATCAAACACTTTGCGGAGAGCAGCCGAAAACTCCAGCCACAGATGCCACAGATGGTGGATCCCCTCTCCCATTCAGCCGTGGCCCATTCTCGTGCCCGACCCGTCAAGTGTGTAATGACGGTGGCCACCTTCACTCGCTCCGAAGCATAGGAGAGAGGGTTCAGTTCAAACAGAAGGGAACAGTTCACCAGAAATGATCGACAAGTTGAAGAATCCCCGTCATACCTCTCAATCTGGATGCCCCGGGGCTCATGAACTGGATACCTGGTCCCGGAGGGCGGTGGAGCCGGTGGAGTGGCTGTGGCCGAAACAGATGGGGGAGCAGACAGAGTGGATTGCATCCGGTTGACCTGATCTGCGAGGGAGGCCACTAGGGCCCCCAAGGAGGAGAGACCCTGTCCCTGCTGAACACCCAGCTGTTGAATCCCTGAGGCGAGAGAAGCCAATTCCTGCTCTTGCTGGTTGAGTCGCCGGTCTTGGTTTTGAATTGCCTCCCGGATGGGATCTGTTCCCGCTGAGTCCGTCATGGCCGGATTGTACTGTAACGACCGGACACCGGGGAAGGACTCAGTAGCAGGAACCACAAGGCAAGGGATACGGCTCTCAGGCAAACAAAACTTTATTGGACTACGGAGGGTCCCCGGGAAGTGGGGTTCAGGATCCAGTCAAAATCAAAATCAGACAACCAAAAAGAGTTCCTGAAACGAGGAGCAAAAAGCACAAGGAAAATCTCTCAGAAGGCTAGTGGTAGGAAGACAATCCGGCAGGGGGTGAAGGGTGGGGGGTGTTATTATAGTGGGGCTGATTGGTAGATGAGGTGCAGGTGAGAAGCTAGCAAAAGGGAAGTTGTAGACGGGCCAGTCCAGGTTTCAAAATAAGAGCGGTGTCTGGCTATGGACGTGACAGAAACACTCTACTGTCTTTTAATTCCACATGCATTCCACAGACCTCTGATAGAGATGTGATTGAACGCTCTTAACCTTGATTTAATTTCTGAGTATTTGATTTTTTTTCTTATCTCTGTATTAGGTCTTTACTGAGACTTCCAAACACTCCTAATAGACATCTATTGCTCAGTTGCTGCTAAAAATTGCGTTTGTGAGTGAGCCTCTTTTTCCCAGTAAGGGTGATCAAGATAGGAACTAGGTAGTCTTTGAGAAGCAGCCAAAGTAAACTGAGGAAATTGCAGTTAAGTGTAGTGCAGTGCAGTTAAGACCAGGGCAGCATTCAGCATTCAGTTGTGGAATCAGGACCACTTAACTGTTATATTTCACTATAAACTTATAAAGCATAGTGTTATTTAAAACAATATAAATACGATCCAATATCTCCCCAAATTTAAAAGATTTAAGACACTTTTTTTAACTGGAAACTGAAAAAGTTTTAAGTGACAAAGTTGTGTTTTTTGTCTATTTATAGTTTAAAATTGTGTATGTACTGTAAAATGATATGTTGTTCCAAATTTTTGTGTATTTTAAAATATCAGAATTTTATTTCCATCCATCCATGATCTATACACGCTTAATCCGTCTCTGGGTCACGGGGGTCTGTCGGAGCCTATCCCGACGCATAGTAGGCGAAAGGCAGGGGTACACCCTGGACAGGTCGCCAGACCATCACAGGGCCACATAGAAAGACAGACAAACATGCACACTCACATTCACACCTACGGGCAACTTAGTATGATCAATTAACCTACCCTGCATGTTTTTGGATTGTGGGAGGAAGCCGGAGTACCCGGAGGGAACCCACGCAAGCACAGAGAGAACATGCAAACTCCACACAGAAAGACCCACCGGGCTGAGAATTGAACCAGGAGCCTTCTTGCTGTCAGGCAACAGTGCTAAGCCACCGTGCTAACTGAAATGTATCTGAATGCCCCTTTAAGAAAAAATTAAAAAACACACTAAACAAAACATTGAGTTCGAAAAGTTAGACTTATAAGATTAACAGCAATGGAAAATATGTTGTTACTATTTAACTATGAGAAGTTATCAAAGTGGCAAATAATAAGGTTATTTGGTTATTTATTTAAACTTTTAAATGTGAACAAAAACATTGCTAGTATAGTTTTTGTTCTATTATATCGTATCTAGCTATCATTATGTTTGCTTCATGACCCTTACAGTTTTGAAGGAGTTGTGGTCAACTGGCTTTACTTACAAATAAAATCACAATTAAGGCCAATTTAGACTGGACAATAAACCTCTGGGAAGATACAGGCCAACCAAGAGGAAACCTTTACAAATTCCACATTAAAGAGCCCTAGCTCTGAACACAGAAGCCAAACAATGGACCAGCATACCCGACTTTCAGTCTGATAATATTTTGAAACTATATTCAGTGCAAATACACAGCCATATACAAGCAAATTAAATTTTATGTATTTGAAAATGAACAATAAATGAAAGCCTGTATTGTTTTCCCATTTATACTGCTGCTACATTGTCGTAACTACCTACCTAACTCACTAACAAAAACCACAAGAGCATATTAACAGTGTTTAGTATGATGTCCATCAGTATTCTCTTTATAATATTTCATACTACATCATCATCTTCCTTCCATGGTTACTTTTTTATAAATGTTATTCTTCTCAGCTTTAATAAGGGTTGAGTTGTTAATAACAGTTTGCCTGGCTATTAACATCTACTTCAGCTGCACCTCAACAGTAGACTTTCTCATAGTAATTGGATGGGCTTGTTAAAACATATGGAGGAGGTTTGCTTCTAATAAGCTCTTGATGATACTGCAGTTTGGTTTACAGTTTGGTTAAAAGTGATGATAATGGCATCACAAATGCTTCACCTGTTGGCTAGAGTTCATTATCAAACCCGTTTACGATGCCATGACTGCCTTCCAAGTTCCATTAAACAGTGAGGGAGAGCAGATGAACCAACGAACGAGTTCTGCCAGATTTAATTTTCCCTGCGATAGATCTTGTTTTGGTGTTGAAGGCACATAGAGGCAATCACGCATTCTCTTGGTTTAAAAGAAAATACTTCATAAATCTAATATGCAACAATTACTCTGTGTTTACTACATAAATGCAAACTGAATTGTATGTTGGGTTGATTCATCTTAAGAAATGTTAAGTAATGTCTGTTATATGATTTTGTAATAAAGACAGTGTCGTCAATTACCTTTTTATAGAATTCTTCATGTTGCATTTTTCTTCGAGCTGATTGGATGATTTCCAAAGTGAGGCACAATAAAGGAAGATTGTGGTGAAATTCAATTTCATAATTAACAATTAAATAACAATTACGATTGTTAATACAGTATTTTCACATGGTAAATTGATTGCATTTTACCTACTGCAGTTACAAAGTCTTACATCAGAGCCAAAAGAAATGACCTGACATTTCCATAATGGCTGACTGTAACTGTGCAAGTCATTTTTTCATTCACTGTCATTTCAGCTGCTTCCCTTGGCATACAAATTCATGATTCCCCCTGGAAAACTCATAATTCATAAGCTCATTACAGAGGGTGTGAATTAAAGAGACTGCACTCGTCCTTTCTGCACTTTCCTGAACATGAATAGCCTGGTTTTGAAAGTCAGGAACAGTTTCAAGAGGATTCAGTTTTTCAACTTTTAGAGATCTTTTCAGTGACTTTGAGGGGAGTCATTTTGCCCTTTTGTAATGTAAGGTCCAAATCACACAATGTACTTGTTCACATGGTTTTCATAGGAGCTGATGGGAGCCAGAGCTCTGCAAGACTCCTGTTTTTTTTTTCTTTTGTTTTTGCCATTTTTTTCCCCCCATCATCTTGAGAATCTTCTACTACTGTTGAGCTCTGAAAAGTGTGTTGTCGGCCAGTTGGGGGCAGAAGTGACCTAAATTTGATACTCTGTAATCTAGTGACTCCTATCTAATTTGAGCAGGAGGTGCAGCAGACAGAATGACTTTAAGCTCCACTGCCTCTACAGACCCACATGGATGCAGGGAAGCACTGCTGCTCCCAAGGTCAGCCTTCGGAAGACCAGCTCTGACTATAACTCATATCCTCTTTCCACTGATGACTGCAGGACTAAATGGCTGTGGCTTGCCTCTGACTCTGATACAAAGCTTTTCAAAGTCCCATATGGCAATTGTCAGCGATGGGGCTGTTTGCTTGCGACTTTCCATATCCTGTTTCATCAGCCTTGTTTGCCATTGTGGATGAGATGCAATGTGGTGGCATAGTGCATCTCAACATCCCAATGTGCAATGATAACTGTCAGATCACCACTCACCACTATGACAAATAAGCTTAGTCATGGATATTGAGTTTACACCTTCACTTACCTTTGTGTGTACTTATTGATGCCAAATAATCTTATATAAAGAAGATTTGGGGCTAGTTTGAAATTGAGGGTAAACGCATCTGAGAATTGTTTTCTTTAATTTCAGAAAATTCTCCAGGAACAAGAAGTGAGGCCAACTTCAGTGGTGATCAGGGAAACTCTCATTAGCTGTGAAAGCCATTTAGAAACATCATGCAGTCAATGTGTCCACGAGGAGCTGCTTTGAGCCATTACCAAGAATAAAAGCATCTGATAATTTATCCTTACCCATGAATTCTGAGACTGTTTTGCTATCCACAACCGTTATTTCCAAAGGCCCTAGAAAGCTCTTCCATCAAGATGACAGGATTACTCTGAAGCCAAAAGAACAGTGCCAATACTCACCCACATGGGCTGTCTCATTTTAGGACGGGACAGTTACATAAATGTACATTTGAGGTGAACTAGTCCTAATCTCTTTGTCTACTACAACCCCCTTCCAAAAAAACAAAAAACAAAAACAAAACTGAGCTCTAACATTGTCAGTGTAAAAATCTGCTTCATCATGAGGTTCTCTTTACCTCTGAAAACAAAGTTTTCTTTGATTGTTTCAGCTTTATGTTTAATTTTATCTATGTAGTATTACTGCCTTCTGCTTAGCATTGACATTCTTTAACTGTAACTCATAACACAATAACATAATCAACCCTTTGGTAAGTATATTCAATAACTGCACTACACCACTACTCATTAGGGTTGGTGAGCAGGTGGTGGTCTGTCCTTGATTTACGGCTGCAAAGCGTTGCTTAAAATATGAAATATTCCCACACATCAAAATTTAAAGACACGTTTCTTTTTCCCTTTTTACAGGACACACTTTACAGCATAGTTTTAAAATGATGTTATGTCTAGGCATTGTCAAAAGAAAGTCTACATTCCGTTTTATTGAAATCAATTCAAAATACTTTATTAATCATCTAAGGGAAAAAAATATTGCAGAAGTCATGAATTAAGTTTCTTTAAAGAAATATTGTAAAGGGTCATAACTGTGAGCAGGAAGGTTCTCCTGTAGCGGTTTGAGTCGCAGCGGATCTCAAGAAGCCTCTGACGGAAGACACTCAATTGCTGAATCACTGAGTTGTGAATGCTCAAGGTTGTCCATGATCTTCATCATTTTATGAAATATCCTTCTTTGCATAATCATATCCAGAAGCTCCAGAACAGTCACCAGAACAGAGCCAGCCATTTTTATCAGTTTGTTCAGTTTCTGTAAGTCAAGGATTCTAAAGCTGCAGATGTGATTGCACTCTCCGCGACAAGTATATAGATAAGATGCACAACATCTTGCTGTAAATACTGAATGACCTAAGCTTCCTGAAGAAGTTAAGTCTGCTCTGTCCGTTCTTATAAACATCATCAGTTTTACGTCTCCAGTCCAGTCTGCTGTCTTGGTGAATACAGAGACATTTATACTCCTCCACCACCTCCAATTTTTCTCTTATGATGGTAAAACTATTTAACATAATCATGGTTATTCAAAGTCCACAATCATCTCCCTTGTCTTCTTCACATTTAAAATAAGATGATTGTTCCCACACCACAAAACAGTCCACCAGTTGTCTACTCAGTCTCCTGTCCGTCACTGATACACCCCACAATGGCAGAGTCATCTAAGTATTTCTGCAGATGACAAGTCTCCAATTTGTACTGGAAGTCTGAGGTGTACAGTCTGAAGAGGAATGGTGAGAGTACAGTCCCCTGTGTTGCTCCTGTGCTGCTTATTAATTGGTCAGACATGCAACCATTCAGTCTCACAAACTGTGGTCTGTTTGTTAGGTAGGTAGTAATCCAGGTAATTGTGGAGGCATCCACCTGTGTCTTCTAGAGTTTCTTGCATAGCAGTACAGGCTGGATGTTTTTAAATGTGCAGATATGATCTCTACAGTATTGTTTATTTCACCCAGATGACTGTGGGTTTATTACACAGGTCTGCAATACAGGCAGAGTTTATAATTTTTGACATAGTACATACACTCAGCAGCCATAAACCTTTGCCAAATACACAATATTCTTAACCTCAGTGACTATGGTACATTAGAGCAATTTAAGAAGAGGAAGATGAATTGCCAAATCTCATTAGTTAAAATTGCAGGTGTATGGGACGGAGAGCGTATGTCATGACATTGTTTTTAACTTTAATATGACACATTCATAGCTATTTCAGTTCAAATGAGTCAGGGGGGTATGACCTAAGCTGAGGTTCAAACAAACATGCTATACTTTGATTAATGACAGTGCTTCCTTTTCTTTAACTAAATAATTCAGTTAAGAGGAGTTGAATGTCTTCGGGAAGAAGCTAACTGATTGATCAATACTATGTTTGTCAGCTTGAAGAATGACAGTGCCTGCTTCTCTGTGGCTTTCATCCACGTTAGACTTAGAGCGGTACTAAACCCTGGGACCTAGAAGCAAAACACACAAGGTCTTTGATGTTATTAAATGTTTGCTCACATGAGCTGGGCCACACAGACTGATCTTTCTCTACAGCCATTCAGTCAAAGGACCCATCAAAGTTAAAAAATTAAACCTAAAGCCATAATACTAACAACTCCTGCCAAATAGCCTCAGTTCAGTTCCTTGTTAGTAGTGGGAATAGTGCAAATTTCAAGGGAACAAATGCTGATGTTGAAATTCAGAATATAACAACAACTTTGCCAAGATTATCAATATGTGTGCTACTTCACATATTCCAAATTGAGTATCAGGTTTCCTTTTCATCCCATTGAAAACCATATTTATTAACATATGAAATGTAGGTGCTGCTTTAGGAAATCCAAAGCACACAAATATGTAGGAAAACAACCTGGATGGCATTGTGAAGGCAGATATTTCTGGAGTGCTTGCTGTTAATGGCGCCTGCCAGTACCCTTTTAGCAGATCAAATGTTCTCACTTATTTTACCACACCCACTTGGGAAATGTAGTCCTGACACCACAGATAAGAATCAGGCTTTGTTAGTGCATTTACCATGCAAAAATATGTGCAACATCAGAGTGATCCATCAGATTTGAACAACTGACATGGAGATGCCCGATTAGAAGAAGAAGAGAGTACAGCAAAGTAGGTAATACTGAACTTCACTTTCAGAAAGTTTATACCTTTTTTCTGAGACTTGAAAGAATCTTTGGTGAACTGGTTTTACAGTCTTCTGATCAATACATTTGATCTGATTAGTTTTCAGGGAGTGTTCTCAAAGGCAAATAACAGTACTTTTGGCAGACTCAGGATACTTAACAGAAAAAACCCAAAAACAAACATACAACAAAACAAGGATTTGAAGGAATTCCGCATCCACGTAATGAGGAGTCATTCAGTACTCCAACACCCAACACCCTAAACACTGACTGGCCATGTCTCCAAGAACATTACAAATGATTTAAGAAAAGGGAACACTCAACATCATCCAAGCAGAGCTTTGTTTAAGGCTTCAAAATGACACATCTTCTGTTTATCTTTATATGACAGACATAAACAATCCTTTGTTCAACAGTCAACTATCATTTTCTGGCTCTGTCTTAAGTGTGCCATACCAGTTGCTTTTGGTACCCCCACCAAAGAGTGCTGTCATGGCTGCCTTTATTAACCCCAGCTGTTTATTGTTTTCCCTTGGTGACACCCTGATTACCACTGCTTGGAGGGGACTGGCCAAGAGCCACGAGCCTTCATCACTGCCTTCCCCATGGTTGCAGCCCATCCACTACCGCTCCAGATACATAGTCCCAGAAAATAAACCTGAAGAAACTGCTTGCTCAGCTACAGTCTGCCTTACGCTTGTGACTGTATGATTGGACATTTCACTGTGTGGATACATTTTATTGATTGTTTGATTCATTAGATGGTACTTTGTTTATAGATTTGTTACCTTCTGCTTTGTGTTAGTAGTCTTTTGGTTTGCAAATCTTTTCTTTGGCATCACCTTTCAAGTCAGTTTTGATGGCATTTAGCTAGGGGTAGGGATTTTTTTTTTTTAAATTGCAAATGTCTCTGTACAGGAAGATCTTTTAGATGTTTCTTTGGTTTGAGACAGAGACTACATGTTTCTGCTCTAAGATTGGACTCTAAGATTTTTTGTTTTTAATTTTTTTTTTTAACCTGGGAGGCAATGGAGATTTCCTTTTGCAGCCAGCCTCTATTGGTCAGTCAAGAAAGTAAGCTGTGACTTAAAGCTGCGCTAAAAGTGTTTAGTGATATTTGGGGTAAAGTAAATTCATGTACATGAGATGAGGCTAACCTGAACAGCAATTTACCACTAATGCTGAAAAGTAGTCCTCTAGAAAGGATGTCAATTTGGAACAAAAAAAAATTATAACTTTTAAAGAATGATCCTGTATGAAATGCAGATACTTACCCGACCTTATACACCAAAAATGTTTAAAGTTAAAACTAAAAGAATACGTTTTCAGACGGGTATATCAACATGCTTCACATATATAAACTATGCAATATTGTAAACGGTTAAAGCACAGACGAATACCTGGAAAAACAAGAGAAACATGTTTTCCCCAATATTCAGATCATAGATTACTTTAACTTTGAGTCATGTGAAGAGGGCTTTTCCAAGACATTTAGTCTTGTGGCTCCCATCTTTGTTCACAGACATTTGCGTACTTAAACCAACCCCACAAATCTCAAAATACTGTTGCAATGAAATGCAAGCCACGTCTGTTCTCTAAATGATTCTATCTAGACCATTTTTATACAATATCCAACATGTATAAACAAAATCCAATGATCCAAATGGATAAAACAATGCAATATCTTTTTACTAATGTAACTATGTCAGTTACAGGAAATGTATAACTTCCATTTTCTTTCTTTTAACCAATTAGTGAACTGTTTTCTGAAAATATAAATATGTCATGTCACTTGAAATTATCTGGACATCTGTTTTGTAGATATCGAGTCGCAAACACAAGCTGTTGTATCAAGCTGTGTATTATTCTTACTTTAGGTTTTAAGTTTTTCAAAATTAAAAAGGATTCCAAGATATAAAATAACCATAAAAAGGACATAGATCGTTTTTTTTTAAATCCAAACCATTAAAAAAAAAAAAAAAAATCTCTTCCACTCTCTTTCTAATTCAAGCACCCATGGTGTCCCACAGTGCTCAATTACAGTATGAACGTGAAGGTTTTACACAACCTTGGAGCACAACCTTTACAGACTGATTCCTGTGTCTGTGACAGGATTGGATATGGCTGTTTCCTAAAACGAAACTGACCACTTCCACCCTTGCAGCTCGCCACCTGTGAAGGATAAATAAAAAAATCTGGAGATATATATATATATATATATATATATATATATATATATATATATATATATATATATATATATATATGCATGCATGCATGCATGCATGTATGGGCATAATAGTGAAATGATTGTAAGTTTATAATTGTAAGTTTAATTGATGCATTCCATATACCATACCTTGGGAAGGTTTTGTTTTAGATATACAGCCATGAATATTTCATAGCTTACACATTTGCTTTTTATTCGTCTCTTTGTGGACCCTGCTGGTTATACCTCTCCCTTTACCACATGCACAGTGCTGAAACACAAAAGAATGTTTGACAGTTTGTTTATGAGGACATCATAAGGACAATCAAGGCTGCCTCAGCATGATGGTGATGTGTGAAAAGCCACAGTGGTAGTGCAGTGTACAAAAGGTAATTTTAAGAAGCTCATGTTGTTTATCAGTAATAGAAAGGCAAATAATCTTTCTGCAGACAAAAGTTTCATGCATGTCTTAATGTCCGCCTCCAGTTTTCTCAGAATGTGTTTGGGAAAGGTGAAAAACAACATCCCTCCATCTTCTATACCTGCTTTATCCTTTGCAGGGTCACGGGGGTCTGCTGGAGCCTATCACGACTAATTACAGGCGAGAGGCAGGGGTACACCCTGGACAGGTCACCAGCCTATCGCAGACCACATACAAAGACAAACAACCATCCACGCTCACAGGCAATTTAGAATAATCAATCAACATAGTATGCATGTGTTTGGACTGTAGGAAGAAGCTTGAGTATCCAGAGATAACCCATGCAAGCGCGGGGAGAACATGCGAACTCCACACAGGAACCTTCTTGCTGTGAGGAAACGGTCCTAACCACTAAGCCACTGTGCTGCACGCTTCATAACCTTCAACTAACTTCTGAAAAAAATTAAATCTTTAAAGTTCAAATTGCACCTCCAGATAGAGCAGTAGTTTGAAAATGAATTGCTGAATACCGTTTTCTAATGCCATCCATCTTCAACAATCCCATCTGTGCAAAGTAAGCTAATTTGTCTGAAACATTTTTCTAAAACACATATCTCATATACTGCATCCAGATCAAATGTATGGTCATATTCTCACTCATTTAAAGCCAATATTAGATAAACCTAATGCCTCAAGGCTTCTGCTTTTATTTATATATTTTATCATTATTACTACACCTCAGGAAAAGGATTTAACTGATTAAAAAAAAAAGACTTTTCTGCTACTTCATAACAATTGTTAACCGTCATAATTTTTATGTCCATTATCAGCCTTTTTGTCTTGTATTAATTGTGTTTACTGTATTTTGTTTTCTTTAAAAGGACGTTTATTTGAAAAACAAAATTAAAAATAAAACAAATTAAAACAGGGGCAGCACGGTGGCTTAGTGGTTAGCACTGTTGCCTCACAGAAGAAGGTTCCCGGTTCAATTCCCGGCCCGGTGGGTCTTTCTGTGTGGAGTTTGCATGTTCTCCCCGTGCTTGCGTGGGTTCCCTCCGGGTACTCCGGCTTCCTCCCACAGTCCAAAAAACATGCAGGGTAGGTTGATTGATCTTTCTAAATTCTCCCTAGGTGTGAATGTGAGTGTGATTGGTTGACAGGGTGTACCCCTGCCTTTCGCCTGATATGCGTCGGGATAGGCTCCGACAGACCCCCGTGACCCGGAAACGGATAAAGCGGGTATAGATGATGGATGGATGGGACAAATTAAAACAAATCCTACTACCTCTCACACCACATTCACTACCAGGCAGCACAGTGGTTTAGTAAACAGTGTTGCCTCACAGCAGGAAGGTTTCTGGTTTGATCCGCTGTGATTCCCCTGGTGACTTGTCCTGGGTGTACCCTTGCCTCTTACCTTTAATGAACCGGGATAGACTCCACCAGGATAGACTCCTGTGGTCCTGCAAAGGATAAAATGGGTATAGAAAATGGATGGCACAATCCACTTTAGGGTAGAACATCAAAACTACTTCAAATGTCAAACAAAACAATTTGTTACTGTGTTTAAAAAAAGTAGTTGCTCATTTTGAAATTGAATTTAAGTGAAAGGCTATTTTACAATAAAGAAACATCTGGTGAAACATCTTGCAACTAATTTGCTAACTGGGAACAGGTGAGTGGCATGATCAGATGTTAAATTAACAACAAAAACAAACAAGCAAAGGCAGATTCTCGAAGCAAGGATTGGCAAAGAGTCTCCAATGTGTAAAATTTTTAAACAATTTCAGAATAATTGAGTATCTCAAATTTATCTATTTGGGTGCATTTAAAAACAGGTATGATTCTGTAATAAAAAATAAACATATATTGAAAAGACTCAGGAACACACCCTGAAATTACTGTCTTAAGAACACTGGGCAACAAGTTTTCAGCAATAGCAGGTTTGAGTTTTATGATCCAAAAAAGAATCCAAATGTGCACGTAATCAAGAAACTCATCTTCACTTGGTTGCAGCAGCGCGAGTGCTGACAGGAATCAACAAGAGAGACCACATCTCTCCAGTTTTAGCTTCCCTCCATTGGCTCCCTGTAAAATTTAGAATCCAATTCAAAATTTTATTACTGGCATATAAAGTCCAAAATGGCCTAGCGCCGCGATATTTGCAAGACCTGATAGTACCGTACGTTCCTAATAGAGCTCTCCGTTCTCAGGGTGCAGGTTTACTCGTAGTTCCTAGAGTATCGAAATGTAGATTTGGAGGACGGGCTTTCTGTTATCAGGCACCATCACTCTGGAGCCAACTTCCAGTTTGGGTTAAGGAGGCTGATACCACCTCCACCTTTAAAACTAAACTTAAAACATTTCTGTTTAATAAAGCATATAGTTAGTGTACATTTAGTACCTTAATTTGTCAGGGCCAGTAGTCAAAGCTCCAGCTACAGGACCAGATTAGAGCAGCTCATTTTAAACATAGCTTCGGTGTAGATATGCTGCTATAGGCCTATGCTGCAGGGGGGCACCAACATGATCCACTGAGTGGTGCCTTTCACCTTCTCTGTTTCTCTTTGCCTTCTCTGTCTCTTCTTCACCTCAACCCTCATTTATTAACAATATCCCATAAACTGTCTGGCCCTTCTTTTCCTTGTCTGGCCCTTCTTTTCCTTGTCTGGCCCTTCTTTTCCTCTTCTTTGCATGTCCTGCGGACCAGAGCCTCAGGAGCTGCTTGCTGACCTGCAGTTCCACCTCTGACCATCCCAGTGTCTGCCTTCACCTGTCTGTGTGGATGTCTGTTGGATACTTGCTGACATCCCGACCTGCAGTCCTCATCCCCTTGGATCACCGTCTATCCATATATCACCCATATTCACAGAAGTCTAATTGGACTACCAAGGACAGTTACTAATGTATCCTATCTTGTACCTTTGACGGTGTCTCTATGTCTCTATTCTTTCTTATTTCTTGCTCTACCCGGCTGGCCTTCGGCAGGAGGGTCCCCCCTCATGAGCCAGGTCCTGCTCAAGGTTTCTTCCCTCTTAAAGGGGAGTTTTTACCTGCCGCTGTTTATGTAATAATTGCTCGGGGGTCATGTTCTGGGTCTCTGGAAAGCGCCTTGAGACAACTTGTGTTGTAATAGACGCTATATAAATAAAATTGAATTGAAAAATTGAATTGAATTGTTAAATCTCAAATTTTTTTTTTTTTATTACCACCAAAATAAGATTAAAAATCCCCTTTTCTTCTAATGGATTTATCCTAACTGGCAACACTGGGTGGTAGCACTGAATATGAATGCTAGCTGGCAAACAGGATATATTTATCAGCTGTTAGTGTTACATGTACTTGGCAATTGTATGTTTGTCACCTTCACTGCAGTTATGGTGGGAAAACAGCCAGAGCTTGTGTGTAAGACCAAGAAGTAGCGCCTATATGTACTAGGGTTAACCTAATTGCACAGTCTGGATTCTCTGCACTGCAAAGTATCTATCTTTTGTCTGTGCCTATAGAGTGGTCTATAGTACCCGGTCTTCATGGAGTGGTTGCTTAGCAAGGTTGCTTCAAAGTGCTCTTAATGGGAAAACTACAGTATTCTCAGTCATGTAGGCAATGACAGTAGTACCCAGAGGGAGATGATTGAGAGGAATAGTATTTCTGATCTGCGTTAGTAATTTTCTGAATAGCCTCCAGCTGATCAAATGCAGAAGTGCAACTGCTGACAAGAAGCAAGAACATGTCTCTCCTGTGTTAGCTCCCTCCATTAGAGTCCCTTAGAACTCAGAATCCAATTCAAATTTTATTATTTGCGTATAAAGTCCAAAATGGCTTAGCGCCACGATATTCACAGGACCTGATAGTGCCATATGTTCCTAATAGAGCTTTCCGTTCTCAGAGTGCAGGTTTACTCGTAGTTCCTAGAGGATCCAAATGTAGAATTGGAATGTGGTTTTCTTTGGGGGGATTATCTACTCACCCTGAGCATGAACAAGAGAAAGGAGATGATTATTGACTTTAGATGGACCTGGGATAAGTTGAGCTGTATTTCTATGATGGCACAAGAAATACAAGTGAAGGAGAAGTATTCTTCAGGTCTACTACATAATGCTACTAGAGATCCTTTCTTTCCACAGCTATAATTATCTACAATGTTTCTTTGAAGAATTTAAATAGTGACAGTTACTTTGAAAAATGTTCTTTAAAAAAATTGTGGAAGAAAAGGATCACGTGGGGAGCCTGAGGGCTTAAGATGACGCACCAGATCCTCTAAGAAAGATATACACACTCAAACATATAAAAGACAGGGACAAGGGACTGAGACACAAGTGTCAGAGTCAGGAGATGTGATCAGAGCTCTTGTAGTGGCAACCTTTTCAATAAAAAACATTAGCACCTCATTACACTTTTCAGGTTCACTTCAATTCAGTTTTATTTATATAGCATCTATTACAACACAAGTTGTCTCTAGGCGCTTTCCAGAGACCCAGAACATGACCCCCGAGCAATTATTACATCAGGTGAAGCTTTCAAGCAGACATTCTGTGGAGGCTTAAAAACAGAGTCAATTGTATTAAGTAACACAAGCGTCATGTCTGGTGGATGAAATAATATTTGCAAAATATTTACCGGTACTTGTTGCCTCTTTAACAGTATTCTGGCACTGATGCTAACAGTCTTGCATAATTTGATGCAACACCTAAAGTTTTTCCTTCTTCCACCTTTGTTCAGCTTTGCAACATTCCCTCCTGACAGCACGAATCCTGTCATATATATATATATGAACATGCATGAGTACTTAAATACTTCGATGCCAATTATTACATAAATATTTTTTTAAATACTGCCCCCCACACCCTCAAAAAACCCAGGTATGTAATAGAGAATAGAACGCTCCTTCCCCTTTCCTCTGTCTTCTCTTTAATTAACACCCTATTGTCTTGTGTCCACTTTAAACACCACAGTAATACCACTAATTCTTTTTTTTTTCTTCTTTCTGTTTTTACACACACCACAACATAGGCACCACACTGCACCACCACTGTCTCGTTTCTCTCTCTCTCTCTTTCTATTTCCTTTTCTGGTCTGATCACATGCTACACCCGGTGAGTTTAGCCCTCTCTGGCAGAATTTAGTTACTTATGTATTTATTTATTTACTTTTACTTTTTTTTCTTTTATTGTCTTCTCTTTCTTTTCTTCTTTTTTTTTTTGTACTTCGTCCTTCTTAGGGATTAATAATAGAAATAATTAGACTGTCATTAGGGCCGGTGAAGGGTACACATTTGACAACACGAATCCTGTCATTAAACCAAGGTTCAAGTTTAGACTTGGCCCACCTGGTTTTTAATTGAACCACTGAGTCTAGGATGATTTGGTAAGAAGAATCAAACCAGGAGCTAAGCTCCCCTATATCATAGGAAAAGGTCTGGAGGGAAAGAGAGCTGATTAAAAGCAGCAAAGAACTGAGTGGCGGAGGAAGGGTTAAAAAATCCTACAGCAACAAATAGGAGTGCAGGATTTAACTAGGTTTTGTGTAAAAGGAACCTCAAATAAAACAGAAATATGATTTGAAAATCCTGATTTACAGATTTTCATGTCAGACACAGGTATACCCTATGAAATAATCAAATCCAGTGTGTGTCCGAGCTGATGTATGGGGCCAGGTACAGACTGCACCACGTTAAGAGTCAATAAGGCTTAACAGCTGATCAGTGATGGTACAGGATATTTTAATCATGAGGGCACAAGTGAGAGCAACATTTCGTAATTGATATGTGACACGTCTGCTGAGTCGTGGGTGGAGGACATGGTAATGGCATAGGCACATCAGCAGATGGCTGTGGTATAAAGCTGTAGCCTCGCTCCAGATAGGTTAATAAGACTGTTGAGTAAAAAATGTGTTGAATGTGTTTGGCAGCTTGTCTGATTCTGGATGATATATTTCTCCCATGCTTACCTAGCAATATTCAGAAGCATGCTGATCCCTTTCCTTTGTGGTCTATGATGAACTGAATTGCAGGGGCTGCACAAGTAGGTTTTATTCATCATGGGTCCATAAAGAGGTGTTGAAGCATGAATACCTTACAGAATCTATTCTGTATTGTTCACACTTCTCCCTCGTTCGTTGCATTTCTCAATACATTTTCTTGTTTTTACTTGTATTTGTAGACATATGAAATGTAATTATGTAATAACTGATGTGTTATTCCAATACAAAAGTCAGCATCTAGCAAAGTGCAGTGCAAATTAATGGTTCATTAATCAAAACAGAATTTATTTGAAAACGTCCACTGAGATATGTGGCCCAACTATCTAAAATGCCATAACCATGTCTTTCCACCTTCTCCTGCATTCTGTTTATTGTGCAACCTTGTTGCACATCACTGTTTAGTTTCTTGCTATTGGCTTAACCTTCTTTCTGCAGCATTTACTGCTAAATGTAAGACTACTACCTGATTTCCTGAAAAAGTTAGGAAAAATGGGAAATTACAAATAGCAACTGTGTATAGTTTAAAAAAACTTGCATTGGTAAGCAGGTCATATGGATGACAATAGGTGAAGACTGAGCAGTAATGCATATTTTTCTAAGAGAGTGCTGTGCATAGGAACAGAACTGCAACCTCTCTGAACTTCGCAGCAAAGATATTATGGGCTCACTTGTTGGTCCTCGGGTTTAAACTCTCCATGTGCCCCAACTGGCATTATATCAACTCACTTCAAAACCTTCACTGCTGCCTTCCTGTTGATGCAGGACGAACTGCATACTCCCATCTCCATAACACAAATTTGTCAAAGGTCAGCAAAATAGCATTAAAACTAGATTTGACCCTCTTTTGTCAATACTCAGCAGCTTCATAAAGCAACATGGCCAGCAAGGAAAATGTATTTTATAAGGACCTGCTTATTTCATCATACCTGCTGGCAATGTGGTAGCACTTGCTTCCAATTTGCATATAAATGTATTCTTTTTCTATTGGTCTATTGTGAGGAGGATCTTTTATGATTAGTTCAGCATACAGACTTAAATACAGTCTCGCTCTATTGTCAAATTCCTCTCATGAAAAAGATTGCTTTTGTTATTAAGACCTCAACCACTAGAGCTCAGGAACAGACCTGAATAACAGATCAGACATCTTAGTTTGATGGTGCTATAAGCACTTCAAAATGTACTTGACTCTGATGTAAACAAAATGCTACTTGTTCAAAGGATATCAGAGAAGGAGAACCTGTTACCGGAGCTGAATAATGCAAGATACAGAAAGCGATCGCAGGCTGCACAAAACTCTACATATTCCACTGTGAGCTGTGGGATGAGCACTCACACTGGCACTATTATTTTTTAAGAGCTTGTTACTCCTTGTAAAAAGGAAAAAGAAAAATACATTGGATGAGCCTGTGTTGTTAATGGTATCTAAAAGATAAGACTGTGTAGGAATAGTACCCTCCATTCATACCTCACATCCTCAGAGCTAAAGTGTGACATATGCAGCACAGGCAGGTGGGGAACCTTCAGTTGAAATTTTGTATGTGACATAAACTGTAATAAATAATGAGATATATCCAAATGTATGTCATAATGACAGGATAAATGACTGTTGATGTTCATTTTTGTTTTGTATTTTTTCTTTCTTGCAGCTAGATGCCTAGATTTTAATAAAGAACATGTCATCTTAAATTTTTTCCTCAACAGGAAATATCACTTTTACAAGAAGCCATTCAAATGAACTACCTTTGTATAATCTTTGTCTTTGATCTAATCACATGGAGGTGTACTAGAATATTGTGATTAAGAGTTCAATTGCCTCACTCTTTAAAGGAGTGGCCAATTTGAAAGTAGACCCTTTCACATGTCAGCTTTTTTTCTCTCTAGCATCATCATCATCAAATCATTGTATAATCTTACCTTAAACTCCAAATCATATAAAATTGCTATTTGAAATATCAGCAGAATACAGCAGAAAGCTGTTGTCGTATGTTGCTCTGTATTTTGGGCAGGGTGAATGTTCGGAATTCTGTCAGTGCAACAGCTTCTTCCTCAGAAGTAGATGAAAGATCCAAAACTCTCCATGACAACTATGACCTGTTCTGTCTTTATATGTAATGCAGTAGACTTTGAAGAATGCCAATCCTGACAGCGCTGATGAACCACTACTCATTTTATCGTGAAGGGCAATTTGATGCCATTTCAACTTAGTTCATGGCTGCCAAGTTAAGCTGAATTCCTTGTCTTGTCCTGAAAAGAACAGCCTTTCCATTATATGATACAAGCACAAATTAAAAAAGTTTATAAATGCAATTTATAGATTGCTGCCATCCAAGAAATATAAATTACCTTTGTCAGGGGCACTGATACAACCCCATATCATCAGATCTGTGTTGGGATCAGTGAATCTGAGCGAGGCTACAGATCCTGAGTGCTTGAAGAAGTACTCGGGTTTTGTACCTGTGAACCTGCTGCAGTCCTAACAGATACCGTCATACATATATGCCTACTATGGTCCTCCACATGAGGTGGTTGAGAAAGAAAAAAAAAGTGAGAAAAAGACAAAAAAACAGATGCCTTCATAAAATAAAATATGTATAGTACTGTATAGTGTAATATGTAGTACAAATAATCTTCAGGAAACACCACCTTAGTTTCTTTCTCTCTCGATTTATTCATTTATTTACATTTCTTCTGTTGATAGTGCAATAATTGACACTTAACCTGCAATCTTTTTCACCTGCTGAAATGTATAAGAACTACACCTTGAGACGCACTTGAAGTTTTGCGTTAACTGCAAACCTAAAAAACAATATGGAACACTGATCTATGTTAGCAAAAGACATGTTCCCCTCTATCATGGCCCACCACACATGCCTCTAGCTCATGAGATTTCTCCATCCTCCTTAAATGCAAATGCTTTCCAGTCTTTCTGTGAGGAACTTTGTTTTGAATATCATCCTTTATAACCTAGAGCCAAGAGACAGTTGGCTTGGCTCATATTAGCTTAGTGGAGTTTATTTTAGGATTAAGATGAGAAAACAAAAGTAAACAGCAAAGTAAGCTATTTTCTCTTAAATTTGAGCTCTTTTCTCAAGCTGGAAATTCAGCATTTAGTTTATATCAAAGTGAAATCATAATTGTATCACTGAATTAAAATTTTCACTGATGTGAAAACCCCACTGAGACGGAAAAAGGTCCTTAGTCCCCCAGGAATGTCCCTGAAGTAAAAAAATGTAACATTATAGAATTAAAACCTAAATTAGAACTTAAAATTGATATACATGAATTCATGTCATTCATTGACATACATAGTAGTATTGCTAGTAATTTAAGCAGCACAAGCAGCTTAAATTTGCATATACATTTGCAAAACTAAGAATTGACAGAAATTTTAGGCTGTGATTGATGACACAACTCAATCAAATTATGAGAGTCTGTAAAGCTTGTCAAAATTTATTTAAAAATGAAAAGTAAGCAATATTTTTAGTTGTACTGATAAAACTGATAGCACAATAAATTATTTATAGCACAGGCATATACATTGTCAAAGAATAGTCAAATGTTTTTGTAATTACTCTTTTGATTTAGCATGTTGAGATATTTTCATAATGACATATTTCATTTATGGTTAACTGAGAAAATAAAGGATATTACAAATAAACATTGAGCTATGGAGTCATTTCTCAGCAGGCAAAAATGAGATGTGATTTTTTGAAAACACATCTGTATAGCTATCTATATGTACTGAAAAATCACAAAAAAACTAAAGACAAATAAATACAGTCTGTGGATTATTTGTTGTTGAAGAGCAAAAACATTTAAGTGCAATCAAAAGTAAAGTACAAGAACTGAGCTCCTGTATTGTTCAGTACTTTGATTCCTCCTTTGTTGCAGCTTTGTTTTGACTTGACTGATTTCTTTTTTGCATGAGATGCATTATAGTGATTTTTCTTTTTCCTTGCTATCGTAAAACAATAAACGAGTATAGGACAAAGTATGGTCACCATGCCTATGATGTTCACACCAAAGTGGACACACATGCTGGCTGTTTACATGTCACACTCAGCTTACTTACGCCCTGCAGTTCAGACTTACATGTATGTGGAACAGCACCAACTTTCAACAACTCAACCTGCATGGAAAATGCACTCAGTCTACTGTTATAACCATCCACTTCTAAAACACTCGCTGATACCATTGCTTCAGCAGGTCTTGAAAAAAATGACCATATAAGGTAAATCCACCCTCTCTGCTGTTATACAATGTCGATGTTAGAAAAAAAAGAGACCTCTTCATAAGGAAACGCTCAGTAACCTAAAAAAACTGCTTTATGCCTCAAAATGTTTTTCTTTTTCTTTCTTTCTTAAGTCAAGTGACTTGTCACATCTAGGATTACAAGAAGACAATTCATCATAATAACACTGTAAATAAGTCAGAAAATACAAACAGTATAATATTGGCACTTCAAAGGATCACTTGTCAAAGTAAGACTGTTGTGCTTCTGAACCTGGTGTCATCTAACTGTTGCCCAGTGGGATGATGATATTATTGGGCACGAGCCGGATTCACAGATCAATTAGAGCACCCAGTGAATCTTCTCTGATGAATCATCATCAGCAGGAACTCCCTGGGATGTGTTACTGCACTCAGCAGGGCCACTCGCTCCACTGATTAAACAGCGCAAACTCACATCTGCTGCTCTTCAGCTGCTACGACTAAAGATTAATTCAGGGTTGCAAACAATATCCCTCCTTATTAGCAAACATTAATATATATATTAATATATGGAACACTGAACATTACATGTTCAGTGTTCCATATTGTTATACACATATATTATATATATATATATATATATATATATATATATATATGTGTATGTATACATAAAAAAACACACAAGCGCACGCACACACATACGCATATATACATTTATAGGATATAGTGTTTCAACTATAGGGGGAATCACACTTCCCTGGAAAGTCTACACCAGGGTACTGGAGAGGAGAATTCAGCCGACAGTCGAAACCTTGGATTCAGGAGTAGCAAAGCGTTTTTTAGCCCTCTGCTAAGGGCTGTTCGGTGTCTGTACGACCGGAGCAGAAGCTTGGTTTGCTTGCCGCCCAGTAAGCCATACCTGTTTCTTTTTTTTTTTTCATTACCATTCTTGTCAATAAGGACATCGTGCACACGATGTATGTACGATACACACCGAAATTGGACCTCTGCTTTTAACCCATCAACTAGTTTCACTAGTGAGCAGTGGGCTGCTAGCATCAGCGCCCGGGGAGCAATTGGGAGTTAAGAGCTTTGCTCAGGGGCTCCCAGTGATTTACCATCCAGTGATTTACATCCAGTACATGTTGGACTCCAGCAGGGCTGCCCTTTGCCACCGGTTCTGTTGACATTTTTTTATGATTTTTATGTAAATGATTTGTTATTAATTTTTTCTCACATTTACTATTACTATTATTATTATTATTATCATACTTTTGTATATGTGTGTATTTATATGCACAAATAAGTATGTGTATGTAGGTGTCTGTGTATATATGTATGTGCATATGTATGTGTATACATATGTATATGTGCGTGTATGTGTGTGTGTATACATATGTATATGTTGTGTGTGTGGTGTGAGTACGTATGTATGTCTAGGTATGTATGTATGCTGTATGTGTATATGTATATATATATATATATTATATATATATATATATATATATATATATATATATATATATATATATATAAATATGCGTGTGTAAGTTGTATATATCTATGGGTGTATGTGGATGTCCATGCATGTGTGTATGTGTATATATAGGTGTGTGTAGGTCGATATATGTATATATGCATGCGAGTATGTACGTACAAATACATATATGCAGATATATGTAGGTATAGTATTTGAATAATTTATTATTTGAAAAGTCTTTTTTTATTTTTGTATGTGTATGTATATTTATGTAATGCACGTGTATCCAAAAAGCACATGATTGTATAAGTGTATATTTGTATGTATGGATAGCTACCTACTTGTGCATATGTATCTTACATACATGCACATTAAGATGCTTAGATGTCCACACAATGATCTTTGTTATATGTGTGTGTGACTGCGTGTGTGTGTGTGTGTGTGCATTGATGTACAAATTACTTATTGTGTTTCTCTGCTTACAATGTATATGAATATGTATTAGATAACTGCATATATGTCTCCATATCCCTATATATATGAACATGCATGAGTACTTAAATACTTCGATGGCATATATTATATAGATAACTTTTTAAATACTGCCCTCAAAACTCAGGTATGTAATAGAGAATAGAATGCTCCTTCCCCTTTCCTCTGTCTTCTCTTTAATTAACACCCTATTGTCTTGTGTCCACTTTAAACACCACAGTAATACCACTAATTCTTTTTTTTTCTTCTTTTTTATTTACACCCTATTGTCTTGTGTCCACTTCTATCCTCTAAACACCACATTACTACCCCACACTGCACCACCACTGTCTCGTCTCTCTCTCTCTCTTTCTCTTTCTTTTTCTGGTCTGATCACATACCACACCCAGTGATTTTAGCCCTCTCTGGCAGAATTTAGTTACTTATTTACTTATTTATTTATTTTTACTTCATTTTTTTTTTTCGTCCTACTTAGGGATCAATAAAAGAAATAGTTAGACTGTTATTAGGGCCGGTGAAGGGTACACACTTGCACACACATACCCACACAAAAAAAAAAAAACAAAAAAAAAACTCTTGACTACAGATTAAAATGCATATATATATATCTTTTGGGTCCTACCAATTTGGTATCAACCATTTATATATGTGCAAACAAGGGAAAATAAATAAATAAATAAAAAATATTTATGGACAGGATTTCTAGGCGTAGCCAAGGGCTGGAAGGGGGTCCAGTTTGGAAACTGCTGGACTTCATTACTTCTTTTTGTAGATGATGTTGTCCTCATACAGCATTACTTATATTTTAGATGAAACCATAGCTTTCATCTATTTTTTGAGACTATGGAATAGCTTGTTATATCCCAGTTTTTTTTTCTACAGCAAAACACTAGAAATAATAAAAATCAGAATGAAAACAGGTAGTTTAACATTGAGTGAACTGAGGAGCTTGTGTTTGGAGCTTTTGATTCAATATACGTCTGTCCATAAAAAGCAGCATTTGGAAAGAGCACACTCAAACTTTGACTCCTCCAGTGGGCTGTCACATTTTCTTTGCTTTCACCCCTTATTCTTTATTTATGTGCATGTTTAAAATTCACTAAATGGAACATTTTTAAAACAATGTTGCAAGTTAAAGGATTATAGACCCTGTCTGAATGCTTGTTCATGGGAGTATAAAGTGAGTTTCTGTGCATCCACAATGAGCATTTTAAAGCCTAACAAAAGGACATTAGACAATGTCATATAGCTACAGCAATCCACTGGAATTGGGAAAAAAATTTAAAAAAGCTGTTCTATCACCCATCCCAGTCAAACAACTGTATGTTGCTTATGGCATTGTGCCACACATCAACAACAATAAAACTAGCTCACAGACCTACAGTAGACATTGTGGCTGAGGCAACTGAGATGCTCAAGAATGTAATGACAGCAGAAAAGAAATGAGTGGGACCAAGAAAGAGACCAAACAAAAGTACATTTTACACAGCACATTTTAGTCAGACTAACCTGGCTTCAACCAGTCTCAGAGTCAATCTACTCATCTATTCCTTGTCACATATGCTTTGAGACACTGATATCTCAAAACATATAAACTTGAAAACTGCAGACAGTTGGATCATTTGACCAGATCTGACATGAGTGAAGCAGCTTAGAACATCAGCATGATGAGGTTACATGAGGGTGATGTCTATTCTTAGCTGGGCTTTAATCTGATTTACTATTTTTTTTAATGTAATTTTGCATTTAATGTCAAGACTCCAATTACAAGCAGATGATTCAAAATGACTTGAAAACCACTTTTCCCAACAGAACAGATTCTGGGGTCAGGCAGTGGTAGTAAGTGGGAATGAACACAATTGAACACATTTAGATGATTTGTAAGCAGATTGACCTACCTCTAAATGACCTAGACCTAAAATCCTATGAAGATGAAAAGAAAATAGTTAAGTGTTCAAAAAAGGTGACAAAACCTCCACCATATATATGCTTTTCAAGATTTCACACATGTATATTAAAAACTACTACAACCCCAGATATATTTGGTTAAATTAAGCAGGTCTTTGGATCCACTGAAGTTCTTTTATTGAAGACAAAAAAAATGAATGCATACATAGTGATTCCATTATGACATTTTGTACCATCATCTTCCCGAAAGTCCCCCTCATTCCAGTAAAACAGCTATAGTCTGTTGGTGCATAGGCTCATAACTGCTAGGGGTGTTTAGTACTGTCTGACTCCATCATTTTAGCACTGGATCTTTGGACCTGCTTACTTGATGAGCATCCAGTGTAGAAATATTATAATTAACACCTTGAGCATCCAATTTCCTCCCTATTGTTTGGTGTGGCAGGGTGCATTGTCCTATTGGAAGAGGCCACTGTTTTAAGGAGGAGCTGTTGTCAGGGTTGAGGGGTAAAACCAATGAAATTGTGTTTTAATAAATGTTATATCCCATTAGAATTTCCAGTAAAGGCTGTTTGCCGTGTCATACACACAAAGCTAAGATTGTATACTGATGTTGACCTTTAAAACATAAGATATAGTATCACATGGTTGTGGGAATATAAAACACAAGGTTTTATGGTAGATTTAGTGAGCTAAAGAACATTAGCACAATTACTGTACAGATCTATGAGCTGTCAGATATAGGAACTATCTTTCCTCAATATCCTTTATCCTTCCATTCAAACCAGAAAAATAAATCCATCTTAGACACTGTATATATGAGCAATCCTGGTAGCAAAAAAGATCTTGCATCTCCTCCTCCCACCACTTCTCCTGCTAACTTATTCCTAGTTATATAAAAGAATTAAACTATCAGTAAAAACCTTTGCGTGTGTACTGATATAGAAGCAGCTATAAAGGATTATATTGAGACAGAGACTAACATCCTATTTGTTTACCCGTACATCTCCAAGATGTTAAATGCTTTTTACATCTCTATCCACGAGCCAAGGAAAACGTGCTTTTGGTCAAGTGATGAGAAAGCATAGAGCACTTTCAGAGCAGGACTGAAACCCGATGTTAAAGGGAAAACCACACTTCTGCACAGATTGGACACTGCACCAAGTGGCATTTAAAGTGTTAAAAGCATTGAAGAGACATGCTTTTACCTAAGAAACCTAACTGCTTAATTCTGGTCAAGTTTATTTTTATAGTAAGGATTTTCCACTTATTGGACAAACTAGAGCGGTGACTTTGGGTGTCAGCTGCAGCTGCAGGATCCACTGAGTGGTGCCCCTCACCTCCTCTGTTTCTCTTTCCCTTCTTTAGCTCAATCCTCAGTTATTAATAAGAAGTATCACATAAGTATAATTGTGGTCCGTTGTTCTTGTAGTTTGTTGTGCTGGTCTGTTCCCTCTTTTTCTCTCCTGTACGTTTGCAGACCAGAGCCTCAGGAGCTGCATGCTGCCCTACAGTCCCACCCTCTGACCATCCCAGTGTTTACCTCCACCTGTCTGTATCGATGTCTCTGTTGGATACCTGCTGACATCCTGACCTGCAGTCCCACCCTCTGACCACTTCAGTGTCTGCTGTCTACACCTGTTTCTATAGTCGTTTTTGTAGATCACCAACTAACCACGCATCAGTCATATATATACTATCCGTCTCTGATGACGGATAGTTATGTTTATGCGTCTTGTCTTTTGTACATTTGACAGTGTGTCTGTGTCTCTCCTCTCTCTGTTCTTCATTCTCTCTTTCTAAACTCTCTATCTACTCAGCTGGCCTTCGGCAGTAGCGTCCTCCCTTATGAGCCAGGTCCCTGCTCAAGGTTTTCTTCCCACTTAAAACAGAGTATTTTCTTGCCACTGTTTGGCTTAAGGTTCTTTTCTCACTTGGTGAGTTTTTTACCTGCCGTGTGTTATGTAATTGCAGTGTGGTCATGTTCTGGGTCTCTCGACGTGCATAGAAACAACTTGTGTTCTAATAGATGCTATATAAATAAACAGAATTGAATTTAATTGATTTTTTTTTTTTCATTCCCCTAGAGTGTTTTAGGTGTAAGTACATCTCCATGATCCATCTTGTATTACCTTGGCATTTGTTTTTTAAGGCTGTCATCAATAGGTGCATGTTCATTTGTGGTGTCTTTGGTGGATTTACAACTCCTTGACCATTGCCATGTCTCCATTATGTAACGGGCGCGTATCTGCCTGGTTGCAAAACGCATCCATTGACCAACAAGAATGTTCTGCGTTGTGTTCTTGGTTCTGCTGAATAGACGAATAAACCCCAGACCACGAACATCTGCTGATTGCTGGCCTTTTATTGATGAACCTCTCTGTACAATCAAACAAAAAAATAAAACACGGTGACATGCAGTCCCTGGTCACTTAACGGAGTCGCCGTATCCTCCTCTCAGTCGTCTCAGCACGAACTGTCATTTTTACACATTTTCAAAAAAAATAATCAATATAAATGTAGAGCATTTCTCTTCCTTGATAACAAATATCCAAAATAATATAAAACCAAAAATATTTATAAATTCTTGAAATGTGAAAATACAAATTAAAATAAGATTAGGTGCAACCAGCATTAACATGAATTGTAATACAAAAACATTGAAACAGAGACCATACCTGTACAAATCAAACAAAAAAATAAAACACGGTGACATGCAGTTCCCTGGTCACTCAACGGGGTCGCCGTATCCTGTTGAGCAGAAAACAGGAAACCTGTCCACACGTGTCTTCTACAAACTTCTAACATATATCTACACAGTCTGCAGTGACCGAAAACCACTGCATGTTCATCATACACGGTTACACTTCCAAGTTATCAACTTTCCCGTTGCATTTTCAGCAGTAACCCACAAAATAAATTCAAAATGCTAACAGAGAACAAAGCATTACCTCCTCTCGGTCGTCTCAGCACGAACTGTAAGGGGCGTGGTTTACAGAAACAGGAAAGTTCTCTTAAAGTGAAAGTACAGGTATTAGCACTCATGTCTCAAATAAAATATACATCCTGATTATGAATCATATGAAAATTTGGAAAAAAATATAAATAAAAATAATCAGGATTTGGTGAAGTTCAAAACAAATACACACACAAATAAAACTGTCACTCTACCCTTGTTACAATTACCAGAAAAAAAGAGCATTGATTAATTGATTAGTTAATTAGCTGTATAAAAATGCTCTTATTAACTCTGTGAAGACTGAGGAGATCATATTTGGGAAAACTGATTGTCAACCATTGAAGACCCATAATACAGAATCAATCAAGTCCAAGCCTATAAATATTTAAGTGCAATGGATAGATCAAAGATGTTCATCTAAAATGACACAGGGACCCCCTCACATAGAATTAATTTGCAAAAAGAGCCATCAGAGATCCAGGCCATCTGGTGGGTAGTGTCTTTTCACGAAGCCTGTAATAATAGAAGGTTGTCCCAGAAATATTCCCTCGTGTCCTAAATAGAGAATCTCAACTTTATAGTGCCTATTCTAAGAGTAGAGTTCTTTTTAAATGCAACAGATTTGCAATTTTTTTTTTTTTTTTTTGCAATTTTTTTAACCCAACCCATCCTACTGAATCTTTTTATGCTTAAACCCAGTGAATTATGACTCCAGGGTGATAAATTACCACTGTTTGTAATGCGGAGTAGAGGGATGTTATGTTTATCTTTGTGTACAGGTTTTTGTCATATATTGTGTTTTGCACGTTATGTTTATGTTCTCTTTTTAAATTATCTCATTTAAAGGTATGCAGGTATGCAAAAAGGATGTCAACTGTAACTGCCAATAAAGTAAAATATCATGTTGTATCATATACCAACATGACAGAAACACATCCCTGCCAATGGTTATGTACCAGAACAGCCCTGAGAAACTGGAGAGTGTTTAGTCAGTGTTGATTGGCTATGCCTTAGGCAGGAAATGACATTGCTTAGATGCCTTAGTGTTCTCCAAGTACGGGGAGTCCGGGCTTCATTGCTCAAACTGCCCCGCCCCCCCTCCCCCATTCTCTGCTGTCTTTAGGCTATTTTATTTATTGGTGGTTGGCAAACAGCAACAGTGGTGGACTACTGCCACCAGGAGGCGTGTTGTGTTATTTTGTTACCCCTGACCTTACCCGGTCAGTTTAATTGGAGACAGAATGGCAGAAAAGCACAAAGGAGGAGGTTGGCCCTGTTAAAATCCAGTCATCTAGGCATTACGCTGGAACCTTGCTAATAGAAACCCATTTGTCGGAGTAGTCGGGAAAAATTAAAATAAGGTAGACTAGACTTTTAGTCTAAAGGAGCACTTTGTCTCTTACCTGCTTACAAAGGTGGTACAGTGATAAACTGTTTGTAGCTGTAAGTAATGCTTGGAGGCATATCAGACATTAATTGTAAGATTAAAATGATCCAGTTTTCATTCTTTTGGCAGAGTTTTGATCAGAATGAAATAATCTCATGGTTATATTTTGGTCATTGAAAAGGTTGTCAGAGAATTGTCTTTGACTGATAAAAACTGTTACTGTCAAGATTTATAAATTCTTAAAATTTTCACTTCACTAATGGGAGGCAGATACAAAATATAATTTTCTATTATGGCATCTGGACTCATACTCCTGAGACTACCTGGTAAGGTCCATGCAGGGATGTTGAGGAGAAGAGTCCGACTGATTGTTGAACCTCATTGTTGAATGTGGGTTCTGGCCTGGTTATGGAACATTGGACAAAAGTGAACTTTGGTTTGTATTGCTGGTAGTAAGTCAATTTATTTCAGGTAAAAGTTTGTCTTTCATCATGGCTGCCTGACTTTTACAGGCACAATTTCTAGGTGCCGCAAGGAGAATAGGAGGTCTGGTTTGGTGATATTAGAATTGGGGCTTTGCTATTTGGCGATGAAGTGGTACTCTTTGCTTCATTAAATCTTTAGCTTTTCTTGAAGCAGTTTGAAGCCAAGTATGACAGGGGCGGGGATAACGATCAGCAATTCCCAAGTCTAAGACCATAGCTGTCAGTTGGAAAAGGGTTGAGTGTCCTCTCTGGATAGGGAATGAGATGCTGCCTCAAGTAGAGGACTTAAATATCTCAGGGTTTTGTTCATGAGTGAGGAAGGAATCTGGTGAGAATGTTCCCTAGATGCCTCTCTCTGATGGATGGATGGATGGATGAGTGGGTGGGTGGATGAATGGGTGGGTGGGTGGATGGATGGGTGGATGGATGGACATCTCCATTTGTGAGATGTTTGACAACTTAAAGCTGTCCAGATTTTGCTTTTTTCATTCAGTCTAAATTTGATCAGATCTCTGACAGTAGTGAACTTGAAAGTGTCAGTGAATCTTCCTTGTGCATTATTAGTGCAAAACTAGACTTTACATGCAGTCTGTGTCTTCTAGCTGCTACTTAATTCATCTGCACATCCATCTGGATGCCCCCTCATTATTTTGCATTGATTTTTGCCGTAGCAACTCAAACAGTAACTGTGATTGCCTTTACTGTGTGCTCAATGTTGCTGCCACCTTTTCAAATTTAATTAACCTGCTTATCCCCCAGTTGTAAATCAATATCAAGATCAGGAAATCCATCAGTTGAAATGTTTGCTTACAGATGGTTATGCCAATGAGGCTGGTTTCAAAGGCCAGCAGGAGTCTCGTTAGGATCTCTAATCTTCTACTGCAAAGCAGTCCTTCCATAAAATAAGCCTAATATTCCTACATGTGCCAGTACTTGTACTGGTACCCTTTTCATGTACAGGTAAGAATATTACAATTAACATATTCATGTACATAAATATACAATGTTATACCACAATATTACAATGAACAAATACATGTACATGTGTGTGTAAGTACATACAAATTCTTAAAACTATTTTTTTTACTTTTTAGAAATTAGTTTTAGCAGTGCAGCATTAGAGTGCTGGTTTGTACTTGCATTAAAACTAGGTGGATCACAGGCGCAGTAGCCTAAGCAGGGAAGCTCACACTTCCCTCTCCCAGCCACTTTGTCCAGCTAAACTGGGGGGATCCTGAGACGTCTCAAGGCCAGCCAAGAGACATAGTCCTTCCAGCGTTGTCCTGGGTCTTTCCTGGGGTCTCACATGCCCAGAAGACCTCACCAGGGAGGCGTACAAAGCTATTCCTCACCAGATGCCCAAGCCGCCTCATTTGACATGGGCATCTGGTGAGAATGAGCAGTACAGAAGACCTCTGAGCTTCTTCAATTCTACCTCACAGCTAGCACACAGCTCGTGACTATAGGTGAGAGGTGGGATCGCAGACCAACTGGTAAATCGAGAGCGACGACCTTTTTGATACTGCCATTCTTCACCATGACATTGCAGAGTCCACACCACTGCGGATGCTGCTCCGATTTATGTATCAATCTGGTTTTTCAAAACGGTTTTTTGGAAAGTCCCATGCCAACCTTGTAAGGAAAATTGTTTTTTGTTGTCTGATCTGACCGAACGGGGTTATATAAGCAGAACTGAAAGTGTGGTCAGACCAGGCCAAGGGGTGGAATGTAAGGAGAAATTGCTGTAATGTTGTCCTGGTCTGACCAAACGTGGTTATGTGAGATGTTTTTCAAATTGTTCGTTAGTTCCTGAGAAAAGTCTTGTTTAGTGTCTTCTTTAGTGTCTGGGAAAAGTTGTGAGTAGAGCTGGGGAAAGTCTGTGACAAGAGCAAGGTTTCATCTGTGACAAAGGGGCTGCCCCCCCTTTTCACACACGAACCTTGGAATATAGTGACGGAAAGTCTCAGTCCGGTTGGAGTCAGCTGCGGGTCACGTACGGATGCCCAGCAAGGTTGGAAGCTGCTTTTTCCGGGACTGTTTGGTTCTCCAGTCCGTGTGTCACGGTAAGAGAAAATGGAACCCTGTGTATTGATTGTACTATGCTCTGCGGGGAATGAACAACACTTTCATCCTAGCATCGTAGTAAGTGTAAATATTGCATTTATGATAACCAAAGTGATTGTGAGAAATGCATTTATGTTGAACCGAAGTGATTGCTTGTGCTACGCTCTGTGGTGGATAAAGGTCAAGTTGGTCCCAGCATCATAGTGTGTGGTTAATGCATATATGATAACCAAAGTGAGAGACACTTTTACTAGTCAGTGTACTTTTGTGTGTGTGAGTGTGTGTGGGAAATGCCTTTATGATATTCTATATGACCTTCTCGCCTATATAATCAAAGTGACAATCTTTATGTATGCTTCGCCTATATAACCAAATAGATTGTTTTTGCTATGCTCTGCGATGAATAAAATGACATATATTCTAGCACCAGAGCCTGTCTTTGTTTCTGTGTAACCACCCCGGTCGGCCAATCCAGAGGCACTGTCCCCAATGTCCATGCAATGTTGCTCTGGAACTCGGGATGGATCTCATCCACCCCTTGAAGATTGGCGTCCAGTAACCTCAGCCACAGAGATGGGAGAGCCTCCTCCAAGTTCAAAGGCTCTGCTTTTGTATAGGAAGGTGTGCCAGTGGGATTGAGGAAGTCCTCAATGTATTCCCTCCACCAACTCACGCGTCCTTAGTCGAGGTCAGCAGCACACTGTCCCCACTATGCACAGAATTGATGGTGCAGTGTTTCCCACTCTTGAGCTGCCAGATGGTTGACCAAAATCTCTTTGAAGCCATCCAGAAATTGTTCTCCATGGCCTCCGCAAATTTCTCCCGTGCAATCACAGAAGACACATTCCAGTTACCTTGCCAATACCTATCAGCTGCCTCTGAAGTCCCACAGACCAAGAGGGCCCCATAGGACTCCTTTTTCAGCTTGACGCCATTCCTAACCACTGGTGTCCACCAGTGGTTTCAAGGGATTACCACCACGACAGGCACAGACAATATTACAGCCACAGCGCCGCTCAGCTCTGCCTCAACAATGGAGGCACGGAACATGGTCCACTCAGGCTCAATGTCCCCAGCCTCCCCCAGGACATGGTTGAAGCTCTCCCTGAGGTGGGAGTTAAAGCTCTCTCTGACAGGAGACCCTAGCAGAGGATAGCAAACATATTGTGAGCAGACTCTCACAATATGTTTGGGCCAACCAGATCTTTCACTTTTTCCACTCACTCTTTCACTTTGATTGGCTAACTGGTCCCCTCCGTCATGTATTACCAGCTGTCACTCACTGACCATAGGTACCCTTACTCAATGTTTCACACAGATGTACTGGAGGCCATAGCGAAATCATGTAACTCATTTCAAAGATGTTTTGGGACCAAAAACATTAACCCCTGTTTTACCAGAATCAAGAAACAAAACGTTTGAGGACATAGAGATGTTAATGTTCTTAAGACATGCCTGAAGTTTGTTTTAACTGACTGTTTTACATAAATTTTTATTATTATTTTGTAAATAATTTTTTTCTTTTGTCTTGTTGTTTATTGTAGTTCTTTTTTAATTAAGTATGTTGGAGGAATGGAGGAAGTTTGGTGACGTTGATTCAAGACTTTAAGGTTTGCTATGACTTGATGACCCAGGGACCAGGGTGACCAGGGTGTGTTTTTTTTTTTGTTTGTTTTTAATGGGTTAGGGTTAGAGTGTACCAAGACTCAGCTACTAAGGGTTCCATCCAGCACACAGCATGCAATGAGTCCAGTTCAAAAACTTTATTTGCAATGTTTAATTTTCAGAGGGTGTCAGACTGTAATATTGTATGGTAGTCTCAGTGAAGATGAACCACCGCCATGCAGCTACTCCTACAATTGAGACAAAATCATAACTGACCACCACAAGAGCTAAATTTGATCTCTATTTTGCTTCCTTGCTTGTTTTTTTGGGGTCATTCTTATTCTTGTTGCATAGATTCATGATGACAGCTACATTTATAGTCTGCTACATTACCCTGCTACCTATTTAGAAAAACACAATGCTCTCAGTCAGACTTTCAGAGTATACCGTATATATTATATCTATGAAGCAACATAATTTTACACTTTTTTTTCTGATATGCACTTAAAAAAATTATATTGAACCACTTGAAAGAAATTGATATTTTGGCATTAAAGGAGCTTTGGAGTTTTGCATCTCTGGAAACGAATCCATGAAATCTGTTAGTGAAATAGAATATGTACATTTATTTTATAATGTTAAATATTTTTTTCTCACTCTGGCCAGTAAAGCTGCTTTCTTCTTCTAGGGAGACCTGTTCCACTGGAAGGAGGTATCTGAGAAGTCTGAGTGCTCACTGGTGAGATTATAACTCATAGACGGTATAGGAGGAACAACATCTCACTGACAGAACTAGAAGAGTTGGTCAGGAAGACTACATGTCTACAGATCTCTACTCAAGTGTTGCCCCATGAGCCAATCCCAGGTAAGCAACAGAAAATAAATGGATTTTGTCTCAAATTGCTGACAAGTCCATACTATACTGTTGATAGGGGATCTACTTTAACACTAATTAGAAAATGTATTGGTGAATTTGATGTTTATCTATAGACATGGCTGATTGCGAAGAATATGCATCCAATTAAGCTCTGCTGTTGCTGCAAAAATTCATGTTGTCTGCCCTGAAAACACATCAGTGAAACACAGGAGGATAATTGAAAAATTAGACTGCCACATCCTTAAAGTATAAAGCCCTATTAAAATAATCATGTACTACAGAATTTGCATGCTTTGGAGGCCTAATAGTATTTTAATTTGAAAAAGGTATATTAAGGTTTTGCTAAATTAAAAGACTAGGCACCTCTAGTTTTATTGTTTTATCAACGTTTCAATGACCGAATCACACAAAATTTTATTGTAGCATGTGAAGTTTACAGACTATAAGTCTACAGCTTAACCTTTATGTGACTTGAGAGAGAGCAGACTGTCACTGTTGAGACGCTACATGTCCTTTTTGAAGACTCAAATCCTGCTGTTAATAAATCTCTGGCGGTCTCAGGCCAAATTACATCTCTGATCTCCTGGTCCATTAAGAACCAACCAGAACCCTTAGGTTGTCAGGGTCACGCCCACTTTCTGTGTCCAGAGTTAGAACTACACATGGTGAGGAGCATAAAAGCTGACCGCTGCCTCACCATAAGTGGTGGGAAAACTCACAGAATGCAACGGGGCTGCTGAAACTCTCATTTGTTTTAAGTCAAGATTGAAAACTTTTTTTTCTTACTGCTGCCTTTCAGTAATCCACCATAATATAGTACAACCTTTATTTCTTGCATCTCATTTGTTTAATTCTTTATAATGTATGTCTATCTGTCTTTAATTTCTGCTTTTAATTTTCTTTTACTTTTTATTGCATTTAAAAAAAATATTTTTGTCTTTGAATTGTCTTGTACATAAAATGTGTGTTAACAAAATGACAGAAATGTAGCAGAGACAGAGAGCTTTAATCCCTTTAATCCCCCACATGCTACAGATTTCTTTGACTTTTCCAAAACCTTATGGATGTTAATACATTTCTAAAGGTTTTTTCAGGCTGGGAAATTGACATTTTGAAATCCCATGAAATTTCCGTTATTTGTCAAACCCTTACCAACTCAGTAACATTGTTCACTGTCAAGATGAGCAAAAGTCTTGATCTTCTGTTCGAGGATTAGTCCGAGTATCATGTACATAGCAAGTAAATGCCTTGGCACATACTTCGACTCTGTAATCGTTGCGATCAGCTATATCAAACACAGTAATCAGATCTATTAGAAGATCTATAGACACATATCTATTACCTGAGGCAATAAAAAGATTGTTGGCAACTTTCATTAGCGCTGCTTCTGGGAGAAGATTTGGAAAGGATTGAGATTATATTATAACAAAGAACTATTTCTATGTCAGTGGTTACATCATTTTTTTCTCCTTCTTAAATCTGTCCAATCTGTCTTTTATTTTTGGATATATGACCTGATTTATTAACAATCCTGGTGTACCAGTAGTGTCTTTTAAAGTTAATATTTAGTTAAAGAAACCACTATTGCTCAAGCTACATACTTGCCAATAAATATAGACAATTGGAAATAGATAGATTCAGCAGTTATTTGTAAAGTTGATATGACTGACTTGTGATATAAAAGTTCCCAAAGAACTACTTCTTTGACAACTTACACCATATACAACTTTATAAAGGCGATATCGACGTAGGGGATATTTCTTTAAGCAGAGCAGGTTTTAAGCCACATAGGACTTAGTATAGTATATTTTGCATAGTGGTGTGACATGACAAACCCTTGTATCTTGCTCCAATTACTCACATGTAAGAATAGCATACCAAATAATGCCAGATCAGTCCATGATGAATTTTACACATACATTCTTGACCTCAGGTGTGGCATTTTAAAGATGATTGAGCTCCATTCATCATTTGCAAGGATATAGTGGAACCTGAACATTATTAGAATTGAAGATGACTTGGCTGTAACTCAACTGTAGCAGCTACGTGGTCCATTGCTTCTGTGATGAAAGCACATGAATATGTCTGCATGACAGGTGACCCGCATGCATCAGCTTTTTATTTCATGAAATACTTCACTATCACAATAGAATAAATTCTAGCGTGTTTTAAGTTACCTAAATCATTGAGAAACCAGTTGGGTATGGATGTAAGGTGGATGATGATTCGAGAACCGGTTCTTGAAGAGAACCAGCTTCCAGTAGTTAAATTCCATGGAATTGTTTATCCACCTGCCTAACAATCCCGTCTATAGGTTCTGCTAACGTCTGGCACATTTACGTAATGATGTCATATACACACTTTGTGTTTGGTTTTCCATCATACAGAGCACAGCCATGTTGCTCAGCAACCCTTCCAAAATATCTGCAGAGCTACCTTAACTCCACTGCAGCGGGATATACCGTTTAACATCTTGAGTCAATGGTGAAATGAACAATGACCGTCGCGTTTATCGAAGCTGGGTTCGTACAAATGGATGGTTGCTATAAAATTTTCCAGGGGTGGTAGAAAAAACGTTTTTTTTTTTTGTTTTTTTTTTTTTTTTTTTGGTGTGTGTTTGCAAATGTGTACCCTTCACCGGCCCTAATGACAGTCTAATTATTTCTTTTATTGATCCCTAAGTAGGACGAAAAACAAAACAAAAAAAAAGAAAAAAAGTAAAAATAAATAAATAAATAAATTAGTAAAAAAGTAACTAAATTCTGCCAGAAAGGGCTAAAATCACCGGGTGTGGTATGTGATCAGACCAGAAAAAGAAATAGAAAGAGAGAGAGAGACGAGACAGTGGTGGTGCAGTGTAGTGCCTATGTTGTAATGTGTGTTAAAAAAAAAAAAAAAGAAATAGGGGTAGTAATGTGGTGTTTAAAAGAAAAGACGTGGACACAAGACAATAGGGTGTTAATAAAAAAGAAGACAGAGGAAAGGGGAAGGAGCATTCTATTCTCTATTACATACCTGAGTTTTTGAGGGTGTGGGGGCAGTATTTAAAAAGTTATCTATGTAATAATATGCATCGAAGTATTTAAGTACTCATACATGTTCATATATATAGGGATAAGGAGACATATATGCAGTTATCTAATACATATTCATATACATTGTAAGCGGAGAAACACAATAAGTAATTTGTACATCAATGCGGCACACACACATATAACAAAGATCAGTGTGTAAACATCTCAGCATCTTGTTGTGCATGTATGTAAGATACATATGCACAAGTAGGTAGCTATCCATACATACAAATACACACTGATACAATCATGTGCACATGTGCTTTTTAGTTACATGTGCATATACATATATCCTGTATTTGTCCATATATATACCCATACACACATCAATACATAGACATATACAAGT
Organism: Xenentodon cancila; assembly: GCA_014839995.1. Lineage (NCBI taxonomy): Eukaryota > Metazoa > Chordata > Actinopteri > Beloniformes > Belonidae > Xenentodon > Xenentodon cancila. The sequence continues at coordinate 32,983,057 of CM026202.1, read as the reverse complement.
ACATATATATATACACACATTAACATATACACACCCTGTACACACATATATATCTATATAATAATAATAATAATAATAATAATAATAATAATAATAATAATAATAATAATAATAATAATAATAATAATAATAATAATAATAATAATAATAATAACAACCAATCATTTACATACCTCCTTCCTTTGAATAATTATTCTAAACTTTCAAATAGTCTATATTAAAATAGTTATTCTTACAAATCTCTTGTTGGTTCCCATCGTCACCGGTCATCGCCCCCATGCTTTCCCGCCCCTTAGGCCAACCCTGGGCTGGCAAAAAAGGGGGGGGGGGGGCTCTTGATGATTCCTATTGAAACTCATGCTGCTGCATTTTGGATCAGCAGGAGGGTTTTCAGAGAATTACTTATACACGCCTGCTAATACTACATTACAGTAATCTTTAATTTTTATCTTTTATTTTAATCTTTAACTTTAATCAGACCGAAAAACTGTTGTACAAATGTCATGTCACAACTTGTTTCTTGTCTCTTTTTAATTTGCACTTTGTGTTTAAAAATTTTATTTATTCTGTAGCACCGAGGGTTTGAGAGTAACGTAATTTCGATTCTCTGTATGTATCTCACATGTAATAGAATTGACAAGAAACTTGACTCTGACTCTGACTCTGATCTAGTCTGAACATTTTCTTTTTAACATGAAGACTGATTCACTTTCAAAGCCAGCTCTATATGGCAGTCGAAAAACTGCAACAAAACTTAGTTCCACATGAGCATCAATGCAAAAGTGAGATGCTTTTTGGCTCCTGGCTGCAGCACGTGCAGAACTTTGATCAAATCAAAGGAGGGAAATACCTTCAACACACTGACAAACAAAAACTGTTAATGTGCAAAAATGTATCATTGCAATTGTATTTTACGTCACAATGTTCATTTGAAAAAGTCCCTGTTATTCAGCTTAAGCCAGCTTTGATTTTGTTGAAGTGCAAAATGTTGGTTCATACTTAAAAAATGTAAGTGTTACTTCAACCAAAGTAATTTTTAATATATATAACTGGATGAGAATCAATAAGAGAACTGATAAGGAACCGAATCAATGAGTGACATAATAATGGACACAGAATTGTTAAATTCTTTACAATTCCCATCTCTACAGTTGGTGCATATATATTATTTATTTATTTTTAATCAATTATTATATTTTATAGTCTATTTTGAACACATACGTATATGTTCAAAATAGAGTGTTTATTGAGGTTGACTGAATGTACATAAAATGAGAAATTAATTGGGCAAATGTTGGTAATGGGTTGCAGAAAAGCGAGATCCTCTATTTGTTACCAGGGACATGAGACCTTGAAACAGGCTGGGACATATTTCTTGTTTTCATACTCATTGTGTGCGTCAGTATATTTGTATAAGTTTATGTTAATGGTGCGCAGCCTGATAAGCTGCTGGGAGTAGGGAGTTTTTGACATTTTTTTCAAACACTTTTAAACAATTCTCCCATTTCAGACACATTATGGCCTGCTTTCTTATTGTCATCACCCTGTTCTCTTCCACTAGATCCCATCCATCCATCCATCCATCCATCCCATCCATCCATCCATCCATCCATCCATCCATCATCCATCCATCCATCCATCCATCCATCCATCCATCCATCCATCCATCCATCATCCATCCATCCATCTATCCATCCATTTTCTATACAGCTTTATCTTTTGCAGGGTCACGGGGGTCTGCCAGAGCCTATCTTGACTCATTACAGGTGAGAGGCAGGGGTCCACCCTGGTCAGGTCACCAGTCCATCACAGGGCCACATACAAAGACAAACAACCATACACGCTCACATTCACACCTACGGGCAATTGCAGAATAATCAATCCACTTAGCATGCATGTTTTTGGACTCTGGGAGGAAGCCGGAGTGCCCGGAGCGAACCTATGCAAGCACAGGGAGAACATGCAAACTCCACACAGAAAGAACTCAGCCCGGTAATCGAACCAGGAACCTTCTTGCTGTGAGGCAAGTCCTAACCACTAAGCCACATTGCTCATGCACATTCCTTCAGGCATTGGTGAGGCAATAATGTCTTGCATTTACACACGTTCTTGATCTGGAGAAAGTAACAGGGTCTAATCTAAAAACATCTTTAGGTTCAGTTGGGTATTGTCAGTATAGTGGTATGTAGTGTCAGTATAATCGTATGATTAACCATCCATCCATCCATCCATCCATCCATCCATCTTCTTCCGCTTATCCGGGGCCGGGTCGCGGGGGCAGAAGTCTAAGCAGGGATGCCCAGACCTCCCTCACCCCAGACACTTCCTCCAGCTCTCTCGGGGGATCCCAAGGCGTTCCCAAGCCAGCCGAGAGACATAGTCCCTCCAGCGTGTCCTGGTCTTCCCCGGCGTCTCCTCCCGGTGGGACATGCCTGAAACACGTCTCTAGGGAGGCGTCCAGGAGGCATCCTATACAGAGGCCCAAGCCACCTCAGTTGACTCCTCTCAATGTGGAGGAGCAGCGGCTCGACCCCGAGCTCCTCCCGAATGACTGAGCTTCTCACCCTATCTCTAAGGGAGCGCCCAGCCACCTGCGGAGGAAACTCATTCGGCCGCTTGTATCCGTGATCTTGTCCTTTCAGTCAATACCCAAAGTTCATGGCCATAGGTGAGGGTGGGAGCGTAGATTGACTGGTAATTGAGAGCTTTGCCTTAGACTCAGCTCCTTCTTCACCACGACAGTTCGGTACAACGACTGCATAACTGCAGGACGCTGCACCAATCCGTCTGTCCAATCTCACGCTCCATCTTTCCCTCACTCGTGAACAAGATCCCGAGATACTTAACTCCTCCACTTGAGGCAGGACCTCTCCACCTACCCGGAGGGGGCAAACCACCTTTTTCCGGTCGAGAACCATGGCCTCGGATTTAGAGGTGCTGATTCTCATCCCAGCCGCTTCGCACTCGGTTGCAAACCGTCCCAGTGCATGCTGTAGGTCCTGGCTCGATGAAGCCAACAAGACGACATCATCCGCAAAAGCAGAGATGAAATCTTGTGGTTCCCAAACTGGAACCCCCTCCGGTCCCTGGCTACGCCTAGAAATCCTGTCCATAAAAATTATGAACAGGATCGGTGACAGAGGGCAGCCCTGCCGGAGTCCAACATGCACCGGAAACAGGTCTGACTTATTTCCGGCAATGCGAACCAAACTCCTGCTCCGGTCGTACAGAGACCGAACAGCCCATAGCAAAGGGCCCCGGACCCCATACTCACGGAGCACCTCCCACAGGATACCACGAGGGACACGGTCAAATGCTTTCTCCAGATCCACAAAACACATGTAGACTGGTTGGGCATACTCCCATGAACCCTCCAGCACCCTGCAGAGGGTATAGAGCTGGTCCAGTGTTCCACGACCAGGACGAAAACCGCATTGTTCCTCCTGAATCCGAGGTTCGACTATCGGCCGAATTCTCCTCTCCAGTATCCTGGAGTAGACTTTCCCAGGGAGGCTGAGAAGTGTGATCCCCCTATAGTTGGAACACAGTCTCCGGTCCCCCTTTTTAAACAGAGGGACCACCACCCCAGTTTGCCACTCCAGTGGTACTGTCCTTCGTCCTCCATGCAATGTTGTAGATGCGTGTCAACCAAGACAGACCCACAACATCCAGACACTTGAGGTACTCAGGGCGAATCTCAATCCACCCCCGGTGCCTTGCCACCAAGAGTTTACGGACTACCTCAGTGACTTCAGCTTGGGTGATGGAAGAGTCCACCGTACAGTCCCCAGCCTCTGCTTCCTCAGCGGAAGGCATGTCGGTGGGATTGAGGAGATCCTCAAAGTATTCCTTCCACCGTCCGACAATATCCCCAGTTGCGGTCAGCAGCCCTCCACCCACACCATAAATGGTGTTGGCAGGGTACTGCTTCCCCCTTCTGAGGCGCCGGACGGTTTGCCAGAATCTCTTCGGTGCCGACCGATAGTCCTCCTCCATGGCCTCACCGAACTTCTCCCAGACTCGGTTTTTGCTTCCCGGACCGCCCGAGCTGCGGCCTGCTTGGCCTGTCGGTACCTGTCGGCTGTGTCACGAGTCCGACGGGCCAACAAGGCCCGATAGGACTCCTTCTTCAACCTGACGGCATCCTTTACTTCCGGTGTCCACCACCGGGTTCGGGGATTACCGCCACGACAGGCACCTGAGACCCTCCGACCACAACTTTGAGCTGCCACGGTAGCAATGGAGGCAGAGAACATGGTCCACTCTGACTCAATGTCCCCAGCCTCCCTCGGAATCCGGGAAAAGCTCTCCCGGAGGTGTGAGTTGAATACTTCCCTGACCGAGGGCTCGGCCAGACGTTCCCAACAGACGCCTCACAATACGTTTGGGCCTGCCCGGTTCTGTCCCGCTTCCTCCTCTGCCAGCGCATCCAACTCACCACCAGGTGGTGATCAGTTGACAGCTCAGCCCCTCTCTTCACCCGAGTGTCCAAGACATGCGGCCGGAGGTCAGATGAAACAACAACAAAGTCGATCATTGACCTCCTTCCTAAGGTGTCCTGGTGCCACGTGCACTGATGAACACCCTTATGCTCAAACATGGTGTTTGTTATGGACAGACTGTGACTAGCACAGAAGTCCAATAACAGAACACCACTCGGGTTCAGATCGGGGAGGCCGTTCCTCCCAATCACCCCTCTCCAGGTTTTACTGTCATTGCCCACGTGGGCAATGACAGTAAAACCTGGAGAACAATGGAGTCCCCAGTTGGAGCACTATCAAGTACCCCTTCCACAGACTCCAAAAAGGCCAGGTACTCTGTACTGCTGTTCGGCCCGTAGACACAAACAACAGTAAGGAACCTTTCCCCGACCCGAAGGCGCAAGGAAGCAACCCTCTCGTTCACCGGGGTAAACTCCAACACATTGCGGCTGAGCTGGGGGCTATAAGCAGGCCCACACCAGCCCGTCGCCGCTCACCGTGGGCAACTCCAGAATAGTGGAGCGTCCAGCCCCTCTGAAGGAGCTGGGTTCCAGAGCCCAGGCTGTGCGTAGAGGTGAGCCCAACTATCTCTAGTCGTTATCTCTCAACCTCCTGCACAAGCTCCGGCTCCTTCCCCCCCAGCGAGGTGACATTCCATGTCCCCATTGCTAGGGTTTTGGTCCAGGGATTGAGCCGCCCGAGGCACCCCCGCCACGACCGCTGCCCAAACCACATTGCACCGACCCCTCATGCTTCTTCCTGCGGGTGGTGAGCCTACGGGAAGGCGGGCCCACGTCGCCATGTCGGGCTGAGCCCGGCCGAGTCCCATGGGCAAAGACCCGGCCACCCAGGCGCTTGCCTTCGAGCTCCAACCCCAGGCCTGGCTCCAGGGTGGGGCCCCGGTGACGCCAATCCGGGCGACGTAACGATCCTTGTTGTTATGTTCTGCATGAGGGATCTGTGAATGATTAACCATGTGAGATAATAATTGTGTCCAGGGCTGTAGTGTATATTGAAAAGAGAAAGGATCCAATCACTGAGCCTTGCTCATGTCAGTGAGCTTGGATAACAACATATGTTGGATAACTGTGTCAAAGTCAGCTGAAAAGTCAAAGAAGATGAGAACTGTGGGCTTGTAAAGTTTTGTAATGTTGGTTGTATGGTTAATGAGGTTGTAATATATAATGCAATGATCACCTCCTGCCATGTTCCACTGAAATGGGGGTTCAGTGAAGGATGTTAGAAAGTAAGAATGCTTATTATTTAACCCCTATCATGCATCAAACATGAAAAGGACGTTAATTAAGAGAAAATGATATTGAAAAGGAATGTCTTACGTTCCTATAAAAAGAGGGGAAACTCACACTTTTGTTATACAAGTTTTGATGTTTTATGCTTTCAGAGGTGAGATTTACCTCTGTCTGAATTGCACATTCAAATGTAAGGCTGCTATCAAACAGATGATTCAAAACTTGTTTTCCACAACTCAGTGGGACAGGGATTAAATTGCCCTGCAGTCACAGAATCCGATTGCACTGTGATACAGGACATGCACAAATAAGGATACCCCAGCAGACAGACAGACAGACAGACAGACAGACAGACAGACAGACAGACAGACAGATGATTGATGGAAGGATAGATATTATTTAAGTATTTTATATATCAAGTCATAATAAAAGATCATTTGAAATTTAATAGGTTTTAGTAAACCTATTAAAGTAAAGTAAACCTCAGACGACGTATTACAATTTCAAAGTTGGAACAAAAACTGAGACAGAAGCAGTGTATGAAAAAGAAAATACGCCTTTATTCCTTCCATAGGTTTGAAAAGGGGAAGAAACAACCAAGTCTTGTTAAATAAATGGAATTCATTAGGAGAACCTGATCATGAGAAACTTAATGTGAACATAAGTGATGTCACATCATGGAAATGAAATGCAAACATTTTTTTTAATGATGACTGTTTGTGTGACAAGATAACTGAAATAAAAATATTTTTTCCAAACAAGTGTAAAGGTTTGTAATCCTCTCTTATAGGGGTACAAGTATCTAGCTTGCTCTGGTCGACTAGCAGGATGGCAGGTCTTTGCCTGCACCAGTCAGTCTCTTTAACTCCCGTGCCTTTGTTTGAAAGGCGTGTGTTCCGTCACCCTGGCTTAACCCTAAACGTTCAGATGGTGAATGGATGTAGTGAGACAGGCTTCAGGGGTAGATCCCTGACCGTCAGCTGAAGATTGGTTCTGCAGCACACCTGAAGCTCGCCTGTGCAGATCCTGCCTCTACAACATCCAGCCAGAGTGATGGAGTGCCCCTAACCCAGAACAATCTATCAATAAGGAAACCCAGATTGATAAACCAAAATACCAAATATTTATTTGGAACCAGGGAGCAATTTAAGTTATTAATGGTATTCTTTTTTAACAAAACGATTGCGCTTCACCTCGAAGTCCGACGAGAACAAATTAAAACATATGAAATAAGGTAAGTTGCTTTCCAACCCGATGTGAACAAGAAACAAAACTTAAGTGTCAATAAACCAACAAAAAATAAATAAATAACAACAAAGGATATATTTATCAACCCCCTCTATATAAGATGTTAATATGTCTTTCTAAGGAAAATGAAGAAAATAAAAACAGGCTTTTAGTTATAGTCCAATATGAAATGAAAATGAAACAAATGACAGTTAAGACTCAATAATTCAGAACAACAGAGTCCTTGGTCTCCTCCGACCAACTGACATCAGAACGAAAGAACATCAGAATCAAACAAAATGCCCGAACGCGATGAGAGTCAGTTCCGTGGAGTTCTTTCCTGCTGACGGACAGACTAATCGTTCCTGTTCCAGGCTGGTCCGCCAGGCAAAATAAAGGTCCAAGAATAGTGACACCAGTCTCTGGGGCCTTTTGTCACTTTCAGGGCTTGAGCTGGTGCTCCAGCTCACAAAATAAGAAAAACGGAAACAGTACCTCCTTTCCAAAAGAGTGACGTACAGCCGGTGAAATACCAGGACGAATCACTGGGATGCTAGCTGCATGGCAGGGAAATCCTCCTTCCGTTACTTCCCGACCCGCTGCTCTGCTCTCCCAGAACCTGGCTCTCTCCACCACCGCTAGCTGTAGTTGCTTCGCGCCTCTGGGAAAATCCCACGACCCGCTCGCCTCCTCCTCACGCGTTGGCAATCTTGTCTTGCTCTAACCACGTAGCGGAGCCGAGACTCAGCCGCTCCAAAAAATCAAAAAACTACCACCAACGTCGCTCTTCTCCCTCACTCCCTCTCCCGCGTCTCGCCGTCGTCCCCCCCCGCCTGACGTCATATCCGGGTCGCATCTAACGTCCTCTGTTACACTCCCCCCTGCTAAACCCTGCCATGCTAGCAGCAGTTCCAGTGAGGCACCCTTTACAAGAACAGCACATGAAATTTAATACCACATTTTGACATTGTATAAACAGAACATATATGCAGGACACACTAATCCATCACATAATCATTTCTGTACCTTACAGGCAGGACACCCCTGTTTTGTCGGCGGGGGTTTCTATGTCGGAGAAATTCCACACTGCTCTGACTCATGTCCCCACTTTCTTCCCCTGAGGTTTCTGCACCATCTGACAGTACATCTGCATCACTACCCACATGAGCTGATCCCTGGACCTCAGTCGGCGCTTCTGTAGTCATAGGGTTCTCTACATCCATAGTGTGATCATCCCCCTGTCTGTCAGAATGTGTACAACCCAACATAGGGAAACTAACTGGGGTAATGTCGCTGTCTGACTCTGTTCCTTCTTGGGGTGGAGAAATATTCCTTTGGTTCCTGGTTGGTGCCTGAAAAGTGCACAACCTGAGCTGATCTCTATGAACCACCTTGTGTGGGCCACCTTTCTCTGGATGGATAGTGAACACAGGAATATCGGGGTGGTTCTGTTTGAGTATGATATATGGCTGTGACTCCCATTTGTCCTGGATTTTGTTCCGACCCCTATGCTTGTGATTACGGATCAGCACTCTGTCGCCTGACCTAAGCAAGGCACCAGATGACCTACGATCATATATTCGCTTTTGTCTTTGAGAAGCTCCCTGTGTTGACAGCCCTGCAACCTCCACTGCTGTCTTCAGTCTCTCATGGTGCTCTTTGACCCAGTCATCCAAGTTGTCAGCGTCAGCTTCCGCCATGTCTTTCCCCCCAAGTATATCAAGAGGCATTCTTGCGTCTCTCCCAAACATGAGATAAAAGGGTGGGTATCCCGTTGAGGAATGCACCCGGTTATTGTAAGCCATGGCTAGTTCTGGCAGGTACGCCTTCCAGTCTCTTTTCTTTTCAGGGGTGTAAGGAGAATTATTGTTAGTTGTCCTGGTCAGACCAAACATTGGTTATGTAAGATGTTTTTCTAATTGTTCGCTTATATCTGAGAAAAGTCTTGTTATTTTGTTAGTTCCTGAGAAAAGTCTTGTTATTTCTTTTGTGTGCCTGAGAGTTTTGTGTGCCTGAGAGAAGTTTTTGTTATTTTGTGAGTAGAGCTGGGAAAAGTCTGTTGTTTTGATAGCATGTTCTGAGAACGGTTCCTGGTTTACAAAACATGTTTTGTAAACCAGGATCTGTTCCCAAGAGCAGGGTCTGTCTGTGGGGTGGGGTTGGCCCCCCCATCTCACACACGGCCCTTGTACGAGAGAATATAGCGACGGAAAGTCTCTGTCCGGGTCAGAGTCAGCTGCGGGTCACGTACGGATGCCAGCAAGGTTGGAAGCTGCTTTTACCGGGACTGTTTGGCTCTCCAGTCCGTGTGTCAACGGTAAGGATGGAACGCTTCTCCGATGGTTGTTTGGAGCTATGCTCTGCAGGGGGTGAACGACACTTTCATCCTAGCATCATAGTACATGAGAATAATGCATTTTTGATAAACTGAAGCTTGTGTGAGTAATGCCTGTTTGATAAACTGAAGCTTGTGATAAACTGAAGTTTGTGTGACTGACTTTGGCTGTGTGCTGCGGGGGACACAGGTTGGTCCTAGCATCACAGTAGATGTGGTTTATGTATATATGAAAACCAAAGTGATTGTTTCTGCTAGAATCACAGTGAGTGTGATTTTGTGTGTGCGTGAAATGTAGTTAACCAAAGTGAGAGACACTTTGGTTAGTCAGTGTTCTTTTGTGTGTGAAAGTGTGTGAAATACCTGTATAATATTCTATATGCATGCCTCATTCATATAATCCAAGTTATATTCTTTGTGTGTGTTTTGCCAATATAACCAAATAGATTGCTTATGCTATGCTTTGCGTAAAATAAATATATATATATTGTTCATCACAGTCTGTGTGTGCTTTCTGTGTGCCTACCTCCGACGAACCTTAAGAAAATTTCACACAACAAGGGGGCAAAGTCCTTAGCATATCGTGTATCGTTCTATCATCGGTTATCTATCTATAACCGTTCGCATTGAGCATTACCCTGAGGGTGATACGGGCTAGTGCGACTTTTGGCTATCCCATAAATCTTGCACAGTGCTTTTATTACGCTAGCCTCAAAACTTCGCCCTTGATCCGAGTGAAGTCGAGCTGGGCACCCATAATAAGCAAACCAGTGTTTCACCAGAGCTTTGGCAGTGGTGTCAGCCGTCTGATTTTTTGTGGGAACAGCCACCGTGAATCTGGTGAACATGTCTGTAAGAACAAGAACGTTTTCATAACCCCCGACAGACCGCTCCAGCACTGTGTAATCCATTGCCAGGACCTCCAAAGGTGCTGTAACATTGCTGCAGGTCATAGGGGCCCTAGTCTTCGGAAAAACATCCTTGGCCAGAGTACATCGTTTGCACTGCTGAACCCAACTCTGAACATCTTGACCCATAGTAGGCCAATAATAGCTCCTTCTCAGGAGACTTAGAGTACTGCTACCCCCAAAGTGCCCGCCATGTTCGTGTACACTTAAAAAAACTTTAAACTGCAGGGACTCTGGAACAACGAGTTGCCTTATCTCTTCACCATCACGTGGATCTAGGACCTGTCGATAGAGAACACCTCTACAAAGCTTGAGTCGATGAAGCTGTCGATAGAGCTTTTTAACAACAGGCGATCCCGTGCGTAAGTCAGCGTAGCTCATTTTAGCCTTCCCCTGCACAACTTGATAAATTGGCCCAAATGCCAAGTCCCTCTTTTGTGCCTGTTCAATCTCATCCCAGCTCTGGCCGCTAATCACTTTTCCTGTAACGGACTGTATGTTGACCTGAGAGGTCACCGGATCTGACTTGTTCTGTTCAGTCGACCACAAGCATGCATGAACCTCATCAGAATTTATTCTAATGAAATCCTTGCCCCCATCCTCTCTCTCAGGGTCCTCTTCCATAGGAATTCTAGACAGGACATCAGCATTAACGTTCTGACGTCCTGGCTTGTAGCAAACCTCAAAGTTATATTCAGCCAATTGAGCCACCCATCGCTGTTCTACCGCCCCCAAATTTGCCGTCCCTATATAACGCAACGGGTTGTGGTCTGTAACCACTGTGAACTTGGAGAACATCAGGTAGTCCCTGAACTTCTCTGTTATAGCCCATTTAAGGGCCAAAAGCTCCAACTTAAAAGCACTATAGTGTTTGTCATTCTTCTCTGAACCACGAAGCCCGCGGGATGCATAAGCTATTACCCTTTCAACCCCCCCTTGCTTTTGGCTAAGTACTGCCCCAAGTCCCTGCAAACTTCCATCAGTAGTCAGAATGAAAGGGGTACGAAAATCAGGATATGCCAGCACTGGCGGGGACGTGAGACATTGTTTGAGCTCATCCAGTGCAGTTTGGCAGTCGGCTGTCCAAACAAAAGGCTGATTCCCATTAACTTTGGCCCTTTTCCCCAGTAGAGCATGTAGGGGTTTTGCCATGTGGGCAAAGTTTGGCACAAATCGTCTGTAGTAGCTCATGAATCCTAGCACCTGCCTAACTTCTTTGACACTCCTAGGAGCGGGCCAAGAAGTTAGGGCACTGACCTTTTCCCCGTCAACTTGAATGCCCTTGGTGGAGATCACATGGCCCAAGAATTTGACCTCGGGGCGCAAAAGAAAGCATTTGGACGGCTTCAATTTCAGCCCGTGCTGTCGGAGTCGCTGAAACACCAGTTCTAACCTCTCACAATGGGACTCAAAATCCCGGGAGTAGACGAGGATATCATCTAGATAAACCAACAGGATGTCAAAGCTCAGGTCCCCTAGGACAAGCCCCATTAGCCTCTGAAACGTGGCTGGAGCATTGCATAAGCCAAATGGCATCCTCGTCCACTCGAACAGACCAAAGGGAGTTGTAACTGCCGTTTTCCCTTGGTCTTCTGTACTCATTGCCACTTGGAAGTAGCCAGCTGTCAGACCTAGGCTCGAGAATAATTGTGCATCCCCATATGCATCCAAGGATTCCTCGACCCGTGGGAGTGGGTAAGCATCTTTACATGTTACTTGGTTCAGCCGCCTGTAATCACAGCAAAACCGAACACTCCCATCTTTCTTTATGACTATTACCGCCGGTGATGCCCAGGGGCTAGTGCTCTCTTTAAGGATGCCCTGGCTAACAAGCTCATGCACATGTTTTTTGAATTCCTGGAAGACCTGCGGGGGAACTCTGCGGTGCCTTTGCTTGATGGGAGGGGCATCCCCGGTGGGGATACAATGGGTTACGGATGTAGTGTACCCATAGTCATTCTCATTTTGAGAGAAAATGTCTTGGTGGGTGGCTAGTAAATTAACAAGTTGGTGGTACTGGGATTCACTCAGGTCCTCAGTATTAGCTTGGACCGGAACAAGTAGCCGCCCAGTCCCATTCTCCAACCGCGTAACCTCTGCACCATCTAGGTGTTTGACAACTAGGCCTCCCTCCTTTTCTTCCACCTGCACCACTTCTTTCAGAAGTACCTCCTTTGGTCTGCTCACAGTTGCTACCCTAGCCCGTGGCATAAGTTTTATGACTTTCTCGCTTGTGTTCATGACCCTTACTGGAACCTTTCCACTAGTAGCTCTAGCCAGAATATTGGCCACTAAAAGCCCCTTCGGCAGGCCGGACCTTTGTGCTGTTTCTACCAGCACCTGGCAGTCTACTTTGAGTGTACCTCCGCAATGGCCCTCTACCACCATCTCACTCATCGGGGGTATCATGACCGGTTCCCGGCCCACCACTTTCACAAATCCCATCCTACCATCCGGAGTTATGTGTTGAGAGTCCTTCCTCACTTTAGCAATCAACCTACGAATGTTGGCCTCACCCTCCTTAAGATTATCCATTTTCACGTGGCCCCCGTTATCTGCAAAAATAGCCTCAAGGTCTTCTATGACATTCATTCCCACAATTCCAGTGAGCCCGTTTGACTTTTCTACATGAGGATGGGTGTCAGTTAGTACAAAGATGCACTTTCTGCCCACTGTCCTGCCTACACACTCCACCTCAGCCTCGAGGCACCCCAATACGGGAATATCAAGCCCATTCGCGGCAGTGAGTTCAATCCAGTTGGCAGACAACATCTCCCGTCCCCCAAAATCCTTGCGAAAGTGGGATTCAGTGATAGCAGTGACGTTAGAGCCTGTATCCCAAAGGCAGGTTGTCTCTACTCCTCCAATCTTCAGACTGACAGTTCGACACCTCCCAAAAGCACGTCTCTGGAGATCATTATCTACTTCCGCAAGGATGCACTCAGCCATCTGAGTCCCAATCACAGAAGTACTAGTGTTCCCCTTAGTCCCACTTTGGTTACTGGGCCTTCCATCTGGATTTGGGACCTCAAGCGGGGCTTGACTTGTCTCTTTGCTTGCTTTTCTCAAGCAGTGTTTACTAACATGGCCAGGCTCTCCACAGTTATAACAGATATACCTCCCCTCGCTATCTCTTAAGGCTACCCTCCGGGGACCAGCAGCTCGCTGTCCCACCTCATCTCCTTTACCCTGCAAGGCATGGTACAACTCTTCCTGACGAGCAGATATTCGTTTTATTTCCTCATGTAACATCTCCATTGTCAGAGGTGAGGGTTTCTCTTCCACCGCCACCGCAGCATTTACGGCCCCTCTTATTTTGGATCTGTTCTGAGTAGCTGTGTCTGATGGCATTTCTTCCTCTTCTGACCAAGTAATTGCAGCCTGTAACAACTCGACAAAAGTAAGACTCCTCATTTCGTGAACCTTCCTCTTCCACTCCCTCCTCAAAAAGTCATCCTTTAGCCCTAAGACCAACTGTTCTTTTAACACAACGTCAGGGTCTGGGACACGCTTTGGTTCCCTTCTGATCACGTGTCCTAGCCTATCCTGTAGATCATAAGCGTAAGACCGAATGGTTTCCCCCGGCATCTGTTTTCTTTCATAAAATTCCTTTAACCTCGTGCCAATTGGAATCTTATCTCCATAGGTCTGGAGTAGAATGTCAAATACATCCTCGACATTGTCTATCGGCTCTTTCAACATAAATTTTACTGTCGCCTTCGCTTCACCCTTCAGGTGTTGTTTAACCAACTCGACCCTATCATCATGAGGTGTTTTCATCACCTGAAAAGCTGACTTCATTTCAGCAATCCATTCTTCAACGGACTCACCCCCACTTCTTGCTGATCCACCCCCAAAGTCTGGTAATTTACGATCCCTATGGATGATAACTGCAGCCGGGGTTCTTAACGCTGTAGCCTGCTGATCAATAACTGCCTTCGCCAGGGAAAGAGCTTCTCTTTGTTCAGTCCTAGCCTGTTCCAAGGCTCCTGCTTGCTCTGCAAGCCTCCTTTGTAGCTCAGCAAAATCCCTCTTTAAATCCTCTAATTCTGACATGTTGAAACTATGGTTGTAAGGGTCAACGGTCCCGCGTTAAGTCTTGGTTTCCAATGTAAAGTAGATCCTGTTCGTGACGCCAAATGTAAAGGTTTGTAATCCTCTCTTATAGGGGTACAAGTATCTAGCTTGCTCTGGTCGACTAGCAGGATGGCAGGTCTTTGCCTGCACCAGTCAGTCTCTTTAACTCCCGTGCCTTTGTTTGAAAGGCGTGTGTTCCGTCACCCTGGCTTAACCCTAAACGTTCAGATGGTGAATGGATGTAGTGAGACAGGCTTCAGGGGTAGATCCCTGACCGTCAGCTGAAGATTGGTTCTGCAGCACACCTGAAGCTCGCCTGTGCAGATCCTGCCTCTACAACATCCAGCCAGAGTGATGGAGTGCCCCTAACCCAGAACAATCTATCAATAAGGAAACCCAGATTGATAAACCAAAATAGCAAATATTTACTTGGAACCAGGGAGCAATTTAAGTTATAAATGGTATTTTTTTAACAAAACGATTGCGCTTCACCTCGAAGTCCGACGAGAACAAATTAAATCATATGAAATAAGGTAAGTTGCTTTCCAACCCGATGTGAACAAGAAACAAAACTTAAGTGTCAATAAACCAACAAAAAATAAATAAATAACAACAAAGGATATATTTATCAACCCCCTCTATATAAGATGTTAATATGTCTTTCTAAGGAAAATGAAGAAAATAAAAACAGGCTTTTAGTTATAGTCCAATATGAAATGAAAATGAAACAAATGACAGTTAAGACTCAATAATTCAAAACAACAGAGTCCTTGGTCTCCTCCGACCAACTGACATCAGAACGAAAGAACATCAGAATCAAACAAAATGCCCGAACGCGATGAGAGTCAGTTCCGTGGAGTTCTTTCCTGCTGACGGACAGACTAATCGTTCCTGTTCCAGGCTGGTCCGCCAGGCAAAATAAAGGTCCAAGAATAGTGACACCAGTCTCTGGGGCCTTTTGTCACTTTCAGGGCTTGAGCTGGTGCTCCAGCTCACAAAATAAGAAAAACGGAAACAGTACCTCCTTTCCAAAAGAGTGACGTACAGCCGGTGAAATACCAGGACGAATCACTGGGATGCTAGCTGCATGGCAGGGAAATCCTCCTTCCGTTACTTCCCGACCCGCTGCTCTGCTCTCCCAGAACCTGGCTCTCTCCACCACCGCTAGCTGTAGCTGCTTCGCGCCTCTGGGAAAATCCCACGACCCGCTCGCCTCCTCCTCACGCGTTGCCAATCTTGTCTTGCTCTAACCACGTAGCGGAGCCGAGACTCAGCCGCTCCAAAAAATCAAAAAACTACCACCAACGTCGCTCTTCTCCCTCACTCCCTCTCCCGCGTCTCGCCGTCGTCCCCCCCCCGCCTGACGTCATATCCGGGTCGCATCTAACGTCCTCTGTTACACAAGGAATGTCCAAGGAGATTCTGCATCATACCTCGAACTGTGTCTTTCAAAATTTTTAACGATTCCATCTTAATCTTTGCACTTAACCCATAAGGACCCACAGGTATCACACTGCCTTTAAATGTCTTGGAAAGCTCCTGACACATATGCTCCATGTCATTTGTATCATGCACACCTTAATTTTTCTTCAAGTAAAAATGGGTATTGGTTCTTATGGGTTAAGGATAGAATTAAAGATGCTGTGTGATGCAGCCTTTTAAAATGCTCACAGGTTTTGAGCTGTAATATTGGCTCTAGAATGGATTCTTGTCACATATATGCAGGAGTGTTGGTGATGTGGTGGACTTGAGCCTAACAATTCTCCTGTTAGAATTGGTCCAAGTGATGAATGCTACTTGACTGATTGTTTAAATTAAAACTGTTAGAAATGGGAGCCACTATTCTTACGTACCTTTAAGAGATCCAGACAGGCATTTTGTTAAACACATTTTATGAGGCATTAGTGTGAACTGACTGCATCTTCGAAATCTGGTCCTCTCTACTAGACCTCCCTATTACCGCCTTTGAGGTCAGACTAAAACACAGAATAATATGTCAGACTGCAGTGCAAAAAGTGAAGCAGGTGAAGCAGTGGAATTTCTGTTTCACTGTTTCAGGAGGGAGAAGTCAGTTGCCACCGCTGTGATTTGAAAGGGCATATGGAAGAGCACATGCTTGTTGCTTACAGCAGGCTCATAAATGCAATCCAGTTTCCTTATGATCCCTAGAGGACACCAGAGAGAATACAATTTACCCCTCAGCAGAAGATGTTTCAGGGAGAAAAGGAGCTGCAGAGGTCGGGCTTGTGAAAAACAGCATTGAGGGGTCTGACAAGTATCTCTGCAGCAACGTTTTTAAGCCAGGCCTGGCTGGTCCTAATTAACTGTTATGTTACTGTAGCTGTTGTAGCTGGTGAGCTTTTAAAAAAAAAACCAGAACACAAAGGTGTTTTTTTTTCCTTATCCTGCTCAAAGAGATAAGGAAACTCCCATATATAATTTCTAAATTTCTATTAGTGGCTTTTTCAAAACACTATCGCTTTAGGGATGTTATTTATTGCAGTAACTCAGTAAATTTGTAATTGAGTCTCTTTAAGAAGTCATTGTAAATTGTCATAGCTGTGAGTAAGAAGGAATATTTGTCACTGTCTGTATTGCAGAGACACTGTTGTGAAAGCATTGTGTTGTAAAGTGGATGCTCAGGATTGTCTTCATGTTTTTCACTTTATGGAGCATTCTTCTTTGCACAATCAGCTCTCAGGGTTGTGGAATAGAGCCAGACTTCTTTATCTGTTTGTTCAAATTTTTTTGTTTGTTTGTGTGCTTTAAGTCACTGCGTTTGTCCCAAACCATGACTGCAGGTAAAACTACACTCACTGCACACTTTTTAACGGTATACAACACCCTGAAGAGCCTAAGCTTCCTTGAGAACCTTTTCTTTTCTCTGATTAGTGTGTTGTCCAGGTGAACACTGTGATATTTGTCCACCACCTTCACCCCTTCTCAGGTGGGAAATAATGTTTGCCATATTTCTTGTCATCCCAAAGTCCACAATCGAAGTCAGTTATGGTCAAAATTATGTTACTATTCCTGCACCATACCACACATTTTTAAAAGTTTTCCATTGACACAATCCTATCATCAGAACCTTCTGAGTAAGTCAAGAGCTATCAAGATTCTGATTTGTCCTGGAAGTCTGAGGTGTACAGAGTGAAGAGGAATGGTGAGTATACAGTTTCCTGTAGTGCCCTGCAATGCTGACAACCTGTTCAGACACAGAACCATTCAGTATCACAAACTGTGGTCTGTTTCTCAGAGGTATAGACCATGAGAAATAGAAAATGTTCTTCAACAGGTTCAACTATTGAACATGAAGTATTAAAAGGTACAGTGCCAGTTAATGGTTTGGACGCACCTACCAGTGTTGGGTATTTCAAGAGATCAAAGTACAGGGCTAAGAGGAGAGCTACTATCTAAATCCAACTAAACTTTTATATGAACTTGTCCCAATTCTGTGTGTTCTAAATGGTGTGGTTTCTTGATATGTGCTGTTTGAATTGTGTGCTGTGTGATTGTTAATGATCTCAGACAATTATTCAATTACCAACAATTATTCAGCTGAGACAAATATTATTTACAACTTAGAAATATTCAGGTGTGGCCGGTGTTTTCTGTAGTGGATCGCCCAATATTTTCCTCTCAAAAGCAGGACATGACAAATGCCAAAATGACAAAAACTCAAAATGCTGCATTCCTGACCCTACAGGTCTCATGCTAAATGTTTAGGTTCATGAGAGTACAATCAGAGAAAGACTGAACAACCTGGATTAATTCGATTAGACTGAGTTGCTTCTTCTCTGTAAATCAGTTTGACAGCACAACTTAGGACATGGACACCTTGTTGCATTTGCATCAACCATGACGTAATGACTTCCTTTTAGAGGCATGTGACGTATCTTGGACTTGAGCACTGTTGACTTTAGGAGAAGTAAGTGCTACAATATGGCTTTTGCTCAATTTAAGCACCCACAGAGCAGTAGAGACAACTCTAAGATGTCAGCAGATGACTTCTGTAGACTGATAAACTGGACTTAAACTCCTTTCCATTGTGCACTGATTTAGTTTCTCAGTCATCAAGAGGTAATCCTGAAAGACTTGAATCAAAACATTCGGTTAAAATGAAGCACATTAATGTTGTGATTGCATGCATTAAATATAATTTCAAAGACTGTGCGCATATATTTAAAAAGTTCAACGCTGTCATATGGGTTGTACTCGACTCGGACTTGACTGAGATTAACGGTGGATTTGCCTTGGACTTGACCCAGAATTTTCTTTAATGACATAGGCTTGACTCAGACTCAAACACTGGGGACTCCTGATTGAGCTCAGGTGAGTGTTTGGCGACTGGACTACAGGACTGTAGACTGGTCCAGACTTCAAACCAACTCTGTTGGGGATCTTTAGAAAGATGTGCATAAACAAATACCTGCAAATCTAAATGAAGTGAAGTCATGCTGTAAAGAGGATTGTATCAAATTAGAGGTAATAATGCTAAAAGTGATTCAATAAATGATACAATCGTGAGATGTGATTGTATTGTCACTCACTGCTGCTGCATTTTAGCTTATTATTATTAGATAATTACACAGTGTAAATGACACATTCTTCAAGGACCAGATTTTATTTTGGTGCTTATTTAAAACATACCAGTTGAAAGATGATGGGTTTTATTTTTTACATGACATAAATACAACATTTAGTTCTGGAAAACATTAACTTGCTGTCTACCCTTACCTGCTTCTTCACGCGATTGTCATATTACATTTATCTATCAGGATGAGTTTTTCATACTCCTTAAGTCCCCATAGTCCCACATGTGTACAAGTGTTATTGGAAGAGAGGATGACATTTTAAACAAATTGTCACCTAATCTGTCTCAGTAAGGGCATAACTTGATAGGTGAACTTGGAACTTTAAGGGAGATAGCTTTTGAAATGTCACGCGCAATGAAAAATAACACAAAGGTTCCAAGATAGAGGAAAATATGCTCTTTGTTCCCAGGAGTTTTGTGAGCCTAGTGCTCCCATGAATTAAATGCGTCACAGATCTGAACCTTGTCAAATTCCTGCTTTTCAGAGATATTTTGCAACTAAATTAAAAAACTATTTTAGCAATTACTTTCCAAGGTGATGTTTTTTTTTGTTTTGTTTTGTTATTTTTTTTTCTTTTGTAGTTTCACATTTGGATTTTGTTAATTACACCAGGAATAGATCTTTCTTGATTTTCAGAAGAACCACAACAAAATAAATACCTGATCTACAGTTGGATATAACTGTGTTCAGCCCTCAAGGCAATGCCATCCAGTAGACTGTTACACAGAGGAAGACAGTAATTAATGTACTATTGATGAGACCAAATACAGATGAAATACACTCATGGAGATATCCAGGAGCCAGCTGTTAATCCACTTCAAAAGGGCACCACAAAGAGAGGCCCGCTGAGTTAAAAACAAATCCCTCTGTTCAAATGTACACTCCTGTTCTCCTTATGACTGACAGTCGTTGCAGTGAAATACTGGGCTCCAGGCACTGCCCAAAGGAATGAAACCTCCACTGATTCTGACCCAATTTGTGGCAGCCAGGTTGCAGACATGTGCAAGGTGCTTGTGAAGTGTGCACACAGGCAGTGTTGCATTTGGGAGATCGATAGGTTTTTTTTTGTTGTTTTTTTTTAAGTGTGAAGATACACTCACTCACACACACACACACACACACACTCACACACACACACACACACACACACACACACACACACACACACACACACACACACACACACACACACACAGAAAAACACTCGCTCATCGGTCAGTGTCTTTTGAGGCTGGGCTAATCGTGGACTTTGTGTTGGAGATGAAACCAACCCCTTTAATCCAGCTGTCCACTGCTGTCCTGAAGGCCTCTCACCTGTCATTACCGCCGCATGCTTCTGCAGTAATTGGCACGGAAAGAGATTTATTGTTTCTTTGTGTTGCTCTTGGGGTGAAGATAATCATCTGTTCTAACTGTGAGCAAGATTGTAACGAAATGTACTTTGGTTCTGCTCCCCTTCCACATTTGTTTTAAACTTTATAGTGTCTCTGACTATCTACATTAAGATTAAGATTCCTTTACAGAAGTGGAAAGTAACAACGTACCATTCCTTTGTTACTGTATTTTAGTAGATTTTTCAGGTTTCTGTTCTTTATTTGAGTATTTATTTTTCTGAAGACTTTTTAACTCCTCACATTTAAACCCAAACATCTGTACTTTCTACTCCTTACATGTCTGAAATAGGATTTTGTTACTTTTTCCATCGTCCATGGATAAAGACATGACATAAATAGTATAGTAGGATAAGATAGTGAGGTGGGGGGAGGTTGGGTGGGGTGGCAGGGAGGGAAACAGAGAAGAGCTGGGAGAGCATGTATCATGTATGAAGTTTAGCCACCAAACCAAATCCAGTTTTAATGAAACAGCTAACAGCTGTCACTGTCATTAACAAAGACCGCCTATCTACAAACCCATGTTTGCCCTCTGGCTGTAGAACTGAATTTATGTCTGAATGCTCAACCTACATTTTTTCTAAATGGAGTCAAGAAAAAAAAAGCTGAATTTGAAAAGGTATTACACACAGATTACACATTATAAATTTAATGCATCTCACACTGCTTTTTGTTTTATCCATGTTTGATAAACGATGAAACATACTTGTTGAGAAAAAGCAGTCCCAACGTGATTTACTTAAAGAGGAAAGTAATTTCCTCAACTCTTCACCTCAACTGGAGCTCAAATTGTTAAAACCAATTTTGGCATTTACCTTCCTGCAAACATCTGCAATATGAGAAAGCTTTTTAAATAATAGAAGAATAGCATTATGTGGCAAGAATATGCGCAAGAATATGCCTTGTTCCAGGTGTTTTGAAAGCTTGTGGCCCAATGATTTTAGGCAAGCTGAAGAGTACCATGGTACCAGTCTGTTGAGGAGCTGGAGAAAGTAAAACTGAGCTTTAGCCTAGTTCAAATATTGCCCTGAATTCTAGGTTGGAGTTCTTTCTTTCTGACAAAGACACAATTTAAAAACAACCTAGTTATAGGATGCCAAAAGTGACAAAACTGAATTGCAACAAAACTGCAACTAAATTGCAACAAAATAATAAAGTGCAAGCCAGAACATCATGTTAAAGGATTCCCACAGCAATGACACTACACTAGTGCTGCCATTGACTTTAAAGGTACTTGTTAAATATGACTTGTATTTGTATTGTATTTATGTGTACCATTATCATTAGAGACAGGGTTCCATTTGTTTTGTTTTGTTTTATTTTATTTATTCATTCCAGACATGTAAAATAAAAAATTGTAAAGCAAAGCAACACATGTGTAACAAGGGTAGAGTGACAGTTTTATTTGCGTGTGTATTTGTTTTGAACTTCACCAAATCCTGATTATTTTTATTTATATTTTTTTCCAAAATTTTCATATGATTCATAATCAGGATGTATATTTTATTTGAGACATGAGTGCTAATACCTGTACTTTCACTTTAAGAGAACTTTCTAGTTTCTGTAAACCACACCCCCTTTCAGTTCGTGCTGAGACGACTGAGAGGAGGTAATGCTTTTGTTCTCTGTTAGCATTTTGAATTTATTTTTGTGGGTTACTGCTGAAAATGCAACGGGAAAGTTGATAACTTGGAAGTGTAACCGTGCATGATGAACATGCAGTGGTTTTCGGTCAACTGCAGACTGTGTAGATATATGTTAGAAGTTTGTAGAAGACACTTGTGGACAGGTTTCCTGTTTTCTGCTCAACAGGATACGGCGACCCCGTTGAGTGACCAGGGAACTGCATGTCACCGTGTTTTATTTTTTTGTTTGATTTGTACAGGTATGGACTCTGTTTCATGTTTTTGTATTACAATTCATGTTAATGCTGGTTGCACCTAATCTTATTTTAATTTGTATTTTCACATTTCAAGAATTTATAAATATTTTTGGTTTTATATTATTTTGATATTTGTTATCAAGGAAGAGAAATGCTCTACATTTATATTGATTATTTTTTTTGAAAATGTGTAAAATGACAGTTCGTGCTGAGACGACTGAGAGGAGGATACGGCGACTCCGTTAAGTGACCAGGGAACTGCATGTCACCGTGTTTTATTTTTTTGTTTGATTTGTACAGAGAGGTTCATCAATAAAAGGCCAGCAATCAGCAGATGTTCGTGGTCCGGGGTTTATTCGTCTATTCAGCAGAACCAAGAACACAACGCAGAACATTCTTGTTGGTCAATGGATGCGTTTTGCAACCAGGCAGATACGCGCCCGTTACATTGGTGCCGTGACCTTTCCAGGATTGGTCCAAGGATCGACGCCAGCTCGTTCACCGAGGGGAACTGCTTTCAATTTCTTTTGCCTGCGTTCAGGTATTTTCATTTGGACTGCGCATGCTTCTCTGAGTTTTTAGTCTTGAACTGTGCTACAGTACGTTCCGAGGCATGGCTGTATGCTACGAGCCACATTTCTTTTGATGTGAACACATTTGAGTGTCAGTTTTATTTTGAATGTGTAACCTAAATGTTGGAAAACTTTAGAAGTCAGGAGTAATACTCATGAGCCACATTGTTTTGATTTTGTGAATACAAGTGACTGTGTTTTTGTTTTTTTTTCTGTTTTCCTGTGTGCTCTATCGGATTTTGATTTTTTGTTTTTGGCTGAATTTTGTAACTTGCAACGTCAGGACATGGCGCATGGCAGGACGTATTCCGTGGGTGATCCAGCTGGGGATGCTGACTCCGTGCCTTTTGTGAGCCAGTTTGGTAGGGGGCAGGGAGTTCTCAATAACACGCTATACACAAGTCCACCAGGGTTCAGAGGCAATGTACGAGACAGTCCCTTCCTCTCGTCAACCCGGTACGTGGATCGTGACATGCCCAGCAATGTTGACCAGAACCCAGACATGCATTCACTTATCACACAACTAGCTGAAAAATTGGGTCAGTCGATAACAGCTCAGTTGCAGTTTGACAGGAACGTGCACAGCGTTAAAGCATCTGTACAGTCTTCAGACACATCACTGCCTAGCCTAGTGGTCGTGAAGTCAGACACTAAGGAGCCACCTGTATTTAGGGGTGATGATTCAGACAAGTTTACAGTCAATGAGTGGGAAACTGTTATGAACTTATATCTGAGAAAAAGGGACATTCCAGTTCATGAGCAGTCACAGGAAATTCAAGCAAGGCTGATGGGCAAAGCGAGGGATGTGGTGAGAATAAAGCTGCGTAATGATGCATCTATTGACCACACCTCACAGCCCCATGTGGTTTTTGACGTTCTAAAACAGCATTTCAGCCCTGTGTCGTATTCAAATATGCCTTTGGCTGACTTTTACAATACCCTACCCATGCCAGGCGAGGAAGCTATGGATTACTGGATCAGATTGAATAACACAGTTGGTGTAGCAGTTTAGGGCTTAGCGAGGCAAGGCCGCACTCTTAAAGATCCAGGCCATGAGGTCAGTATGATGTTTGTCAAACATTGTCCAGACCCATCCTTGTGCCAGGTCTTCAAGTTCAAATCTGCAGAGAAATGGTCAGCCTGCGAAATACAGGAGAGGCTGGATGAGCACATGCAAGAAAGGAAGACTCGAGTTGCTTTTGCTAAGTCATATGATTCCAGCATTCCGTCACGCAAAGTCCATTCACAGTGTCATGTACCAGCAGTTGATGACAGCCGCAGTACTTCTGTGCCTCCAGTCATGCCCCCGCATTTGTCCGTTGTTCCTGTTGACAATGATTGCATGAGGAGTTTAGTGAGTCTTCTTGACCGGCTGGTCACTCAGCAGACTCAGACAGCTGCTAGTAACTGCAATCCTACCGCAGCACCTCACTCTTATCAGAAGGTGTGCAGGGTATGTGGAGCTTCAGATCATTCTACTTTATCTCATTGCAAACGAGAACAGCGGTGTCTTAGATGTCTGGTTCCAGGTCACTGGAAAAGAGACTGTCCCCAATGGTCCAAGCACAGCCGCTTTCAGCCGACTGCTAGCTCTGATGAGCAGAATCAGCCGTTAAACTAGAAAACCCACACCAGGTGAGGGGTGGTGTGGGTGTGGCTAAGGATGAATCCCTCATAGACACCACTGATTTGGCACAGCTTTATGAGGACAGTTACGCGAAATCACCTACAGGGTCCAAGATTGTAGTTCAAGCTACGCAGACAATCCAAGCAATCAGTGAGCTGTTTTTTGCCCCAGTTCTTGTTAACCGCAGCATTCAGTTTAAGGGCATGCTAGACTCTGGCTCCATGGCCTGCAGCATCAGTTCAGAAGCAGTCGAAAAGCTCAGGGCTGCTAGTATTTTGCCAGAGAAACAGCAACCTGAGGAAAACTTAATTCTGGTTGGCTGTGGTGGCCTGCAGACAAAACCTGAGGGTTTCTATGATTTGGAATTTGAAACTTATGGCCTCAGCTTTGTTGTACCTACGTTGGTTGTGCTTGGTCAACATCATGACCTCATTCTGGGTTCTAATGTCATTAAGCATATGATTCATTATTTGAAGGTTGGTAACACATTTGGGAACCTTGCACCCAGACAGGGCCTCCCGGCTGATCCTGCGGTTGAACGCTTTTTGTCAATGTTCACCACAGTGGAACCCTGGCGGGGGAGTTTTTGTCCCGACAAGATAGGCACTGTCAAACTCACCCAAGCGGTGACGCTTCTCCCACAACATGAGCATTTGGTGTGGGGCAGACTCCCTGCTCAGGTGCCTATGTCACCAGGCAGCACTGTTGTTGTGGAACCGACTGGTTCAAAGACCCTGCCAAAAGGTGTTCTAGTGGGTCGTTTGGTCACACCTCTCTGGGGTGATAGGTGGGTGCCGATGACAGTTGTGAACCCATCGGATAAACCTGTAACATTGAGGAGGAATTGCAAGTTGGCTGATGTGTCTCCGTGCGTAGCCTGTGAGGACCTGAATGTCTTTCAGGGGTTGCACATTGCAAAGAAAGTACAAACTACCTCAATGTCAGGACGGTCTTTTGGGGCAAATTGTGACCGTTGTGCAGAGGATCAGGAGCTCAATATTTCATGCGAGGCTAGTTCCAGTTCTCTACAGGTCCCTAGTCTTTCAGAGTTGGGGCTTAGTGACATTGACATAAATTCGACCTGTGTCAGTGAAGCCTGCAAGAATAGGCTTATTCAACTGGTTTCGGAGTACCAGGACATTTTCTCAAGGGACACGCTAGACTGTGGGGAGGTTAAGGGTTACACACACCGCATTCGTCTCACGGACGATCGTCCTTTCCGGTTGCCATATCGGAGGGTTCCGCCAGCTCACTATCAGAAGTTGAGACAAGTTCTCACAGACATGGAGGAAAAGGGGATTATCAGGAAGTCCTCAAGTGAGTATGCCTCTCCCTTGGTCATGGTGTGGAAAAAGGATGGCGGGTTGCGGATCTGCACTGATTTCAGGTGGCTGAATGCCAGGACAATGAAGGATGCCCACCCCTTGCCACACCAATCTGACTGTTTGGCTGCCCTTGGTGGCAATTGCTTATTCAGTACGATGGATCTGACTTCTGGTTTTTTCAACATTCCATTGCACGAGGATGACAAAAAGTTCACGGCCTTTACAACTCCTCTCGGGCTGCATGAGTACAATCGCATGCCACAAGGTCTGTGTAATAGCCCGGCATCCTTTATGAGGATGATGATTGGGATATTTGGTGACATGAACTTTACCAAGCTGTTGTGTTACCTTGATGACCTTCTTGTCTTCGCACCTTCAGAAGATGAGGCACTCTCTAGACTTGAGTTGGTGTTTCAGAGGCTGCGTGAGAAGAACTTGAAGCTGGCACCGAAAAAGTGCCATTTCCTGCAGGAACGTGTTCATTTTCTTGGTCATGTCATCAGTGATGTGGGCGTGTCAGTTGACCCTGCCAAGGTGGAGGTCATTACAGACATGGACGTCCGGGATCTAATGGAAGATGATGGGTGTACTCCCTCGGTTCGACGGATCAAGTCATTTCTTGGCATGGTATTCTATTACCAACATTCTATTCCACACTGTTCTTCACTTGCCAAGCCCCTATTTGCACTGACAGCTGGTCAGAAGAGGCGAGGAAGGTCAGCTAAGGACAGGAAGTCTCAGGGCACTTATCGTAAGCTCACTTCTGTTCACTGGACTGATGCTTGTGAGAATGCTTTTCGGCAGCTGAAAGTCATGTTATTGGAGTGTGTTATTCTTGCCCATCCGGATTTTGAATTTTTGGATTTTTTTGTCGGTTGATGCATCATTTGATGGACTTGGTGCGGTGCTCTCACAGGTGCCGAAAGGAGAATCTACAGCCAGACCTGTTGCTTTCGCTAGCAAAACGCTGAGTGCTTCACAGCGGAAATACCCAGCTCACAGACTGGAGTTTTTAGCACTTAAGTGGAGTGTGTGTGAAAAGTTCAGCCATTGGCTGAAAGGTCATACCTTTACCATCTGGACTGACAACAATCCGCTTACTTACCTTTTGACCAAACCAAAACTCGATGCATGCGAGGTTCGTTGGGTATCTAAGCTGGCATCCTACACCTTTGATCTTAAACACTTACCTGGGAAAAAGAATGTTGTGGCAGATGCACTGAGCCGTGATCCTTTTGCGAAGTCTGTTGGCCACAGGTTGTTGGAGGAGCCATATTCGGCTCTGGTTGAGAAAGCCGGTGGTGTAGGGGAGAACTCAGTGCAGGACATTTTCAGAGTCAGTTGTCAATCTCAGAGTGTTGCACTGTCTCCGAACATCTGTGATGCAGCGGCATTTAGAGCTCTTTGTCAGGCGCATTGTGGTTGGGGTGATGCCTCCGAGTTCAGAGCACTTTGCTTGGTTCAGCATGTTCAACAACTGTCAAGTGGTCAAGATGTGCTGCCTGCTCTCTCTGTTTCTGAGTTACAGCGGGGTCAGGAGAATGATCCTATCATCTCTAAAGTGTTACTCTTTGTTGTGGCGGGAAGGCGGCCTTCCAGGCGTGAAAGACATGGCATTAACCCAACAGTCCTCAGGCTATTCAAGCAGGTGGAGAGACTTGAGATTCGTGATGGTGTCTTGTATCGAGTGACAAAAGATCCTCTATCAAAGCGGAAAAGATTCCAATATGTGTTGCCTCAATATTTGAAGGCTGAGGCATTGTCTGGCATCCATGATCTGACTGGTCATCAGGGTCAAGACAGGACTCTTTCCCTTGCAAGGCAGCGTTTTTATTGGCCAGATATGGAAAAAGATATCCGGACATATGTGAAGTGTTGTCAGAGATGTGTGGTTGGGAAGAGTCCGGAACCTGCCGCTCGTGCTCCTCTGGAAAGCATTAAGAGCTATGCCCCAATGGAGTTGGTGGGCATTGATTTTTGGTCAGCGGAGGATAGTAAGCAGAGGTCTGTAGACGTTTTAGTTGTTACTGACCATTTCACCAAACTCGCTCATGCATTTCCTTGTGCCAATCAGACAGCCAAACAAGTCGCCAGAAAGCTTTGGGACAATGTGTTCTGTGTGTATGGGTTCCCAGAAAGAATTCATTCGGATCAGGGCACAAATTTTGAGAGCAAACTGATAACAGAGCTTCTTCGGTTGTCAGGTGTTAATAAGTCCCACACAACAGCTTACCACCCTATGGGCAATGGGGGAACAGAGTGATTCAATCGCACTTTGGGTAATATGCTCCGTACCCTTCCCCTTAAGGATAAAGAGAAGTGGCCTCAGCAAATTCAGTCTCTCACATTTGCTTAGAATTCCACTGTTCATGAAACCACGGGTTATGCACCATTCTTTTTAATATTTGGCCGTATTCCCAGATTTCCGGTGGATGTTGTTTTCAGACATGTCCTCAATGACCCTGACCTTGCAGACTATGATTCTTACGCTAAGTCTTTGCTTACTTCCTTGAAATCTGCAATAGAGATTGCACAGAAACACTCTTCCCTTCCACTGAGCAGCAACACCAGGCTCAACAGTACAACAAGCGCGTCAAGGGCACTTATCTATCTGTCGGTGACCGTGTTTTGGTGGCTAACAAGGGGGAACGTGGAAAGAAGAAGTTGGCTGATAAATGGGAGAATAGAGTGTTTACAGTTGTCGATGTCAAGCCTGACATTCATGTTTACACGATACAAGATGCCGCTGGACGAACACGGGTTGTGCACAGAAATCTTCTGCTGGGGGTTAATTTTTTACCAGTTGGCCAGGATTTGGGCACAGATACCCATTTATTAGATGTGTCTACGGCAGACGAGGTGTCTGATTCTGCTGGACATGAGTCTGATGATAGCAGATCTTCACTGTTTTGTATCTTGCCACAGGACATCATTGAACACGATTTGTCACATTCTTTAAATGGTAGACAGTCTACTGATTCATCAATGGTGTTGTCACCTGACCCTGTCATAGTTGGCCCAGTCCGACGTGATCCACCATCTAGTTCAGTTGGTGCAGTTTCTGATAACTCCTGCTTGTCGTCAGCTCCGGTTGTCACTACAACTAGTCATGCCAACCTCCGTGCACAGCCTGGATCTGATGGCCAAGTCAGAACACGTGCGGGACGTTTGGTGAAGTCTGTGAACAGACTGATTGAATCTATGGTTCAAGTACCATTTTTGCAAGGATCAAGTTTCTCATTCCCTGTTAACTGATTTTGTTTTTTTATTTTGTGTGTCTGTTTTTGTTTGGTTTTAGAGTTTACTGTTCCCGTTGTTTGTTGTGATTTACGGGATGAGATTAGCACAGGTTAAATTTCAGCTTTAAATCCAGTGTCACATATATGTCTGCGCATGTGCTTTAGGAGGCCAAGTACTGTATGGCGTACACGGCGTCATATTCCTCTAGGGGACTTTAAGGCCTGATCAACCTTTATTTTCCCTGAACCTTGCTGTGAGGTAACTTTGTAGTTGATGTGAAGACTAGGTCTTTCCTTTGCTTGAGCCAGTTTGCACCAGTGGTGGACATGTGCCCTTCATATGTATCCCCAGTGATTCTTCAATCAGGATGTTGATGAATTTCAGGGGGGGTGAATGTAACAAGGGTAGAGTGACAGTTTTATTTGTGTGTGTATTTGTTTTGAACTTCACCAAATCCTGATTATTTTTATTTATATTCTTTTCCAAAATGTTCATATGGTTCATAATCAGGATGTATATTTTATTTGAGACATGAGCGCTAATACCTGTACTTTCACTTTAAGAGAACTTTCTAGTTTCTGTAAACCACGGCCCCTTTCAATTCGTGCTGAGACGACTGAGAGGAGGTAATGCTTTTGTTCTCTGTTAGCATTTTGAATTTATTTTTGTGGGTTACTGCTGAAAATGCAACGGGAAAGTTGATAACTTGGAAGTGTAACCGTGCATGATGAACATGCAGTGGTTTTCGGTCAACTGCAGACTGTGTAGATATATGTTAGAAGTTTGTAGAAGACACGTGTGGACAGGTTTCCTGTTTTCTGCTCAACAGGATACGGCGACCCCGTTGAGTGACCAGGGAACTGCATGTCACCGTGTTTTATTTTTTTGTTTGATTTGTACAGGTATGGACTCTGTTTCATGTTTTTGTATTACAATTCATGTTAATGCTGGTTGCACCTAATCTTATTTTAATTTGTATTTTCACATTTCAAGAATTTATAAATATTTTTGGTTTTATATTATTTTGATATTTGTTATCAAGGAAGAGAAATGCTCTACATTTATATTGATTATTTTTTTTGAAAATGTGTAAAATGACAGTTCATGCTGAGACGACTGAGAGGAGGATACGGCGACTCCGTTAAGTGACCAGGGAACTGCATGTCACCGTGTTTTATTTTTTTGTTTGATTTGTACAGGAATTTGTGCTGAGACGACTGAGAGGAGGATACGGCGAACCCGTTGAGTGACCAGGGAACTGCATGTCACCGTGTTTTATTTTTTTGTTTGATTTGTACGGAGAGGTTCATCAATAAAAGGCCAGCAATCAGCAGATGTTCGTGGTCCGGAGTTTATTCGTCTATTCAGCAGAACCAAGAACACAACGCAGAACATTCTTTTTGGTCAACGGATGCGTTTTGCAAGCAGGCAGATACGCGCCCGTTACACATGCACACACATAGCAATACACTGATTTAACCCTTACTCCTCCCACCCCTTGTAAATGACCATTTATAGGTTTTTAGGATCTTATGAATTTATGAAAGAAAAAACAACACCCACACACAGACACACACACACACACATATATATATATATATATATATATATATATATATATATATATATATATATATATACACACATATATATATATATGTATATATATATATATATATATATATATATATATATATATGAGCTATGAACAGCACCCAGTGCGGGTCCTTGGGCAAGACCCTTCACGCTAATACCGCCTACCTCATACCATGATGAGAGACAATGAAGCAGATGACATGCCGGCTCAGACGTCGCCCGGCCAAACAAGGTCTGCGTCAGGTGCTGGGGAACCAGAGCACCTTGATGAGAAGTGGGCTACTGGAACAAGGCGGAAATGGGCGAGATGCGACAACAAGGCTCTGCTGGAATGCTACTACTCAAGTAACCCTACTCAGAGGGGTTACATGCAGAGAATGTGGGCACAATGGTTACTTCGAAACCCACAGTCACAGTTGACAGCTAAACAACTAGTAGCTCAGTGTTCCAACATCCACAAACGGCAACTGCTATCACAACTTGAGATTGACGAATGCAAGGTGAATACCTGCATGGGGGAACCAGGACGCCAGGTCAGAGGGGAGGTTACACAACCTGCCCCTCCAGAGATTGGGTACCAAGCCCCAATAACGCTGAGCGAGGCAGCGAAGGACCTGAAAGATAAGATCATGGCGAGACTAAACACAAGGCAACCCCGGCAGCGATTACCAAGACCAAGTGAAGCACCATCTGAAAGTCTCCTGGACAATGTGAATGCAGCACTGACAGCGATCCCTACCACAACAATCACCGAGACCAATGAGCTGATATACACTTCAGCAGCAGTGATCCTGGAGATGCTTGGCAATAAGAGCAACCATGGGAACCATGAGAAACATGACCCACCATGGAAACGAAGGTTGGAGGTAAAAATCAAGGTGGCACGGAGAGAAGTGAGTCAATTGACAGGGGCCCAGAAAGGTGCAATGAAAAGACCAGTACCCAAGAAGTACAACCAGATACCCATACCTGAAGCACTCGAAACTGCCAAACAAAGGCTCCAAGCCTTGGCTAGCCGCCTAAAGAGATACACTAGAGACAATGAAGCCAGACGAATAAACAGGCTGTTCGCAACTCAACCTGCGAAAGTGTATGCTCAATGGCAGGGTAATAACAACAGAGCAGACCCACCAAGGCTGGAAACTGAGAGGTACTGGAAGAGCATATGGGAGAAGGATGCAGCACATAACAGCAGTGCTCAATGGCTAGTCTCCCTAAGAGAGGAGCACAGCAACCTCCCTGAGCAGAAACCAGTCACCATCACAGTGGCAGACATCCAAGAAAGAGTCTCAGGTATGAAAAACTGGACAGCACCAGGCCCAGACATGATCCAGGCCTACTGGCTAAAGAAACTCACAGCACTCCATGAGCGCCTGGCAGCACAAATGAACCAGCTGCTAAGAGATGGGACTCACCCTAGAATGGCTAACCGAAGGGCGAACGATCCTGATCCTGAAGGATCCCACAAAGGGTGCAGCCCCATCTAACTACCGACCAATAACCTGCCTCTCCACAACATGGAAGCTCCTGTCAGGCATCATTGCGACTAAGATAAGCAGGCACATGGAGCAATACATGAGCAAAGCACAGAAGGGCATAGGCAGAGATACCAGAGGAGCCAAACACCAACTCCTGGTTGACAGAACAGTCGCCCAAGACTGCAAGTCCCGAAATACCAACCTGTGCACTGCCTGGATTGATTACAAGAAAGCCTACGACTCGATGCCACACACATGGATCACTGAGTGCTTGGAGATGTACAAGATCAACAGCACTCTAAGGGCCTTCATTGCAAACTCGATGGGCCTGTGGAAAACCACTCTCGAGGCAAATGGCAAGCCACTTGCCCAAGTGTCCATCAGATGTGGCATATACCAAGGAGATGCGCTGTCCCCACTGCTGTTCTGCATAGGTCTGAACCCCCTAAGCCAAATAATCAACAAGACTGGCTACGGATACCGCCTCAGGAATGGAGCTACGATCAGTCACCTCCTCTACATGGATGACATCAAGCTGTACGCTAAGAGCGAGCGGGACATAGACTCCCTGATCCACACCACCAGGATCTACAGCAACAACATCGGGATGTCATTCGGGCTTGAGAAATGTAGGAGGATGGTGACAAAAAGAGGCAAGGTAGTCCACACAGAAGGGGTCTCAGTCCCAGAAGGAACAATAGCAGACATTGAGGACAGTTACAAGTACCTTGGAATACCACAGGCAAATGGTAACCTCGAAGGGGCTACAAGGAAAATGGCAACAGCCAAATACCTCCAGCGAGTAAGGCAGGTCCTAAGAAGCCAGCTCAATGGCAAGAACAAGTCCCTGGCAATAAACAGCTACGCCCTGCCAGTGATCAGATACCCTGCAGGAACAATAAGGTGGCCAAAGGAAGAGATACAGACCACAGATGTTAAGACAAGGAAGCTCCTCACCATGCATGGTGGGTTCCACCCCAAATCCAGCACCCTGAGACTGTACGCAAGCCGTAAGGAAGGAGGCCGAGGACTAGTGAGTGTGAAAGCCACTATCCGGGACGAAACTGCCAAGCTCCATGAGTACATCAAGGACAAGGCCCAAACGGATGACGTACTCAGTGAATGCCTCAGACAATGGCAAGGTGAAGAGGTGCTGGAGGAGGAAGCATCATGGGAGGACAAGCCCCTACACGGGATGTACCATCGAACCATAACTGAAGTGGCTGATCTCAAGAAGTCCTACCAATGGCTAGAGAGAGCTGGCCTACAGGACAGCACAGAGGCACTCGTCCTGGCTGCACAGGAGCAGGCTCTGAACACCAGAGCAATAGAGGCCCAGATATACCACACCAGACAAGACCCAATGTGTAGGTTGTGCAGAGAAGCACCGGAAACAATCCAGCACATAACTGCAGGGTGTAAGATGCTGGCAGGGAAAGCATACATGGAACGCCATAACCAAGTAGCGGGCATACTCTACAGAAACATCTGTGTGGAGTATGGGCTGGAAACCCCAAGGTCAAAATGGGAAACACCTCCCAAGGTGGTGGAAAATGACAGAGCAAAGCTCCTGTGGGACTTCAAGATACAGACAGACAGGATGGTGATGGCAAACCAACCAGACATCGTGGTGGTAGACAAAGGGCAGAGGAAAGCCGTGGTGGTGGATGTGGCAATACCAAGTGATGGTAACATCAGGCGGAAGGAACACGAGAAGCTTGAGAAATACCAAGGGCTTAGAGAGGAACTGGAGAAGGCCTGGAAGGTGAAGGTGACAGTAGTGCCCGTGGTGATCGGAGCACTCGGGGCAGTAACCCCCAAACTAGAAGAGTGGCTGCAGCAGATCCCCGGAACAACCTCAGATATCTCAGTCCAGAAAAGTGCAGTGTTAGGAACAGCAAAGATACTGCGCAGAACCCTCAAGCTCCCTGGCCTCTGGTAGAGGACCCGAGCTTAGAAGGGACACCACCCACGGAGGGTCTGTCAGAGCCTATCCCGACGCATAGTAGGCGAAAGGCAGGGGTACACCCTGGACAGGTCGCCAGTCTATCCAGGGCCACATGGAAGACAAACAACCAATCACACTCACATTCACACCTAGGGAGAATTTAGGATGATCAATTAACCTACCCTGCATGTTTTTGGACAGTGGGAGGAGGCTGGAGTACCCAGAGGGAACCCACGCAAGCACGGGGAGAACATGCAAACTCCACACAGAAAGACCCACCGGGCCGGAAATTGAACCGGGAATCTTCTTGCTGTGAGGCAACAGTGCTAACCACTAAGCCACCGTGCTGCCCTTTATAAATAACATTTTAATGACTACATACTTAACATCCACTCAAAACAAAAACCTAGAAGTGAAAGTGCAAATATCTACATATTTGTGTGGAAAGGGTGCCTGCAGCAGTTAAATTTTGTTTTGTTACAGTCTATGAGACATATGGCTTGTGGGAAGAAAAGTTCATTTCTTGTTGTGAGAAAGCAGCCACATCTAATCTGCCAGAATGCAGTCACTGGACCAGAATATGATTGAAGTGATGGGAGTATTTAATGATTTGATCCTTTTTTTTTGACTACTTTGTTTGGTGTAGATGTTCTGAAGGGGGACCAGAGAAGACCCAATTTGGCACTTTGCAGAAACTTTGCATACAACCCCTTACACGGTTTTCTTGTCCTGTAAGAAGCAGTTACCAATGCAGTAACATGTCCAGAGAGCACAGACTGGATTGCTGCTGTTTGTCTAGTTGTTGTCTTTACATTGTTGTCTTTAATCAGCCTCACCACCAACATCACAATGGAGTTGAAGCTGCAGGTGACTGTTCAGATGTTTGTGTAGCAGTGTGATGGGCTAATCACACACCCCTGAAGGTCACTGATGCTGAGAGTTTGTGCTGGAGATGCTGTTGCCAATCTTTAACCCCCGTCAGGCAACTGTATCCAGAAGTGGAGTGGAGAGCTCAGTTCCAGCCTCCTAAGCTCTGTGGTTGTTTTAAAGGTGTGACTGTAATAAATTAATAAAAAGTGTGTAGTACATGAGAGATGGCTTCATCAGCATCAACATTTGAATGGTTGGCAAAATGTAATGCTTAACTCAGTGCCACATTCAAGGGAGTGATTACCGGCTCAGATCTTTAACAAGTTTTTCATAGCATTTCATCAGTGAGAATCTCAAAGCTACAAGGTGTTAATCATTTAGGCATTCATGATTATTTTTTCTCAGGGACCTTTTGAAACAGCAGGGAAAGATGAAACAGCCAAGAATAGAATGACTATGTAGGTGAAGACTGATGTTTGTTGGTCTGTACAGTACTTCAACACTCTGCCTGGAATGGTGTCTGGACCTGCAGCTTTCCTTATGCTCACCTTCCTGAGAGTTCTTCACGCATAGAGCTCTTTGACAGTCAGTGTGGCAGCTGTAAAAGCACAAATAGAAGTTATTCAAATCTTGTACTTCTAATCACTGCCCCCTGCCATGATGCAGGAGAACTGGGTGGCTCACTTTGCAGCTAAGCACAAGAATACATTACACACATACAGTTGTTGATAATAAAAAATAAACACTGTGCATTATATAGACCAGCTGAACGAATTAAATTAAATACATATAGTAAATGTGTTGGAACATTTTAATAGCGACATGCAGAGGGACAGCAAAACGGTCTCACTGCACAGCATGCCAGTAGGAGCTCAGTGAATTCCAGGGTGCCACCTGTATAACAAATCCAGTTGTGAAATTTGTCAGCTGTATTATAAAAACATGAAAGTGTTTGGGGATGACAGCAACTCAGCCACGTAGTGGTAAGCCACGTAAAATGATGAAATGTCTGCAGATACTGAGGCACATAATGTGAAGAAGTCACCAACTTTCTGCAGAGTCAAATGCTACAGACCTCCAAACGTCATGTCAGAAGAGTGCACAGAGAGCTTCATGGATTAGGTTTACATAGTTGAGCAGCTGCATCCAAGCCATACATCACCATGTGCAATGCAATGCGTCGGATGGAGTGCTTTAAAGCTGGTCGCCACTGGACTCAGTGGAGACGTTCTCTGAAGTGACGAATCACGCTTCTCCATCCGGCAATCTGATGGACGAGTCAGGATTTGGTGGTTGCCAGGACAACGGTACTTGTCTGGCCGCATTGTGCCAAGTGTAAAGTTTGGTGGAGGGGGGATTATGCTGTGGGGTTGTTTTTTTAGGAGCTGGGCTTGGCCCCTTAGAGTTGAAGCTGTTATAGCTTCAAGGGTGGACCCATATATATATATACATATATACATACATATATATATATATATATATATATATATATATATATATATATATATATATATATATATATATATATATATAAATATATATATGCGCACATGCATAGACATATTCACACAGAGCCATACATATACACATTCATACACCTACATTTCAACATACACACACTTGTGCATGCACATTTATAAACATACATAAATACATACATAAACACAAATACAGTAATAATAATAATAATAATAATAATAATCATCATCATTTTTTATAATTATCCTTACGGTTGCGATGTTGATTCTTATTATCATTGGTTACTGCCAACATCCTAGTTATATTAGACTGTCCTTTAAGAGCATCAGTTATAACCATATCCCATCCGTGAGGGGGGGCAGGAGGTACTGTCATGCAGTTAATAGCAAGGCATATGGCACAGCGTTTTTTGAGATTTTCAACTCTAGCTGAACATAAAAACATACTGCTTGCTAAAAAAATTATGAATGAGGATGAAGAAGAAAACCAAGACAGATCATTTGCTATATAAACTGTGACTTGGGTCCACTGTTTTCCTTTTGGTCAAACATTTTAAGAATATCACATGGAAATAGAATTATGTGCTGTCATCTACAGATCAATATAATAACAGAGATCTTAATTTAAATCATTTATAAATGTACATTATTATTATTATTATGTTATTATTATGTTATTTTTTTAGTAAATTATAAATGGAATTTTGATTTTCGACATATATAAAAACACAGTATCTCCATCTATCTATGTCTGTCTGTCTGTCTGTCTGTCTGTCTGTCTGCCTGCCTGCCTGCCTGCCTGCCTGCCTGCCTATCTATCTATCTATCTATCTATCTATCTATCTATCTATCTATCTATCTATCTATCTATCTATCTATCTATCTATCTATCTATCTATCTATCTATCTATCTATCTATCTATCTATCTATCTATCTATCTATCTATCTATCTATCTATCTATCTATCTATCTATCTATCTATCTATCTATCTATCTATCTATCTATCTATCTATCTATCTATCTATCTATCTATCTATCTATCTATCTATCTTTTTGTTGTTGATGATGCAAAGAGATGAATAAAGACGTTTTACAATGAATCTTCAACTGTATCCATCCATCCCTTATTTACACCCACATGTTCCTACTCTGGTCATGGGGATCTGCTGCAGCCTGTCCCAGCTCTCTTCACATTATCATCACATTTGAAGTCTGGAATTATGGAGTAAGACAGCTGTCCCAAAAAATGACCATGCACAAGCATTTGTGCAAATTTATTTAAGGTTGTGCACAAATAAAAAACAACTGAAAAAAAAAAAAAAATTTTGACAGCTGTTTCACTCCATATTGTAATTAATTTAATTGAAGGTATGAACATTTGACAAAAAGTGAGACAAACAAGTGAAATTTCATAGTAAATCCATGGATGCAAAGATGCACAAGCAAGAATGCCATCCATCTTATCCATTTGCCCATCAATCAACTTTGTGGTTGCAGGCAAGGCAAACTTATTTAAAGTATCGTTCATACACAATGCAATTCAAAGTGCTTCACAAATGAAAATAATTAATTCAAGTGAAGAAGAAAAACTAATGACATTGAAAACATTTAACTAATAATTTTAAAAAGATATCAAAACAATAAAAAAACAGTGACTGAGTTAATACAAGGAATAAATAAAATTGTGAAAATGAGCAGGAGAATCAATAAAGAATTTTCACTCATCATTTACTAAGTGTATTTTTGTGAAAGCAGCTACCCAGTCCCACATTTATATAATTTGGTTTTCATTTAGGATTAAAAAAAACTACATCTATTAAAACAGTGTTTGTGACAAACACAGATTGTGCCTTAGCTGTAACACATCTGTTTTGTCTAAATATGCTTTTCAAGGAGCGATACAAACCTTTATTATTAACCAAATGTCTGCATGTTTATTTCAATAGCAAAATTTGATTTTGCCAAGGATTTAACCCTTTAAAGTCTGAAAATCTTTTATTTCATTTACACATTTATTATTGAAATTAGCAACACCCCCAATTTGGTCCTTAACAATGTCTAAATATGTTTTTAATATCCTTATGAAAACACTAAGTAGTTAAAGAGAAAATATCTGAATACAACCTGATTTTTTTAAATTATAATTTCTATGAGGGTAGTGCAAGGTCTCAGAAAAGCATGGATCAAATCTAATAAATCTGGCATTATAGGGTTATAAACCCCCTGAAACTGTACATAGCCAAAACACCATAGAAGACTTAAGGCAGTTATTATCAGCCCTCCTGACTCTGTGCTAAGTCAGATGTCCCACAGCAATGATTGTCATGGGTGACTGAATGACACTCAGGTTTTACAACGTCTAAGTTTATGAGATCTTCAAGGCAATCGTTACATTAATGATAATAAACATTAATGGACTGCTCTTTTCGAAGAGTCCACTAATACCACAAGCGCTGTGACTAACTTATCACCCAGTCTATTACAAATATTCCTTTATTTAACAAAGGAATTTAAACATAACATTTTTCTGTTTTAAAACTCCTTTTATACATTTTTTTGAGATGCTTTTTTGAGGTGCTAATGCACCTTAAGAAAAGAAGAAGATTTTTCCTATGCTGTAAGCATCAGAAGTCATATGGAAAACTGGAATTATTGGCTGCAGCTTCGCTCACTGAGGGCCAGAGTAAATACCTGAAGTACTCTGTTCAAACAGAAGTTACACTGCTCAACTTTTTCTTAGAAGTAAATGATTGATTTTGTAATACAGCTATGTGAATAGCTTACTTTTCAAGAAAAACTTTGGTTTATAAAGCCAATGATCAGTTTCTGAGACTTTCTGTATTGTTGCGTGTAAACTACTCAGCAGCCTACAGCAGATAAAATACCACCACCTGCAATATTACTGCTTTTTTTACTGACGGATCTCTGTCCATATGACTTAAACATACAGGTTTCTCTCTGTTTTTAGACATTAAAAAAGTTTTAAAACAAAACAAAATAAAAACAGCAAGCCAAACAACAAGATATCCAGTATATGGCCACTTTGTAATGTTGCGATTCTTTGTCACAGCGCTTCAAACGCATCTTGACACTTAACATATAAAGTGTTAAAGGGGGTCAGTATTTTTTTTCTTCCCCATTCTTTCTGAAAACACATCTCAAGGTGTGTAACAGTATGTGATCATGATATCACATGTTAAGATTAAAAAAAAGCCTAAAAGCCCCCCCAAAAAATCTTCCATATTTCATTGTATATATTTGTTTATGTTGTAGAATCCATTTACTTTAGATGTATATAACTGGACATACACTTCACTACTTTTATCTTTGATCTGTTGTAGTCTGCCACTGCTCATGCTTGCATATATAGCTACTACCTGTACATGTTACATAACATCAATTATAAATCATAGTTATAGCATTCTGTTATTAAATATATTCTGCTATCATAATTATCAAGGTCCAGGTGCTCCTTGGGGTTATTATATTTTATATATATATTATCCATCCATCCATTATCTATACCCGCTTAATCCGTCTCCAGGTCACGGGGGTCTGTCGGAGCTTATCCCGACGCATAGTAGGCGAAAGGTAGGGGTACACCCTGGACAGGTCGCCAGTCCACCGCAGGGCCACATAGAAAGACAGACAAACATGCACACTCACATTCACACCTACGGGCAATTTAGTGTGATCAATTAACCTACACTGCATGTTTTTGGACTGTGGGAGGAAGCCGGAGTACCCGGAGGGAACCCACGCAAGCACGAGGAGAACATGCAAACTCCACACAGAAAGCCCCACCGGGCCAGGAATCGAACCAGGAACCTTCTGGCTGTGAGTCAACAGTGCTAACCACTAGTTAGTGTCCTTCTTTTAACAAAGCTTTGTCCTTAAACCCCTATAGTCTATTCCACCGCAGTACCTAAGTAGCTAAGCAACAAAAGTGATGACAGCTAATCATTGGCTCTGCCAGCTGTCAATTAAAAGTTTACGTTCCTAATTATGCAAATAATTATTACTTTACATATTGTAACCGGAAGTGGTACAAACAGTTCACCTACACCAGGGGTAGACAATCCTGGTATTGAAGTGTCACTGTCCTGCATGTTTTAGATCACAACACCTGATTTAAATAATAGTTGTCATCAGCTTGTCATCAAAGCCTGCGCAAGTCTGTTGATGACCGTCAAGGTGTGTGGAAACAGGGAAACATCTAAAACATGCAGAACAGTGGCACTCCAGGACCAGGATTGCCTACCCTTGACCTACAACTACAGCTGTTTTGGATGTGAAATATGTAAAATCTAGATTGGGAGACCAACATTTATTCTTTTTTTTTAACCTGTAAATATGTTCATTTCTGCTGCACATATGAAGATTTAAACATCAGAGACGATGGAGATTTATTAAAATTCTGAAAATACTGAAGCTTTTGGGGAGGAAAAGGGAGTTTGTGAAAAGGTGAGATGCTTGATGACAAATGTCACCCAAACTATGGTAGCCACTGCCAACATGGCAAGTTAGGCATGCTATCTCCATAGAAGTTGCCCATAGAAGTTTTACTGATCGTAAAAAAAAGAAAAAAAATCCACTGATACAAATTCTGGTCTTGATGACTTCAGCTCAAGTGTGTGAAAAAAATTGCAGCTTATTTGAAAACAGGT
The DNA here is from genome assembly GCA_014839995.1 of Xenentodon cancila. Lineage (NCBI taxonomy): Eukaryota > Metazoa > Chordata > Actinopteri > Beloniformes > Belonidae > Xenentodon > Xenentodon cancila. The sequence continues at coordinate 32,942,108 of CM026202.1, read as the reverse complement.
AGCACATTGAGCCGTAGATAGGTCACTGGCTTGAGCAGGTGCCATATAAAGAGGCTATTACCCTCATGCAAGCAACGCAGGTTTGAATGTTTCTCTTTTCTGTGTTTTTCTAGTTCTCTCTTTGCCCATTTTCATGTCCACCTACTTTGAATAAAGGTCACTAGTGCCACACAAATCTTTGAAAAAAAACAAAGGAAACACACCACAGCACATCACAGTACTTGAGTAGATTATGGGGCAAATGGACCACCATGTCATAAAACTGATAATAGAGGTGGAACCACATTGGAACAGCATCCATGAGATAATACAATGCCTCTTTCAGGGATGCAAAGAAACACCTCTGGAAACATTAAATACAGATTTGGATCCTCTGACAGCTAATGAAAATGACGCCTCAGCACAATGTGTACAAGTTTTGTTGCGATTTCAAGCAGCTTTCCCAAGAGCCGAGTGTCAATGTTAACTTTGTATACAAATAACCCAACTTGGAAAAAAATCTAAACAGAATACTGACTGATAAAATGCCTGGTGCTGAGACCGCAAGTGTAAATTCACTGGTTCACTCAACTTCTGTAATCCTGCAAATGCTGAATCAACTGTCAAACACCTAAAGGCGGAGTGTGCTGCCCTGAAAAATACCTGTGAAAAAACAGTGAACTATTTACATCATCAGTAGCACCACAGCCACAACCTGCTGCATCTTCCACAGGTAAACTCAAATTGGACTCAAAAAAGCAAAACTGTTGAGGCCAATTTAATGCAAAAATTAATTCTGAATAAAAACATAGCAAACACTACCATTATTGTGAATATGACATATAGAAAACAAAGACATTAATGTAGATTTCCAGGGTATTTGAGTAATTTTCATAACATCAGTTTAGAAAATGTATAACACACATGAAAGGTCCATTACATTAGCTATATATATATATATATATATATATATATATATATATATTTATTTATCTATATATATATATATTCTGGACTACACTTTTTGATAAGATTATGGGAATGAACTTCATTTGTATTTTTCCCCACTACAGATGAAAATCAAATATGAGTGGTGCTGGTTTTCTTGTCCACTGTGAAACAGACTTAAGGTTATCCTTGCTAAAACCTGGAAATGTATTAAAATATGAATGCTGATAATTATGCAATGTTTATATTATGAGAGGTAATACATTGCAGTAGAAAGTGTTGACTTTAATTGCACAAATGCAATATTGACTTCAGTCCAGAGACAAAGCTCATGATGCAGACATACATTTTGTGTAGCACTAAACTGGGAGGTTCTACATTTCCTGTTGGTATATTAAAAAATAATTTCTCACCTCGTACATCAAAATATCATCTTCCATCTCTCAGCAATATGTCCCATATTTTCACACTAGGAAATGTATCTTTTGACTATCTATTTTAGCTATTTATGTTTTGTACATTCACAAAATGTTGTTGGAAAGTTGCATTATTCATCAGGAAATTATTGATTCATTTCCTGTGGTTTCAAGCATTCTCCTAAGAATCATGTTTGTAAAGGGATAAAACAAATCTTTAGCTGTACATACATGGTGAGTTGTAATATTTGAAAGTTAACATTGTCTATTTGTGGAAGCCTAATCTCTTGTTTATTTTGGGATTATCATCTGAAACCCTCCTAAATTTCATTACATCAAAGTAAACAAAATCCTTTCAAACAAAGATATTGACTGTTCGTATCTTTCCACAAATAAATCAGCCCGTGTAGAAATGAGTTTTAATTAGATGCTTGATATAACCTGGACTTTAATTAACCACATCTGCTTAATCAAAATTGTACACAAACATCTTAATTAAAACAGTACTATCCATTGAGCTAAAATAACCCTTAATGCTCTCTGAAGAAATGTTTCTGTGAAAAGGGAAGTAAAGTGAAGCCCAAATGATGAAAAAAGGGACAAAGATGGAGAGGGGGATCTGGTTGACTCGTAATGAGAATGGTGCTGCTGATGGAGGTGCAGCATGCAATACGTTACAGATTAGTATCAACATAGCTTCTGAGCCCTGCAAACATCACACTGCATATTCAGCGGATATGATGTCTTAATGGTTTCACTCCAGCTCACAGCTTTTGGCTGCCTCGCTCGCAGCACTGTGATCAAATTTATAACTGTGGGTGTTCAAGCCAGTATATAAACGTGTCAAAAATTGTTTGGTTTATGACTGGGTGACAAAGTCGCAGTGATCGATCGAGCTGTTGTAAATAACATCTAAATATTTCTGGCAGGAAGATATATTGTGTGATCTTTGAATGAAGAACCAAAGCGCCATTGTTTACAAAATCATATCTTTATATCATCAATCATAACATATCAAAATCATATTTAATCATATTTTTACAATATTTAAAAGATAATAAAGATAATTTTCAGTATCTTATCACAAATCAGTGTGGTGTTGAAACAAAAAGAAAACAACTACTGGACATGGAGTTCTAAGATATGGAAGCATACAGAGTTCATGTAAAGCAAATTCATATATTTACATCAAATATAGTGGTTTGTTAAAGCAGGGCAAGGGAACTTTTGCAATTTCTAGTTCAGCAGGTCAGTTTATTGGCTTTGAGGTTGTTGGTTTTTTTGGTCTTTTGTCCCTTTCTAGTCTTTTCTAGTCTTTTCTAGTCTTTCTAGTAATCTCTTTGTCTGCTCAGCAATAATGTCTAGCTCTGGGAGCTAGCTTCATATTAATGACTCGTAACATAGTTCCTATGAAGACACAACAGTTGCAAGAATCAACCACAACAGAATTCCAGACTTACTTTGGCTAACCTTACCAGATAATAGGGACAAGAGAGAGAGAGCCAAGCTGTGCATCTCAGAACTAGCTGGCTAACAGTTCACTTTTCACCACATTAATGCACCATCTCTGGATGACACAATTCTTTGATCTTAGGCTGCTGCTGCTGGCTGAGTGCAGTTACTAAAAATAAAATCATTACTTCTGTATCACAGGCATACTAGTTCTATAATTGCCTGGAAAGGGAAGTTAAATTTCTTTGGATTTAATAAGTATAACTAATGTCGTTAAGTTGACTTGCACGCAAAAAACAGAAATGAACATCAAACATTGCTTCGGTTAAGTACCATTGTAGTTTCTTATTTTATTTAGCTGCTGGTTCATAGTTTGGCTCTGTTTTCTATTTCCGAGTGCAGGATCCTAATACACAGTCAAAACAGGTAACATCAAGCCATGAACTACTTTTGAACTACTCTGGCAGTTATGACTATGTGTATATCTATGGTATTATATATTCTATCTACTTTTCAAATATTTAGGAAAGGTAATGTTTGCTAAAATTAGCCAGTCCTACACTGTCAACACTGCTCACTTTTAGCCAAACAGCGTTTTGTTCTAAAAAAGCAAGTAAATAAACTTTATTTAGGACCTATTTTTCTCTGAGGAATAACTAAAAAAAAATCTGAAATAAAGAAAAAACAAAACAGTCTTTGGAGCAAAGATATTGTGTGCTGGGCAAAAAACAGGACATACAGTATATATAACTGGCATATTTCATATTTGTAGGGAGGTCTATCCATGTCGGGTGTTTGGTTGTGCTTTGCTGACCAGTTGGGTCAATTTGGATGGTCCACTCAGGGTTATTATTCTGCTGTAAGTGCTTCTTATTGTATTGTTAGACATGTCAGAAGCACCAGTGAGCAATGCAACACTGCTGTGTGAGCCCACAGTGAAATGCACATGGGTCAACAATTGTTGGTTAGCATGTGGTTAACTAAGTAGCACGAGTAAACCTGCACCCTGAGGACGGAGAAGTCTATTAGGAACATATGGTTCTATCAGGTCCTGCAAATATGGCGGTCCTAGTCCATTTTGGACTTTATATGCAATTAATAAAATTTTCAATTGGATTCTAAGTTTTACAGGGAGCCAATGGAGGGAAGCTAACACTGGAGAGACGTGGTCTCTTGTTGATTCCTTTGCTGCATTTTGGACCAGCTGGAGGCTGTTCAGAGAATTACTTGGACATCCAGCCAACAACACATTACAGTAATCTAGTCTAGAAGATACGAACGCATGAATTAGTTTTTCGGCATCACTCTGGAAGAGGATGACGAAGATGGAAAAACACAGTCTTACAAACCTGATTAATATAGTGATTAAATGACATATCCTGATCAAAAATAACACCAAGGTTTTGCACAGTTTTACTGGAGGCCATTGCAACACCATCTAATCCCTTCCTAAGGTGTTTGGGACCACAAACAACAACTTCTGTTTTATCGGAATGTAGGAGCAAAAGATTATTGGACATCCAGTCCTTGATGTCTCTGGTAAGTGCCTAGAGACAACTTGTGTTGTAATAGACACCATATGAATAAAATTGAATTGAATTGAACTGATTTGAATTGAATAGCCATCTCTTCTAATCAGACCAGGCTTTCCCTAAAATGTCTTTGACAGTTTGACGTTGATGTTTTGACAGTACATCAATACTAAGTCCAGGAATAGTGTTGTGTTTTATCAAAACTAACTTGGACAAAATGACACAATTAATTACAAAAACTTGGAGGATATTATGGATCATCTAAACTCATCCTCCTGTTGTCTCGATATTTTACCTACAGCTTTCTTCAAGAAGGTTTTACTCGTCATGGCCTCTGATCTGATTGAAATAGTAAACATATCCCTTGTGTCAGGTGTTTCCCCCCAGACTTTGAGTACAGCAGTTCCATTCAACCATTGTTGATAAAGAACAATATATATCTATAATCTATATATTACTTAAGCGACTGCAGAATTTGGTTAGATTTTCTGACACAGTAGTTGACTGGTTTGACTGGAGTCTTACTTCTTTGTGTCAATAGTCAACATTACATTAGAATTGAAAAATAATAATAAAAAAAAATAAAATAAATAGATAAATAAATAAATAAATGGACCTGCGAGGGACCTGCAGTGTAAAGTAATTTATTTATTGCGTAGCACCAAGGGTTTTAGAGTAATGTAATTTCAATTCTCTGTATGAACCTCACATGAGGCAGAATTGACAATAAACATGACTGTGACTTTGACTTGACTATTTGCAATTCCCTCTCTCATACCAAAGCACTCTCAAGGCAGCCCAGTGCTGGTGGTATGGGCCCCAAGCACTGGTGCTGCTGTAGTGTGATATTGCAATGTGAAAAATATAACAGTTGGTAAAAGCAATAATCACATGAAGAGCTGCCATTCATGTCCAGATTGCGTTTTTTTTTTTATTGTTAAAAGTGAGTTACTTCGTGAGTATAAATGACAATTAACTCATTCAAGTCATCAATTTTCCCTTCATTACTTGGAGTTCAATAAGTTACAGTGCAATAACCGGATTACTCAACTGTTCTTAAACTTTACTACCTTCAGCTACTTAATACATGGATGTAACACTAAAATATGCACTTCTTATATGGTTATACTTTGTCAAAGTACATCTACATTATTTATAAAAATCTAAAACTCAATTACAATACATTACAATACCATGTAGTGTTCTCGATCAGTGTGTCGAACTGCTGACTAAACACCAAGTTAAACCTCGTCGAATGAAGACAGAGTCGTCGTAAGATTCAACGTTTACTTCGTGCACTTCTTTATCGACTTTCGATGAAAACTGCAACAAACATTACAAAATACGTTCAATATACTAACAACGAACATTTTATAAATTCCACAATCATTCTTACATTAACAGAAATAACTTACAGCATTGCCTGTACGATGAGGATATTGGGTGAACATGGATTGAGTCCAAGCTGTCGTTACAGGTCAGCCGTGTTTCTCGAAAAACCCAAACACCCCGGATAACTTAAAACAGGAAGTGACATATGCTAATGGCTCTGTCAAAATAAACTTCTTATATAAAACTTCAACATCCGGTAAAATAAAGGCTCTTCTTAACTAAGATCATTACTAATAAAGATACAACGAATTAGGATTATCTAAACCAACATAAAGAGATGTTTGTAAAACATCACACTCCCCGCCTGACCTCTGTGAGGTCATTACGACTGCTGAGGAGTGTAAACATCAGCCGGTAGGCAGAAGCAGAACAACTTCTGTAACAGGTCTCTGAAAGGATTTCGGGACGCCTTGATCGGTTGTTGTCACTTCGACCTTCCGTACAAAACCATCTGTCCCAGGAAAAGTGGCGGTAATCCTAGCCATTGGCCAACAGTTCCGAACAACTTGCTTGTCTCGGAGCAGGACTAAATCTCCAATTTGAAGATTCCGACGTGGTGTTGTCCATTTCTGTCTGCTTTGCAGAGTGGGTAAGTATTCTCGGCTCCATCTACTCCAAAATTGGTTTGCAAGAACCTGCACTCGTTTCCACTGGTTTGTGTAAAGGTCCTTGTTGTTGAAGTCTCCAGGGGGAGGGGGAACTCCTGACTTCTGAGTAAGGAGCATCGATGGTGAGAGAATAAAGGGTTGCTGTGGATCTGCTGATACAGGTAGGAGCGGTCGTGCGTTCAAAATGGCGGTGACCTCAGCCATAAATGTGCAAAGCACTTCCTGAGTTAGATGACTCTTGTGGTGTAGTAACAGAGTCCAGAATCCTCCTGGCAGCCCCAATCATACGCTCCCAGCAGCCTCCCATGTGGGATGCACATGGTGGGTTAAATTTCCAGCTGCACCCTTGTTCACTCAGGTACTTCTGCACAGTTTTGTCCATGCCAAGCTCTTTACATGCTCCTATGAAGTTAGTACCACAATCGGACTGGAGTTGCTTTGCTGGGCCTCTGAGTGCAAAGAAACATCTAAGAGCATTTATGCAGCTGGAAGAGTCCATCGACTCTATCACTTCGATGTGCACGGCCCTTGAACTAAGACAGCTGAACATGATGGCCCATCGCTTACTCTCTGCTTGCCCTCCTCTGGTGCGCCTAGCCGTGACAGACCAGGGCCCAAAGACATCAAGTCCCACATATGTGAATGGAGAACAAGCTTTAAGGCGTTCAGGGGGTAGGTCAGCCATGCACTGTCTGTGTAGAACTGGACAGCATCAAACTTAAGATCCAGCTCATCCTGGATAAGATCCGCCATCTCAACTGCACCACAGAGCTCAAGCCTAGGGATGGTTGGCTCTGCCTGAGGAGCCAGCTTAGCCTTGCCCATTACAAATCCCACCTCGGCTTTTCCACCTTCCTGAACAGTCTTTATATAGGCCACGGTGCCAATAGCTTTGCTCGAGGCGTCTGAAAACACATGTAGTTCTGTGCACACTGCACCCGGTGAGGTAGAGGTATACACCCGTGGAACATGAACTCCCTTTCTTGGAGGGAATCTCTCCAAGCCTCCCATCCTTTGAACTTGTCGTCTGGGAGTGGCGTATCACAGTCAGACAGCTGAGTGGTAAGTTCCCTGAGAAGGGCTCTTCCCTGGATCGTGACGGGCACCAGCAAGCCTAGAGGGTCGAAGATACTGTTCACTGTAGAAGGAATCCCACGACGAGTATATGGTTTCCTTACGTTTGACACAGCATAGGTGAACGTGTCCGTTTGGATTTCCTAGAGTAATCCCAAGCTTCTTTGTGTGGATACTTCCTCTCCACTTAGATCCAACTCTTTGGCTATTGCAGCACAGTCATCAGGGGAAAATGCTTCAGTGACTGCCTTGGAATTTGACACAAACTTGTGCAGTCGAAGGTTTGACTCTGTGAGTGAAGTCTGTGTCCGCTGGAGCAGATTAATGGCTTCTGCTTCCGAGGAGACAGATATTAAACCATCATCCATGTAAAAATGTCTTTCAACGAACTGAACTGTATCATCACCATGTTTCTGAGCATTCTCTCTGATGGCCTTCCGCAGCCCATAGATGGCAACTGCAGGTGACGGTGTGTTACCAAAGACGTGGACTTTCATCCGGTACTCGATGACAGGCTCTCCCAGTTCATTGTTCTTGTGCCAAAGAAAGCGAAGGAAATTACGGTGATCTTCACGCACTAAGAAACAGTGGAACATTTGCTGAATGTCTGCAAGGACAGCAACTCTTTCTTTCCGGAAGCAGAGAAGGACACCAAGCAGAGAGTTGTTAAGGTCGGGTCCTGTGAGGAGCACATCATTGAGAGAGATTCCACAATGTTTGGCGCTGGAGTCAAACACAACCCTGATTTGGTTTGGCTTTTGTGGATGGTAGACGCCGAAAGATGGTAAGTACCAGCATTCCTCATTCTGCTTTAAAGGTGGAGCTACCTCAGCATGCCCGCTGGCTAATATTTTTCCCATGAATGTTAAATATTGTTCTTGCATCGCAGGCTTCCTTTTCAATGTCTGCTGAAGAATAGTAAAGCGTTTAACAGCCTGTTCTTTGTTGTTTGTGAGGCGCTGACGTGGTTCTTTAAATGGGAGTGGTGCAACCCAATTGTTGGCGTCATCCATGTATACACTTGTGTCCATAATCTTCAGAAAGAGTGCATCTTCCCTTGATAGAGCGCGTTTGTTGTCGTGATCTGTGCAACTGAAGACCGAGTGTCCTAGCATCTTCTCTGGTAATTTGCTAGGCCTGTTGAAGTCTTGTTCTGTTTCTTTTATACACATCAAGCTGTCGCAGGGTTCAAAGATTGAATGGTGATTGGACTGCCATATGCTCGTCTTGAACGTATTGACTGTGGGCTTGTGTGCTCTGCCTAAGCAGACCTCACCAATCACTGTCCAGCCCAAATCCAGACGCTGGGCAAAGGGGGCATTGTGTGGTCCATTGACCTGCTCTCTGACTTTATGTACTCTAAGTACATCTCTTCCAAGCAACAGAAGTATTTCTGCTTTCGGATCCAATTCCGGAATATGCTGAGAAATGTGCTGCAGGTGTGGTTGCTGCAGTACCGCGTCCGGGGTTGCAATTTCAGCCCGATTGTTCGGGATGGATTGACATTCCAGGAGACATGGTAGAGACATTAGAGTCTTGCCATCCAATGACTCAATTTGGAAGCCTTCTGCCTGCTTACCATATGTCTCCACTGTCCCAGAGCAAGTTGTAAGGTGGTATGGGATTGGCTCGCTATCCAAACAAAACTGATCAAAAAACGCTGGTCAAGCCAGAGATCGGTTGCTCTTGTCATCAAGAATTACATAAGCTTTAATGGCTTTCGTCCTGTCACTTTTGTGGAAAACCTTAGCAAGACAGATCTTGGAGCATGAGCGACCCCATTGACTTGAACCGCAAACTTCTGTGCAACTTGTGCTAACGTCACACATGTTAGACTCTTCTTCCTCCCCGCCGTTCTCTTGCGGTGGTAGAGAGTTCTTGGTATTTTGAGGTAACAGTCCAGGATGCATGGCTGTATCATGGTTGATACTTCCACATTCGTAGCATTTCACCGACATCTTGCAGTCTCTGTCAAGGTGGGAAGTTGAGGAACAACATTTGAAACATATTCGTTTCTCCTTGAGGAAGGCTTTTCTGTCACCAATAGGCCTTTTCCTAAATGTCCTGCATTTCTTGAGAGGGTGTGGCTTGTCATGCAGGGGGCAGTACTTATCAAGGTCTATATTGGCCGAAGAGACATCTGTTTTATGGACTGTGATGGGTTTGTTGGCATTGAAATTCCTTCCAAAGTTTTTGTCGAGTCGCGTAATTGGTGTTATGCTTTGATACATAAAACAAGGATCATTTCTCTTCTTTGCTTCACGACAGATGAAGTTGCAGAAAAAGACAAATGGGGGGAAGCGACCATCATTTTCTTCTTTGTATGATCAACCCAACGACATCCAATTTTCCTGCAGTCCATATTGAAGTTTATCAACTATCGGTGCGATTCCACGAGATGTGTCCAAATATGACAGGCCAGTTAGATATCCATCCTCTTTGGCTCCCTGGATCTCCATGAGCAGATCTCCAAGTTCACGTAATTTAGTGTTGTCCTTGGCTGAAATCCTGAGAAAGCTGTCCAGTCGTTGAAAAAGTGACTTTTCGATTATTTCTGGAGCGGCGTACCAGTCGCGTAGTCTTTCCCACGCCTTTTCCAGGGCCAGATCAACATTGTTTATGTAGACGGAGCGCACACGCCTGACCTGTTCACCAGATTCTTTCCCAAGCCACTTTATCATGAGGTCTAGCTCCTGGCTAGCCGTAAGGTTGACATCCGCAGCTGTGTTATTGAATGATGACTGCCATGCTCGGACGTTTTCTGGCTTGTCGTCAAACTGGTAAAGGCTAGAGGTGATGAGGTCTCGTCGTGCAAAGTACTGTGCTAACAGCGCAGCCTGGTGCAGCGTGACAGCAGAGGTATCATGTAGGGGTAAGTATGGTGGAGCATGTACATTCATGGTGGGATTGGTTTTGTCAGCTTTAAATCTTCTTTCTAGGCAGCACGGTGGCTTAGTGGTTAGCACTGTTGCCTCACAGCAAGAAGGTTCCCGGTTCAATTCCTGGCCCGGTGGGTCTTTCTGTGTGGAGTTTGCATGTTCTCCCCGTGCTTGCGTGGGTTCCCTCCGGGTACTCCAGCCTCCTCCCACTGTCCAAAAACATGCAGGGTTAATTGATCATTCTAAATTCTCCCTAGGTGTGAATGTGAGTGTGATTGGTTGTTTGTATGTGGCCCTGGATGGACTGGCGACCTGTCCAGGGTGGACCCCTGCCTTTCGCCTGATATGCGTCGGGATAGGCTCCGACAGACCCCCGTGACCTGGAAACAGATTAAGCGGGTATAGATAATGGATGGAAATCTTCTTTCTGATTTAACTTGCTTAGTTATAGTTGGTATTTGCAAACCAGTGTTATCTTCTGCTCTTGAGCTTAGTCTTTCAGGAACAGGATGTGATACTGAAGGGTTTGATGGAGGGTCCCATGTTACAAGGCTATCTTGTGTCTGTTCGGATGGTTCTGCTTGTGGATCTTTGAAGGAGGAACTTGAAGATGATTTCTGGAGCTTAATCTGCGACTGAACATACTCCTTTGTTCGCTGAATATTTATATTTTCTGATTTATCTTTTCCGTTCTCAACCACAGAATCCATTGCAGCAGCCTCCTCTAAAACCTGAGCCTCCACAATAGCTGCCTCCGCTTCTCATTTCCGTGTTAACACTTCTAATTCGGTGTCTATCCGGATAGCTTCCAGCTGACATTGTGCCTCTCTCGTCTTACTTTATGCTTCTTTTGCAGCCTTTTCCTATTTAAGTTTTGCTTCGTCACCAGCATATGATGCTCTTACTTTCGCGGCTTCGGCTCTGGCTCTGGCTTGCGCTACGCTTGCCGATGACGTCGAGCTTTTGGCGCTTCTAACGCTGCGTGCTGACGATCTGTGACTCGATGCCATGTTGCTCACTTTCGAACATCGAATGGTGCTTTTTCACTGTAGTGTTCTCGATCAGTGTGTCGAACTGCTGACTAAACACCAAGTTAAACCTTGTCGAATGAAGACAGAGTCGTCGTAAGATTCAACGTTTACTTCGTGCACTTCTTCATCGACTTTCGATGAAAACTGCAACAAACATTACAAAATACGTTCAATATACTAACAACGAACATTTTATAAATTCCACAATCATTCTTACATTAACAGAAATAACTTACAGCATTGCCTGTATGATGAGGATATTGGGTGAACATGGATTGAGTCCAAGCTGTCGTTACAGGTCAGCCGTGTTTCTCGAAAAACCCAAACACCCCAGATAACTTAAAACAGGAAGTGACATATGCTAATGGCCCTGTCAAAATAAACTTCTTATATAAAACTTCAACATCCGGTAAAATAAAGGCTCTTCTTAACTAAGATCATTACTAATAAAGATACAACGAATTAGGATTATCTAAACCAACATAAAGAGATGTTTGTAAAACATCACATACCATATAAACATTCTTTATGGACAAATAAGTACTACTTTATTATAGGCACTTGTAGATACTTTGTACAAGTACCTAAATTAACAACAGTGCATAATAATGACAAAAAAGTCAAATAAAGAGCATACGAAATGCCATGAGATTCTTTGCTACGTAATCTCGCATGATTTCCCAAACTGCTATTAAAGTAAACCTTGACTGCTTCAACTTACAAATATTAGCAAGTAAACATTGTCACAGTACAAAATACTGATAAAACAATAAGTAATGAACTTATAATGTTATCTATGGGCTGTTTCACTGTGTACTGACCTGAAAAATATATAAAAGTTGGTAAGCACAATAATCACACGAAGTGTAAACAACACTCCCACAATAAACGTTACACTTTGCCCTTTTTCAGCTCTTTACCCTTAAAAAAATTCAGAAAAGCACTACTAAATGACATGATAATGTTTCTTAAAGCAAATGTAATCTTGTTGTACCCCAAATAAAACATGTTTAATGTTACCAACTAGAAAATAATAAAATAACTCAACAATGTGGTACATATTTTTAAGTGCACCACAGTGGCACAGCAGCCCCTCCATGGTCTAGTCAGAGCTCAAGGCATTCACCACGCAGCGTTCTGCAAATGAATTGCCTTATTGCTTGATGCACCTTGAATTGCCCTATTACTGGACTTTTCTTGCCTTAATAACTTAATCTTAATTATCTATCCAAGCACTTAATCTGGATTAGACAGACAAAGGACCACAATGATATTGTTTTCCATTTTTAATTTGAATTCAAAATGCCAAGGAAACCTATCCAGGGTGTGCAAACTCCACACAGAAATCAGGAATCAAACCAGGAACCTTCTTAGTGAAGTGACTGTCAGGTGTTCTCCTGGAGGTCCTCTGGATGTTCTATATTAGTCCCCTAGTCAAAGTGTTGTTAGGACACACTGAAATATTAACTTTGACTTTCTACTTTACTTTGTTAACTTGACACCTCTACCAACATACCATTGTAACTACCGGCATGCTGGGTTTCCAAGTAATTGAGATCAGGTAAGCTTTTGGTTGCACCCTCAAAATCCAGTTGAGCTCATGGTCTGGTCACAGTTTTAGTGTCAAGCAGTCATACTAAGCTCTAGTTTAACACTAGTGCAGTTCAAATGTCAGTCTGAAAGTAGGGGACTCTGCTTAAACGCAAAATTTGATTTACATAATTATTTCAAATGGTTTTGGGATGTAAGGTAATAACTGACCTTTTAAATAAAATTAATGTTTACCACAAAATGGTATTTACTGCTACTACTACTGTCATTTAGTAGATGCTTTTATCCAAAGCAATATGCAACTGAGGGTACACAAGCAAGAAATCAAATAGGAGGGCATGGACAAGCGGTGGTCAGGCTGCTTTGAGTCCAGTAAGACACAGGTGCTGCCATGCTAGTGCTAGAGGTTTTTTTTTTTGTTTTTTTTGTTTGTTCCCTTCACCCTACCTATTGTCTTTTATTCAGCAAAAAGTAACATCATAATATAATCTTGGCATAAGTGCATGCAGCTTTCTTAGTGGTGAGTCATGCAAAGAGATGGACAAATCTTCTAACTCAGATGAGCAGAGAAGTTTAACTAAATGTGGAAATGCTCCTTAAAGAACTGAGTCTTTAGCTTGCTTTTAAAAGTAGGTATGGACCCTGTAAATCAGACAGAGTTTTTACTTGACATATCTTTATATCTCAAAGAATCAAAGAATGTCTAGTGCTCTATCTCTATCTCTATCTCTATTTAGATGTATATGGCACTGTTGTTAGGATTGTTTATCCTAGTTTGTTTTTTTTGTTTATTTGTAAATCAATAACCTCAGAAACTAAAATTAGTCAAAACAAAACTAGAAATAAACTAAAACTACCACATTTTTCAAAACTAAAACTACTGATGTGCTTGTTAAACTAATTTAAACTAAACTGGAATAATAAAACAAACTGAAAAAGGAAATAAAAAACTATTAGAAAATTATCACCAATTTCTCACAAGTGTACTAGTTTTATTTTGCATGACATCTCCTCCAGAGGGGTGGACGGATAGTTGTGAAAGTAATTTGTCAAACTGGTTTTAGAACTGACCACAGTATGACTACTGCTGCAATGACTGTGACATCATGTCAATAGTTGGGTAGAAAACAGCATTCTTATCAGTGGTTGCTTTAAATGATTGGATTTAGTGGATGACATGCTGTTGAGAATACTCTGTAAAGCTTGTTTCCATCCTGAAGCTATTACATTATAAGAAATGATATTCAAATTCAAAAATATTTTATTAATACATAGAGGAAATGTAATTATTACAGTAGTTTTCATGATTTAAGTCTCTTCAAAGATTAATTGTAAAGTGTTGGTGCTGTGAGTAGGAAGGATCTCCTGTAGCGGATCTGAAGAAGCCTCTGACATGTTGCAGATTGAGCATAGTGTATATGCTGAGAGCCAAAAATGTAGATTCTTCTAAATGACTAAAGGGTTATGCAAGGTTCTATTTCATGACCTTTGCCATTTTTATTATTGGAAGTTTTAGGCAAGGACATTCAAGCCAAAATGCATTGTTATGTTTGTAGAACTTATATTTTAATATCTCACATATTTCTCTTTACATCTTAAAATAGCTTGTAATGTTAAGTAAGTATATATATATATATATATATATATATATACATTTTCTGCAGGGTCACAGGGGTGAGGTGATGAATAACAGCCGTAGTGGTGCTTTAGCTGAAATTTACCTGCTCTGGTCAACATCTCTCTTTACACCTTCAACATGGGATGTGCATTTCTCTGAGTCATCTTACATCTTTGAAATACTTGGCTGATTAGATGTTTGATTATTATCTTGCTAGAATGGCCCCAAGACTTTGTAATACCACACAGATCCTTTGGCATTAACTATAGTTAGTCAGTGATTGTATGGTATGTCTTGGCCAATGAAAGCCCTCTTTATGGGGCTACCGATAGCAACAATTACTTTGCGCTTAGACATGCTCAACAAGCTTCAAACAGAATATCAAGACTGCAATACTAGAGCAGATAAGATGAGAAGATTAAAATCCTCTCCGTTTGCCTTATCATAGAGCCATTGGGTGCTGGAATTACAATCGCTTCATGTTGAAGACTGACCCTCATATAGATAAAACCTCATTTTCCTATACAGGGTTTGAAGTTATGAAATTTAAAAATGATTTAACTCAGTCCTATCACATCCAATGGCTTAACACTTTTTTTTATATCGTTTAAGTTGAATATTAGATATTCCAGCCTTTATAGATTACATGATTAGTAACCAATATAAGAAAAATGATGGTTGGCACTGAGAGGGGCTTGGCTGTGTAGAGAGTGGAACTCCACGCTCGACTGGAACCATGTGACTTCCAGCCAGGGAAGCCCCTTTCCCTGACAACTAACCCTAACTCTAACACCGAACTCTAACCACTCTGCTCTAGTCTAAAGTTTAGGTCAGTGGACCTCCACTCAGCACATTCTGCAACTAGGTGCTCTTGGAGGCATTTGGTTCCAAAGGTCAGTTCTCAGAGCCATTCCTTCCCTTTTACTCGTTTGGGCCACACCTGGTCAGAGGCTGTCACACAAACACTGATTGTGCTGTTTAGTTACTAAGTCCTGGTGTTCTGGTGGTGCACCATCTTAAATTTTATAATTTTAAATACAAATTATTAATAACAATGAATAACAAGATGAGCACAACATGTCATAAACACAATATGCACCATGTAACATCAACAAAACAACACTCCAATTCCCCAAACAATGTCTGTCTGGCTAAGGTTTAATTTTCCATGTTGAATTGTATAACAATTAAAGTGCCATGCACACTTGAACATCAATATTTCATTGCAGGAAACTGGCTGCCTTGACTCCAGCATGCTGGCATATAAAACTAGAAAAGTCCTCTTTCCACTGATACCAGGCCTGTAAATCCTGAGCGAACCAGTTCTCATCCACAATCAAGCAGCCAAATTTTACAGTTGCTGTGTCAATGTTTGTGCTCATGACTAAATATTTTATCAAACCTTTCAAAACGATTGCGTATATAATTTGCTTATATTGTCATAGCTATTTAAGTCACTCCTCACAGCACTAAGTACTTGGCTAGTTTTTAAGCATTTTGTTAAGATGTTGATTAAATGTTAAAATAACTATCTGAATGACAGGCGCCCATAATAATGTGCGAGGATCAGTGTCATTTAGCTAAGATATGCATCATTCAATCACACTGTCATAAAGGAGCAATTAGGATTGTGAGTTCTGTGTTTTGCAGCCTGGTGCCAGTCCTCAGTCTGAGCTTGCCAGGGCCTGTCCTTGACCTTTAAATGTGCTGTTATTGTGAGACTTTCAACATAGTGTTTGTCTGAGAGCTGGCACAATGATATGGCTCAGCATTTTTAATACTTTACTCAATTCATTTGAATACACAAAAGACCTAAACATGAAATGTACTGTTTCTGCATTTGAGTTTGTAGCACTTTAACGCTTCAATTCTCTCAATACAAACCACCAGGCTGTGTCATTTCCTCATTGTCAAAAGAATCCTCATGATATTAGTTTTGTATCACCGTCTAGCTCTAATGTATATAAAGAGTATTTAGGCATGTTGTGATTTAATCATCAGGCTGTTTTGTTGATTTTTATAAGCATTATTTGTTCTGAAATACAAACAGTGTAACGTATTGCTATGATTCACTTTAGTGCCTTCAACCTCATTCTTTTGCTCTGAAAATCCACAGAGACCTCATCTTGACTCATTGCACGCAGTCACAGTCTCCCAGGTCTTCCCTAAGATCTCTGTAGCCTAAGTCACTAAGCTAGAGAACAGAGACTTACATTTTGCAGCTCTTACAGAGTGAAACTCTGCGTGATGCTGTTCCCTCAACTGAAACAGACATAAACAAAAAGCTTTCTTAAATGCAAGTGTGTGTCAAGTTACTTGTCAGACAGCACAACAGACAGTAAGAGGGTGTACAAAACACCAGATCCTGAGCGTGAGTTGTTTAACATTATGTAATTTATTATTAATTCAGCTGGTATTCAGAGTGCAGAAAAACAGCTTCACTTTCAAACTATGTACATCCCTGTACATAGTTGAATGAAATACCATACATTTCCAAGGAGCCTTCTGTAAATCATATTAACAGATTGTTTATATATATATATATATATATATATATATATATATATATATATATATATATATATATATATATATATATATACTGCTATTTACAGAAAATCATTTACACATAATCACCAGCGTTACTGTAGGTTACTATTACCAGTACCTCATTTTCTGATGTGTAAACTAAAAATGTATTTATGACCTGTAAATTTGCAGTTATTGTAAATGTTTAGTATATGCTGGATGACATCCTTTACATTCAGAGCAAGTAATTGTATTTTATGAATCTGCAGTAATTTCCTGTTAACAAATAACCAATAGTATTTTCTGTTAATTTTTTCTGTTTCTGTTAATTAAAGTTGTTCTCTCTGAAACCTAACTGATGGGTAATCAAGGCTTATTTAGCTTTCACAGATATGTTGACATTTCTTGTCATTAACAACAAATCTTTACAATTTAAATTTAAGAGGACAGAAATGAGACCATAATGTCTTTCCAGTATTTTCAAGGCAAGTCATTTGTATTCTTGTAAAAGACTAGCTCCAGTACCAATATCTCTCTTGACCAACTTCAATGTTATGGAAACTAAATGCTCTATCCTAATGTACGGGGACCCATATCATACTATGGCCTTCATGTTCAGATTGATTCCCAGCGTTATTTGCTTAGCCTTTACGTTCACAAGTATGTGACCACACCACCTGCTGCTTCAGCTCACTCTGAATGATTAAGGATTATGTTATTTAAATTCATACCTTTGTGTATAAGACCTTTAATGTAAAGCAAAATGTGGTGGCGCACCAATAGGAGCCTACAAGTACCCTCTAGTATCCTAGTACACCGGAGTCATATTCCTTCTCAAGTGAATCTATATCAGTTTATGATGGGGTTTTTTTCAAGCTATTCAGTGAAAAAGGCTGACCTTTAATTTTAATTTCTGTTTCTGACATCTTTCCCCCTCCTGCAGGTCAAAGGCCACAGTATTGTCTCCTGGCGTCAAAGCATTGGCTGAATATACTGTGCAATAAGGCATTGACTCTAACACAGTTTTCTCTTCCATAACTTTCCAGGTGCTGGATACACAGGGCACAATATCAGGTACGTTAGTACTTTAATACATTTTGCATTGAGCTGCCAGGAGTGAGGATTTTATCAGCCCCTCTGCCGTTGCTCAGGGGCCAGAGTCCCATATGAGACATATTGCCACTTGGACCTTGTTGTGCAAAATTGATAAGAGACCACTGGTGTGAAGAAGGCATCATGATGTGTCAGTGCTGTATTGATGCATTCATCTTATATTTTATACAATGAAAGTCATGTTTTACATGTCTAGCTCAATTTTAGAGAATGTTCATGTAATAGTTTAAATTAGTTCAATGTTTTTAAAACCAAATCTCATAACTTCGCATAGATTTTGGAAACTCCTCTTAGATATGATTTTAGATCTTAGGTCTTTAAGAGCTTGATGATCATAACATCCAGAATATAATTAATAAAATTAACTTATTTACAATGAATGTATAAATATAGAAATGCTAGTTATCTGAAACAGGTGTTAACTGGCCAGACCATGTTTGTGGCCCCTGAATACTTGTTCCTTACAGATTCTTTCATTTCATCTGTCCTTCAGCAAGATCATTACATCATCAGCATTACATTTGAAAATGGGCCCATGTGAGCCCAGGTGCTGAGAAGCCACATGATAAAAAAGTTTCTTATTTGTATGTGAAATACACCTTAGGCAGCTTGTTTTTCTCTAAACACTTTGGTTCCAGTTCTGGGGGGTCTGCTGCTGTTCTCTACAGGCAAAGAGGTAATTTTTCATGTATTCCCACAGTGGCCTTCTCTCTGTGCGTCAGGTCTGCTATTTCAGTCCAGTGTTGCAACACCATCGGCGGTAGCACTGGCAGTTATTGCTCCTTCAGCTGCATGTCTTCTTGTCTGCATTGAGATGCCTTCAATACGGGCAGTTTTCCTTAGTTTGTCCTCAGTCAGGCATTCCCTCTGCTGCAGCTCTGCTTAGCCTCTCAGATCCACTCACACATATTGAACTTACTTAGTCTTTCTTTCCTCCTCTTGGTGGTTACCTGCTCTCATCTTCTACAGTTACATTATTAAAGGAATGTTCTCGAGTTAAATTAGCCCAAGGTCTATTACTAGATGGTAATGAGTCTTTTGTTCAGAAGCAAATCGAAGAGGAATGAGTAGGAGCATTCATGGACATTTCTTCATGGAAGCAATGGCCATGAACTCTCCTATTCCTTTTGTGCGTATTGACTGTAGAATATAGTAAGAGTATTGACAGCAGTATATCCAATCTTCAGTAGTTAATTGGTACAGAGTGAAATGTGATCTGAAATTGATTTTGCATGAGCAGAAAACAATTCTTTTTTTATAAACGTATGTACACTTGCAAAGCTAGAAGTACCTTGGTTGATCTGCAGGTTAGTTGGACTCTGTCCACATTGTCACTTAACTTTCTTTTGATTAAAAAAAAATATTTTAATCCCAATCACTACGATTGATGACGTATGTTTTAACAAAAAACAAACAAACAAATAAAAACATAAGTAGCATTCATTGTTAACATATTTCGTCTTCCCTTTATTCTTTTGTTGCACTCTTCTTTTTCATCTCCTTGTATGCTGCTGGCAGTTTGCAAACAGCAAGAAAATGCTGAAGTTTATATCCAAAACGATTGAGTGACAGTCGACTCAGCCAATCGCTTGCCGGTATTACTTCCTTATTAGAATCGTTATGCCACCGCCCTTCATCCGTTTGTACGAACCCAGCTTCGGCTAAATGCGACGCTCATTTTTATTTCGCCGTCGACTAAACATATGAAACGGTTTATCGCTCTGTAAGTGTCTGCCGGCAGCTCTGCTGATATTGCGGCGGGGTTCGGCTGGGAGCAAAGCAAACTTTTCAGTACATGCAGTGTGCGTGTCCTCGTTTGCAACATGGCTTCAAAACCGGTCTCCAGAGACCAACGGGTCACGTGACGGAATGTTCCGCCCATCGTGGTTTACCGGTACATGTGAAGGAGACAGACTGGTGAAAACACCCAGTGCAGCAGACATCAGCAAACAGTCGCTCGGAGGAGGGACAACAGGCCTCCACACAGGCTATCTTTGGAACTGCGAACTGCACTACTTTCTATACTGACTTTTGTCAAAAGGCTGCACGCATGATGTAAAGACATTGCTTTGAAGTAAAATCTTCAGTAGGAAACGATACCCAGATGATATGCAGCCTCAGTAAAGTAAGTGAGGTCACCCTAAATACTGTACTAAATAAATAAATAAATACTAAATACCATCCATCCATCCATCCATCCATCCATCCATCCATCCATCCATCCATCCATCCATCCATCCATCCATCCATCCATCCATCCATCCATCCATCCATCCATCCATCCTCTATAACTGTCTATTCCTATTTAGAGCCATTGAGGTCTGCTGAAGCCAATCCCAGCTCTCTTCAGGTAGAAGACATGGGTACACCCCGGACTGGTGACCAGTCCTTCATTATATTTTACTTTTGGTGAATAATAAGTATTTTTAATTCAATTGTGCTCCTGATTGACCACTTGTTATTCTTTGATGAGATTTCCTTTTGCCCTTCTACTTTTAAAAGTATTTTGTATAAATACACTGTAATTAGCCCCTATGTTAGGCAAAATCTAACAAAGTAAGATATAAATAGGCAGACTGCTGTAGGTAGCTGGAGGAGAGAGGTAACATTTGCACCACAGGTAGGTTGAAAAACTACAATTAAATCTCAATTGGCTATCAAGCAGGCAATATTTTAAATTTCAATAAAAGAGATACAAAATAATGACAACATTTTGTTTTTTCCTATATCGTTGAGACCATTTCCGAACAGGATTTGCTTGTGTGGAATTAGATGCTCAGCAACTTTAATGGTCTATTTCCAAAACCTGAAAAAAAAACAAACAAACATAAAAAGAAACTAATGAAATCGGCAAAATTAAAATGTGTCATCAGAGCAAGCTGTAGTTCTCTCCAGTGTTTTGCTCAAGAGTCGCTCCATTAATTGCTGTGAGCTGTCATTATTCACAAGGGTTTATAATTAGGAGGGAGTCAGGAGTGTTTTATGCTGGATAATCGCATGTGTCGACCCACTACCATTTATCTGGGAAGCAGTAAGCTACAGTATCATTGTGAAATCAAGGGAGGCAGCTTTGAACCTTGTTGCTTGAAAATGATTTAAAAAGCGCTCATCAAACAGATTGCTTTTTGTACGTATCGCTCTTCCTTAATTTAGAGATTTTGATTATACGCTGTGGAGCCATGATCAGTTTTCTCTTGAATTTGGGTGCAGCAGCCAGCTTCACACAAGTGCTCTGCTGAAGGAGATGAAAGCTAAAAGATATGCAAAAATGGCTTCATATTTTTCACAAATTTAAAACCCTACTCCAGACACGTATAATAAGTAGTCCGAGGCTGGCTAACTGGAAAAGCTTGTCATCCTTTATTTCTCTGTAATATACTATAAAATGAACAGGCCCAGAACCCTTTTACTCGAGTTTGTGTCCTTGCCTGACATGTAGGTCAAAGACACAATAAAGCTCTAAGGGTTTGAAAAAGACTTCATCGAACATTTGTAAGGCGTGCTTAATTGCTTCACATTTGTCTGCTTGTACGAAATGGCATCCTCTAAACTATTTCAATCTTCTAACAGTTTGTATACTTTCAGAAAACTCAAATATGACTGTGTTAACATTTCCCAATTGTTCTTATGGCTCTGTGCATGTACCATATGGTGCCATGTGGTGTTGTTGCACAGGCTGCTCAAAATGCAGAAAATTTAAATTAATTTCCCTCTATAAAGTCAGGGGCATCCATTTGGATTTACATGCCGTGTCACAGTAGCCACATGGGGACTGTGAGAGAGTAGGACCAGTCGGCAGCCTTACCAACAACTACTGCAGCAGCTGTTTTCCTCGATGTCGACAGTTTTCTAAAGTAATGTGCTTCTAAACTTGATGGGCTAGAGCAGCTTGCTCTTGTTTAATTTTGTTCGGTGGTAGCAACCGCCACCAAAACTGACATGTCTCAAACTCAGCTTTTGCTGTAAGGAAGTGAGGACTAAATGCCATCCTCAAGCTACTCTTGAGTAAAATGGATGTTACACTGAGACAAAAGAAAAGTCATGGCTGGTTGCTGTGCTTTTCATTATTTAGCACCAGGGGGGCTGCACAGTAAACAGTTGGTCTCACTCTTAATTTGAAATGGCATTTTCTTGCAGCGTTGAACCTTTTGAAAAATGTGCTTCTGAAGTTTTAGAAGGATGACTATCTTGTGTTGTAACTGCATGAAAAAGGTTTTCCTAGGAGGCTTCCTCTGACTATAAAATGTGGAGTTTTTATGACCCCATCAATGGAAATAACTCTGAAATGGCTGGATCTAAATTCTGCTGTACATTATAAGGTAGCAGGAGATGAGGTGGCCCTGTTAGTAAAACAAGAGAATGGTCCTAAAGCCTTTTGATTTTATCAAGAAAAAAAACAGTTAAAGCATAATCAATTTTCCATGTGAAAATCATAAATATTCACATTTCGTCAACAAACTGTGCAGTTCAGAAACCACCATTGTTTAGCATGAGCAAAGGTGTAAAATTACAATTTATATTTTAATATTTTTTCAATATGTTTTGGTTGGATCTTATAGATCTTATGCTTTTGTGAGTTTGGACTTATTTTTCTTAGATAAGCTATTGTGTTAAGTAACTGTTTTTTGTTTAGCCAATATTGGTGTTAGTTACTTTTTTTTGTTGTAGACTATTTATTTATATATTTATTTTTTCTCTTTAGTAGCTTTTCTTAGAGGTGGAAGTTAAATGTGAATGAAAATAAGAAAGTATACATATGTGTGTGTGTGTGTGCGCACCTGTGTGCGCTTCATTTTACAAAAGGTAACATTTAAAATCCGAATTCCATTTTAGACTTAAGTAAAAATATTTGCACTGGACATCAGTTATAAATGATTTTACAAGATCTCCGTTTACTGACTAGTCCCCTGCATGTGAGCAACAAAAAAACATTTTTAAAATAATTTTTGAACTGTCTGCCAGGCAAACGCTCTAAGTTTATTAAAAGTGGCTGTATTGCCCTTTCTTACATACTACTTATATCACCTCCTCATACATTTACTTTCATAAGCTTTTGCTCAGTGAGACATAAGCAACACACTTCGTCTCCATTCCTGCATCAGTAAATCTGTTACTGATCTCATGGTCTGCTTAAGAAAGCTTTGAACACCACGTACCAGGATTAGTTACACCTGGCTTGACATAGCTGCTCCTTCTCATTCTGGTTGGGCGTTTGTGCAAAGCAGTAAGCCTAGATGAATCCAATAAAATATTTTAGGCCCTGCATTGTCAGACATCCTGGATTTCTTAATTCTATTCTTTTGTGTAACAGGCCAGTCGTGTCCTCAGTTCAAAGACATAAATGGATGTTAAATGAAAAGCACAGAGCTGAACATTACCCTGTCTCAACCTTTTTGAGTCTTGTTGCTGCCATCAAATGTAGAGTTAATCTATATTTCTCTTAGGATGAAACATTTCTTTAGTTTAAACATTTGATAGTTTTTTTCTGTTTGTAATGTTAATTTACTAGATTAGCATAGTATTACATTCTGTTTCTATTTACATTTTACCCAACATCCCAACTTTTTCAAAACCAGGGTTATACATAGCCACCGTTGACATTTCCTCCCACCAAAGGAAAGTTCTCCCGTATCTTTTGGATACTGTATTTCATTTTATTTGTTTTTTTGATGGCGCCCTTCTTCTGTTTTACGATGCCTTCCTTCATACAGCTGAGAACCACGATTTGTTCAGCTCATAACCAAAAGCTTCCTTAAGATCTGGAGCTGTTATTCTGCATAATTCTTACCCTCAGTGATCTGTGTTATGTATTTGGATATATGTCAAATAGCTATTTTATTTTGAAGAGTAGCCACTTAAGTAAATTTGCTCCATTGGTATAATTTTAGACTGATCCTTTACCTTCAGAACAGGTAACTTTTTTGGCTTTATGCAAATCAACATTTCTGTATGCATCCATAAAATATTTACTTTGAGAGGGATTCTCCACACCGGCAGATGGTTCCTAAAAAGCACACACACTAACTTAAAAAATTAAAAATACCTGAAATCTCCATCTGCTTTCATTGATTGAACTTCAGGTTTCACCAAGAAAGAGACAATCAATTATCAGTTGAAACATATTTACATTCAGTAAATTAGATGAGGATTTCTGGATACATTATATATGACTACAATATATTCAAGTGTCCGTCTTTTCTTACCACTGTATTTTTATTGTTAGGATTCCTGTTTTTAGTAATTTATCAGTTAAATTTAACATTTCTTGTGTTTCTGTAATGTGACCAGATTTTCAAAATATAAAAATTATAACAATAAAGACAAATGTGTAGATGGGTAGATCGCAGATTAATTTGTTAACTGCCCAAAACTCATCAATATCAAAAGAAATTGTTGAATTGTTGTGGTACATGTATTTGAGGTTTCAAATGCAGACAAAGTGAAATTTTGTAACAAAAAAAATAGTGGAAAAATAAACAGGAAATTACAATAGATTATAACAACAACAAAAAAAAAGCAGCAAAAGAAAACCTAAGGTATAAATACAGACGGTGATATTACAGAGTTGAGGACTGGAAACAAAGAACTGGATAAAAAAACAAACAGAATGTACAAATTACCACTGATTTCAGATAATATTACATAAATTAGTTAACTTGAGAAACAAATTTGCTCCTTTTGCACCAGCTGCAGTTCCCAATGCAGTTTTAAAGTTTCTTCCGCTCCCGATGTAGCTCCTCTCATCACAGGTGTGGTTGCCAAATGTCAATCACAGATTGGAGCACAACTCCAGACAATCCCCCGCTCCCTCCCCTCCAGCTCTGCGCTTCATGTAAACATTTGCAGGCCACTGCTTGAGGAAGGCTGGATGTGAAACGTTTGTAAAAGGTAACATAACTTCGTCATGCTTGCACACTACAGCTTTATCCACATGCTCTGAGCAGGGCACACTCCTTGACAGCAGAGTGAAGGGGGAGGGTTTCAGCGGAGAAGTTTGAAGAGACACGAACATTATGCCTTTGAATTTTTTAGCCAGTTACTGGATTTTTGGGACATTCCTGACTGCAGCTTTAAAGCACCCAGAATGGAGGTTTCACTATTCCTTGAGAAGCAATCAATGTTCTATTGCCCTTCCCACCCCTGAGTGCCTGGGAAAGAAATGTCTCTAAAACACAGCTGTAAGGTGAGTCACATGACTTTATGCCATGTGTGAGTCCAGTAACTTCATAGTAAGATCAAAAGCCTCCTTCATTAACACTAAAAGAACTACCAAAGGCAGGAACACTGTCGCATTGATCAGGTTGTCTCAGAAACTTTTCATCAAAGTGTGAGATACAAAAAATCACATATGGTGAAATCACAACTACAGTGATGTTGCAGGGAGAAAAAATGACAGCTGTTTCCATTTTTCATGAAGCCAAGCTTATCATCACATAAAAAGCTGATACATCTTGAACCAATCAGATTGTTTGCCTCTTACAAGAGGTCATTACACCCTCCTGTCACTTCAGCATACATCAGCAGATCACACAAACATATCAATCAAAGCAATGCTTTTAATCCTATCTGACATGGCAATCTATGTTCCATGGTCTGCCACCTCATGATTACCAGTACCCACTCTGAAATCAGAGTTTTTTGGCTGTTCGTGGAACAGAGCTCAGTGTTCCAAACAACCTTGATCCCAAGGTGTTTCTGTAAGCAGACAGCATAATGGTTCCCTGAAAATGCCTTACACGACAATCAACAGAGCATAAATGTCAAAGGGAGGGTAGGTATGGTTTTCATTACGGATTAAGGCAGAAGGTCCCAAGAATATCTACAACTTAGTTTTAAAAAATTAAAAAGAGAGATATACTATTTAATCCACTAGACCTCAGTGCTGCTTTTGATACTATAGATCACAACATTTTACTGCAGAGACTAGAGTATGTTGTTGGGATTAAAGGGACAGTTCTAGGTTGGTTTAAATCATATTTATGTGATAGATTCCAGTTTGTTCATGTTTATGAGGTTTCTTAGGTACAGACAAGTTTGCTATGGTGTCCCACAGGGTTCAGTGGTATGGCCAATCTTGTTCAGCTTTACCTTTAACCAGACTTCAGGAGGACTGGATGTCCACTTATTTTTGGCTCCTAAATTCTGATAAAACAGAGATTGTTGTTTGTGGTCCCAAACACCTTAGGAAGGGATGAGATGGTGTTGTGGTGGCCTCCAGTACAGCTGTGTAAAACCTTGGAGTTATTTTTGATCAGGATTTGTCATTTAAACAGCATATTAATCAGGTTTATAAGACTGTGTTTTTCCATCTTCGTAATATCACAAAGATTAGGAGCACCCTCTCCCAGAGTGATGGTGAAAAAAACAACTTACACATTCCTTTCTGCTGGACTATATTATTGTAATGTGTTATTAGCAGGATGTCCAAGTAATTCTCTGAATATCCTCCAGCTGATCCAAAATGCAGCAGCACGAGTGCTGACAGGAATCAACAAGAAAGACCACGTTTCACCAGTGTTGGAAAACCGGCTTCAAAAACCAATGGGCCACGTGATTAAATGCTTTGTCCATTATTATATACAGTCAGTTATATACAGATGCTTTCTAAAACATATAAATATAGACTTTATGTTTATATATGTAGCAATTCTAATTATTTATCTAACTCGTTGGGACACTACCTTTATTACAAATGAAAATAGATCTGTATTTATCAATCCAAAAGTTGGATTGGTTTGAGTGCATGAAAAAAAGATCACATGTTCACATGTGTTCACATGTTAAGGAACGTTTATTTAAAAGGCTCAAATAAACAGACAGGTAAATGCGGTTATATACGTATTTATATAGTCAATGAGAAAACAGTCAATGAGAAAACGAACTTAATAATGTGATAACTTATAAGACAATCTAGACTGATCTGCTTAAACTCAAAGACTGAAAAAGAGGATACAAAGAGAGGAAAAAGGGAGAGCTTTAAATTTGACCTTGGCTGTCTTGGTTCTGCTTTAAGACACCAACCAATACACAAGATAACCCGCCTTACCACAGCCGCAGGTCTGCTGGACAACAGGGGTTCCCGGCTTGTTGAATGGACAGCTGGCACCGGTGGGTATCTAGGGTCAAGTGACCGGGAATGTTCCAGTGTGCCTATCAGCTGGTTGACTGGGCCCTTTTTGGTGTGCCTTGGGTCTTTGGCTCGGGGGGGCTTGGTCTTGATGAGCAGAGTTCTAGGTGGTACTCGTTGGCCAACGAGTTCAGACCAAGATCTCACCTTGCCGTGATGTCAAGCTGGAGTTGGAGCTGGTGTGAATCCGAGGGAAGGACAAGAGATAAAAAAACAAAACAAACAAACAAAAAAAACCCCATCAACCTTAACCTGAAAAACTTGGAAAAGTTCAACAAGTTCAAAAACTCAAGCAGGTCTACGAAGGATCATAAGAAGGATTGGATCAGATTATGAAGAGGATCTGTACAAAAAAGTTAAAAAGAAAATCAAAAGTGGACTGTATAAAAACTGAATAAAGGCAGATTTCAGTCTAGAGAATAAGATCTCAATGAGCAAAAACTAAACTAAAACATGAAGTTAAAAAAAGTAAAAGTAAAAAAGTTAAAAAATAAAAAGTAGTTTAAAGAGGTTTAACGAGGAAGAAGATTCATTTTTAAAGACTGTCTGGCAGGAGATCTGCGACGGGAATTTGATGTTGCCGCTGTGTGAAGCTTCTGTGGCACTGTTGCTTGGATATATATAATTTTATATATATATATATAATTATATACAGTCAATTATATAGTCTATTATATACAGATGTGAGTAAGACTGCTTGGGCAGCTCTGTTTTGCCTCACTACGTGGGCAAAACTCAATAATCAGAGGGATCTTCAGCCAATCTCATACTGTTAAGAGGTTTCTTGTTTTGTTTTGTTTTTTGATTGGATGACGTGTCATGTTAACAAGTTTTAAACTTTTGCTCTCCTGCTCCTCAAATACTATCACAGATCACAACTATTTAACTGACACAAGTTTACTATACTTGGACCCCTTTTTTTTGCTTATGTTACACAATTTCTTTACTTTATTATGCACAATATAGATCAGAAATGTGCATTTCAAGTGCGTATTCAGTTTGTGTCAGAATGGTAATGGGGTGAAGTTAGTCTCAAACTAAAACCTCAGATGGTAATTTGACCATGGTGGGATAATAAAGCATAACTGCAGTTTGAAAATCACGTTGCATGTAACCAGAGTTAAATCATACATTCCAATCTCGAATCTGACTCAAACATGTAGCTTGGTTCAGAGAGTCCTGCAGCACAGATTTGCAATTCCTTTGTGTGCTGACCAGGATTCTTATCTATCTGTCCTCTTGCTGTCATGGGTGGGGTAAAAGCTACTATCTGGCCTACAAAAGGGGCACTTTAGTTAATTTATTACTCCCTCTCTTTCCTTCTTTCCAGCCTGTGGTGATACAGGGTCTTTTATTTCATGGGCAGAGTCTCAGTGGAATTTCTTTGAGAATCTCCAACCAGGTTGCTTATTCCAAGTGGTGTGTACGTGTGACCCATTGGTAGGGGTCACGTTGATTCCACTTTCCAAGTCCGGAAACTGTTTCCTGTCTCAGAAGTTTGTAAACTGAAGCAGGATCCTTACATATATATCTATTCATACAATATAATTTACAATTGTAACATTTGGAAATAAAGATAATAATTCTGAAAGCATGGCAGATTTATTTTGCTGTTGCGGTGTGCCATGACCATTTACATGTAGTGGAAATGCTACATTTAATACTGAGCAAATTTGGGTTGTAGGCAGTGCCACAATAAAATGAACGGCTGAATATATAACTGTAGAACCTATTGTGCCCCACTAGACTGTTCATGCTAGAGACACCACAGTATCTTCCGCTCATCTTTGTTTCTTAAAGACTCAGTCTTTCATTGATACTGCTATTACACACTCTTCCAAGTTTGTGTTCTTATCACTTATTAAAAATAACTTTTTTTTAACAAATTATATTCTTTCATGTCCATGTGCACTGTATTTCACCAATGCATACTGTCTTTATTTTTCCTTGGAATACAAACATGGACATTATATTAGCAAACTAAAGAAAGCTGCCAGAATGACATAAAGAGAAAATAAATATATCTTAAGATTCAAAATATGAGTAGTTCTCCTACTCATATTTTTTAGTTTTTTTAGTCTAGTTTTTTTCTAGTTTTTTTCTAGTATATGCTCTATTTATATAGTTCCAACTTTTCGTTTCTGAATTGTAGCTTTAACATTCAGAAAAAGCATGAGCAATGGGGTTTCTGTGTTAGAAGTCACCTATTAACACTACAGTGGATCTCATACTGAGCTGAGTCAGTTTATAAGGTATGACTGGTTCATATGAGAACCCCAGTGTGTAATGAAGCTATGAATCTTCCATAGAAGAGTAGACTTAGGCATAAAGCAAAAATGATAAGTGGAGCCTTGTCTGAAGTGCAAAATCTCAGATGTCTTTTTCCCTTTTTCAGCATGACTTGGTGTATGTGCACTTTCAGGGACGGCAGTAGAACAAATGAATAAGTAAAGCATATAACCGTTTCTTTTTTTTTTAATTCAAATAAAATCAGCAGATGTATGAAGGAGCTGCAGCTGTGAGAAATAAAAAACACTAATCTGGGCAAAATAAACTCCTCCGCGGAATCTGAATAGGGTTTTATTGAAGCGCCCTGTCAGAGAACATTTATGAGGCAATAATACAAAGTTTAGACTTACTGTTTGTTCTATGACTGGGCCACTGCCAACATAATACCACCCATTCCCTTTCACCCTTTCAAAAGGTTGATGACAGATTTAAAATATAGTATTGCTTTCATGCCTACAAAAACTTCAGCTGCTCAGATAGTCATAAAGTCAGGCCCGGTCTAAATCTCAGAAATTTAGGCCGAGCCTGACTATCTTGGGGGTGGGGGGTGGGGGTGGGGGTGGGGGGTGGGGGGGGTGGAAAAGCATGGAAAAGTTTGAAAATAAATTATTTTTCCCTTACACTTTAATCATATCAATCTAGTCCTGACACTAAAATGTAAATAATGTAAATGTAATTAGAAGATGTTTTAGGGAAAGCCTGCAATATGCATTTAGTGCCAACTAAAGACCAAAAAGTTACTAAATATACAATTTTTAAGCTCCAAATCTCTATTAGTAAATTATCTAATTTCTGAGACCCGGAGTGATATTTTCTGTTTAACATGGCTAAAAGAAGAAGAATAAATAAATGTTAGTTTAAATTAATCAACCCCATCCGGTTACTTTAATTATCATATTTTCCGACGCATTGCCTTAGTCATACTCTCTATCTCGTCCTCATCTACGGTGGAGAACCCGATAATCTGTTAGTGTTGCATGTAAACTCCCTCCTATCCGACCACTATTTAATAATGTTTTATTTTAACATTATCAATGTTACGCATAATAGGAGAAAATACTTTAGCAGATGTCTATCCGATAAAGCTATTGCTAAATTTAGTGAGGGCATTGCTCGTCATCTTCCTACAGTGGAACATAGTGAAGCAGTTGAAGGCTGCGACTTTGGTTCTACCTTTGCAGATGTTGATAGCACTGAAGATTTGCAGTTGCTTCTTTGAGAAAGAGGGTCTCTAACCATAGGAGCTTAACTCCCTGGTATAACTTGCATATTTGTATGCTAAAACAGAAAGTTCGCAAAGCTAAAACAGCTTATTATTTATCGTTGATAGAAGATAATAAAAATAATTTACATTTTCTTTTCAGCACTGTAGCCAGGCTGACAAAGAGCCACAATTCTGTTGAGCTGTGCATTCTTGCAGCTCTCGGTAGTGAAGACTTTATGAGCTTCTTTAGCAATAAAATTGTCAGACTTAGAGAGGAAACCAGGCCCCTCTTTAAACCAGGCTTAGCGTCTGTGGGCATTTCTTCAGCAACTCCCTTAGGCTCTGACCTGACTCTAGACTGTTTTGTTCCTGTAGACCTCCCTCAGCTGACCTCAGTCAGTAATAGAGCTAAATCATCCATGTGTCTGTTAGACCCTATTCCAACTTGATTACTCAGAAATGTTTTCTCTCTCATTAGTATGACAATATTGGACCAAATCAACTTGTTCCTCCTTATTGATACTATAGATCATAACATTTTACTGCACAGGTTTTGTGAGCACGAGGGTGAAAGTTCCTCTACCTCTGCCCTGTACACCATCTCATCCCTGTTGAAGATGAGTCCAACCATGGTGGTGTCTTCTGCATATTTTATAATGCAATTGGTTGGGTAGGTCAGGGAGCAGTTGTGGGTGTACAGGTTGTACAGTAGAGGATGCAGCCTTGTGGGGAACCAGTGCTGAGTGTGAGTGTGGAGGAGTCTCACAGTCTGTGGGTGACTCGTCAGAAAGTTTTTAATACAGATGCAGGTAGGGAGTGGGATCTGTAGTTGTAATTTCGTTATAAAGAATGTATGAGATTATTGTATTGAACCCTCAGCTGTAGTCCACGAAGAGCATCCTCACGTCGCTCCTCCTGTTCTCCAGGGGGATGGGTCTGTAATCATTGAGGCTGTCTACGGTAGTTTTTTGGGGGATGGGGACTATGGTAGAGGTGGTGACAGCGGCGTGTGTTGAGTAGAGGTTGAACAGCTTGGTGAGGATCCCTGTAAGCTGGTAGTGCACACCTTGATCACCGCCCCTGGAATACTGGACAGTCTGGACACTCATGGCTTCTAGGTCTGGTGTAGGTGTTGACTACTCTGCTGTCCAAGCACCATTACTCAAGCACATACATAGTCCTGGTGGGCAGACTGCACACTTTTCACTCCAACGGAAAACTTTCCTCATCAAGTCCTGTGTCCTGTGTCCTGATCGTGATTTCTCACCAACCTTTTGATATCAACATTCCTCTCTTCCAGAGGGAAACATCTCCAATCTCTGTACCACAGAGTAGCTGTGACTCCCGCTAGATTAGATGGTTAAATTCTTATAAATCATATTTGATGCAGATCTGAAATTCTTAAATTGCAATGAACCATATGAAAAGAATGAAATTAATAACTGCATGCAATGTTGTTGAATGTGAGTCTAACAATTATAACTTGACATGCCATTATTAAAAGAAAAGATTTCATAATTGGTAGATCTGTGATGGTGTTTTAAAGCAGCAATTAAAATGCTTCAAAACTGGATTGAGAACATTAATGTGTTTAAGGTTTAATCAGTCTCAAGAAGGATTCCGTGGTAGTTGTCCTTGTATTCCTTTTATATATTCATTTTATGATCTCTGTAATGTCACAAAAAATTAGACAGAAAATTCAGACTGGAAGGTTAGAATTATTGTTTTAAATTAATTATTAAAACACTTACAAGTAATATATTACAAGTTATATAGGAAACATCATATATAATAGGAGCCATGCAACTATTTTAATGAACATAAATGGATGCACATCGCTACATAACACAAGTGTAGTTCTTAGTTTCAGAAAGAAAATTAAAATGATCAAAGCTAATACACTTTTACTGCTAATCAAGCTTCATGGTGACAACAGCGACATTAAATGTGTTCGCAGGTAGCCACTCTTCTACCACTTCTACCACAGAACAATCAACTGCCTTGTAAGTAGTTGATTGTATTGGACTGATGTTGCTGCAAATAGCATTTCCAGTATCCAGGTGATTTTTCAAACCTGTTCTGCCACTGTGGTAGGTTGATTGCAACTGCATTTTTGATGGACCGCCTTTTGTCTTGTCATGGTTACCAAAGATAAACTAATTTGTCCAACAAATCAATTTTTTCAGTTAATTCTGAATAGACACTGGTGGTGTGAGACCCCCCTGCTGATCACTGTTCAATCCTAACAGCCAAGAAACGGAAGTGAGCAAAGTATCAATGAAGTGATAAAAGTCTTAAGTGTAAAACATGACTGGTGTGAACTGTTGGTAGTTTTTCCCTATGCTTAAGCTTCTTGACTTGTTAAGCAAATGGACTGCAAAAGCAGCCAAAAATAAGCCTAAAACTCCTAAATCTAGTCAAAATTGTCTTAGTTTAAAGAAAAAATTTCTGGCAATGGGGAACAAAAATTTATCTTGATTAAAATTCTTAAAACTAGCAAAATAGTCTTCTAATCTTCTTAAAATTAATTAATTTCCCTTCTGGGATTAATAAAGTTTAAATTGAAATTAGGCAATTTTCATTTCTTTCAAATTAGTCATTGCTTTGAAGTGTTTTCTGTATGGGCTTGGTTTCTTTTCTCACACACAGAAATGCCTACTACAAATCATTTGAGAATGTCCACACCACCTATTGGTCAGATGTGCCAACCATGCAAACAAAAAATATCTGATACAGGAAGGACATCTTTTGTGGGAAATACAAGGTGGCATGCACTGTTATTTTGTGACAAAGTGAGCATACATTCTTAGGCTGCTGAGTTCTTATACTTCTTGTATTTTTCACTCTTGCCAAATACTTATGTTTTTGTAATTTGTAACTTACCTTAGTTAATATGCAGAAACAAAAGCTTTTTCTTAATTCAGTACCCCTTACCAAGAGATTCTAGGATTTGTGGTTCAGTTTTGATTCAGCATGCTTTCCCACCAGGGGCACTGCATCAGAATATGTTGATCAAATCAACATATCCTGACATTCAA
This sequence comes from Xenentodon cancila, assembly GCA_014839995.1. Lineage (NCBI taxonomy): Eukaryota > Metazoa > Chordata > Actinopteri > Beloniformes > Belonidae > Xenentodon > Xenentodon cancila. The sequence continues at coordinate 32,908,328 of CM026202.1, read as the reverse complement.
TCAATGACATTTTGAGTGTTTTAGTCTGGTTGTTTTGGTCTGCACCCGAGTGCTGTTACCAAGCCTATTAATCAAGCCACACCAAGAGGAAAACAAGTTTATTTTTTAGTTTATTTTAAGCAGACTAAAACTTGTACAATGTGCTGGAAACAGTTTTGTATGTGTGTGTATGTGTGTGCATAAATATGTACTGTTAAAATCAGTTATCTATAAGTCCTTCCAGCTGCAAGAGTTTTAATTTAGAAAGATGCTTCTGATCGTACTTATATATTATATATTTTATGATATGAATAAGCAACCTAGAATGTCATGCAGCTGAGATGACTTGTTGAAATTATTTTATAGTGACAGCAAAAGAAAACATTAATTCAAACTAAGCTGTCTAACTCATGCATATCTGCACAATAATCAATGTGAAGATCAAGGAGACATTTCATGCAGGACCTTGTATGGTACAATTATTTGGCTGTCCTATGTAATGTCAAGTTAAAACCATTTTTATTACGTGTGAAATTTAAAATGAACAAAAACAGTAGTTTGAACATAAAGGTACAAAAACTCAATTTTCTTGCAGTAGCCATGAAGGTTCCTTGAATGTCCAACATCAGAAAAAACATGTCTCTCATTGGTTCTTTAGTGACATCTGTCTTAACATTTTTGACCTGTGGGTGGTCTTCTTTTCTTGAAATAAAATATTTTGAAAACAATGACTACTGAGAAATGCAGAGCTAATTTCATTCATAGTGAGTAGTAGGTTCCAACAGTAGCTAATCAAATCATTCAGATAATTAGGCCAGCAAACTGCTTGGATAGACTGGATTTCCGTAAAGCTTTGGATACTTTCACACTGGAAACCAACTCACAAAGAACTAGAGAACATTTCACACTCACGGAAAAAGAGGTGTTAACCATTTCTGCCTTCATAGAGAATATTTATGTACATTCAAATCCTAGATCTTCATGATGCATTTCATTAAACTTTTTTTAACGCATCCTCACAAAACCACATCAGCCACCATGGATGAACTGTGCTCCGGTGTATTTAAGATGTAATTTTATTGCTACAATAACAGCAGATTTCAGCAGAATGTTTACTGGGAAAACAGTGAATAACACCAAAAGAAAAGAAATAAATTGTTTCAACAACCACAAAGCAAGAATATTCCAAGCAAACTACTCCAGTTTGTGTGTGGGGATATATTATATTGCATCCATGAGGTTCCTAATTAAATTCCACATCCAAATAGGTTTCTAGCTTCTTTATTGTTTAACATGATTACCTAAGATAAAAACAGTAAATTAGGTCCTTTTTTTAATTAAGAGCAAGATTTACTATCATTTTTACTACAGAACCTTTAATTGACTTTCCCTCTGTACTTTTCCTATCTTACCAAATGGTCACAGTCTTGCATTCAATTGTTTAAAGTTAAATTAACATATTCAGCTTCATGTTGTGAATCAGGGTTGTTGGTTCTAAAGAAGGATGCTGTTAAGCCTTACATACTGTTCATATTCTATATCTTTTAAGTTTGTCTTGGTTTAAATTTTGACCCAGACCAAAAATTCCCTTCTAGCAAGAATTTCCACCAAATGTTTAACTACAAACCTGTTCAGAATGTTCAAATAGCCTACATCACCTTTTAAAAAAAAGTAATGATTCATCATTCATAAATATTTAATATATCAATAATAAAAAAAAAATCTATTACATGGTATACATGTCATGTACCATATGTAAGAAAAAAAACATAAGATCCATAATGATTTGAATATATTTTATTGACCCTGAAAATTGTATTCTGTAACTTTAGGACTTCATAATATAACCACTGAACACTTTACTCACTGCTATATCATATATATAAAGGGCTTATTGTGAACTAGTCTGCATTCAAAGCAGAGGTATGACAATTTCCGAGTCTGGATCTTAATCAGATGGGAAGTTTTCTTTAATGTTGTCTTTCTGCTCTTTCTGCTAGATATAGGTCAAATTTCACTTGTAACAGCCAGTGTGCAAACATGTAAAACATAAACTATTTGTTTATGCATTTTGGGCCATTTCAGGAAAAGTGATCAAATTTCAGGCTAAAAGAATTACGTTTAGGGTATTTTTACTACTGTCAAATGTCAAAATGGGTCAAATTTGACAGTATGTAAGGGTTAAAGAAATGTACTGGTCAAATATGAGAAAATATGAAGCCTTTTTTTTTTAATGTCTGTTAACAATTTTGTTGTTATATGGAAATATAACAACTATATGGAATATATGGAAATTAAATGGAAATTTATGAAATGCAAGTAAATTAAATAACTAAATAACATTTGTTCATTTTTAGGTTTTTACATACATTTATTTGCAAATTACATCACATTACATCATTGATCAAGTCAAGAAATGCATAAAGGGGTGTAAGGAAACAAACATAAGCTGGACGCATGTGATCACACAGACGGCAACAGTCATTCATTACAAACCCATATAACATGGATCAAGGAAATTCATTGGGAAACCTTTGTGAAGCATTATGTTTCAGAGATACATAGTGAGTTTATGGAAAATTATTAAGTCAAAATGCAACAATGACAGCTAATACTGCTGCATTCCTCTAGATGAAGTAATGACTGAAATCCTTCATCAGTAACCTGCCAGCCCAGCGTGACTTCACATGTTATGAGAAGAAAGAGCATCTTTACGAAGTGGTAGAAGGTTTATTGTTAAAAATGTTTTTGGGTAAGTGTTGGAGGCTTATAATGAGAAAATGAATGAATATCAACAAATAAAAATGAAGCACACAAGGAAAAAGAAGTATAAAAAAAAATGTCTTGGGTTGCAATGAAATAAAAACTTGTCACCAAACTATGTTCTTCAAGGGTGTTTTCTGCAAGTTAAGAAAATCTTTCATTCTTGGCAATATTAAAGAATATGTATTGCCAAGAATGAAAGATTTTCTCAAGTTGCAGAGTGACAATACTGCAGTGTATGCTAAACATTCTACATATTACATCCCCTGAAACAACAACAAACAAACAAAAGCTTAAGTTTTGCAATGTTTCCTAAATAATTTAAGAAAAAAAATGTTCCCAATGGGCTGTAACTTCCAAATGACAAGTATCATCTTACAGTCAGCAGCGAACAGTCAAATAAATTCAGTCCTTTTTTTTCATGTCTACACTTTAAAAAAACACCTCTGCCTCCAGATTGGTGTAGTCTATATTGAAACTATATGAGTCTTGTTTTGTCTTTTCAGCAGTGTTTAATCAGGATGAACAGCATCGTCCTTGTGAAACATTATATTTTCCCTGGAGGACTTGCGACAGCAGCTGATTACAGCACCAACTGTACATGTTTTGTGAAGTGGACATGCACTGAATCAGGAAACAAGACAAAACAATAATTACAGACATGTCAATGAAATGCTTTGGATTACTGCCCTGAATGTTAAGAATATTAGACAGAGGCACTGCTTGTGAGTGATTAAACAAGTATGTACAGAGTATTAGATTGTGCTACCACAGACACAGCAGTGACCCAGTCATGCCACTCTGCCCCTGCTGGTATCATTGCTTCAGATCTTTGGTCTTGGCTGCAGTGTAATAACTTTTTTGCACCAAGGTTATTCATGTTGCATGATGGGATCATCCAAACTCAAGCATGAGAAGTCATATTTGTGGCAAGGTTGTGTTGTTTAAGTCCAGTGTCTCCAAGATGATTGTTTCAGTGTGGCTGTGCACCCTCCAGCCAGGAGAATTGATCAACCTGCCGTTTTCTGGACTCTGTCAGGCCCACTGTGAAGAAAGCTGACAGTTTTTGTTACAACTCCTTTTTCATCAGTGACAATGTTACCCAGTCTATTTGTTTCTAACTATAAAGCCCATTAATATTTTTTTTACAGCTGAGTCCTAACTATCTGCTCTAATAGGATTTATTCCACTGTGATTCTTATATGTTCAGGTATATGGCTTCTGACACATATAACAAGAATATCATACATTTATCACCATGAACAATGTACATTAAGTACTAAATAATTTGAATTAGATGTCTGGATGCTTGTCAAAAGAGCTGTCCCTCCACATTTGTGCTGCTTAGAAATCCTGTGTGCCCAGGAATTTCAAATAAAATGCTTAAAACAACATTCCAGAAAGCACTAATAAGTTATGTTTCATCATGTTAACAGAAACATTACTTCTGGTAGCTTCATTAGCCGGGCAACTTATTACAGCTGCGCTGACGAGCTCAAGGCTGTCTGGATGCTTTGACATAATTTCATCCCAGCACATATTTGTCTGATATTTTGCACTAACCCTTTATTGATTTTCCTTGCTTACTCAGGGGTCATATATGATCAGATTTTCTTGCTCACATGGTCAGAGTACTGGAAAACTGACATTTCCATTAACTGGTCCCCTTAGCTCTTAACTGTTGTCCTTTTTGTGGCAGCACTATCAGCTGAAGTCTTAAATACACTCTTCCACACCTGAGTTGGCTATGTCACAGTGTAATAGATCTATAAAACATACAAGGATAACAATTGTCTTATATGAGCACAAAGAAGGCGTCAGTGTCAGTGAGTTGATTGATTTGGACAGCTTTCTGTGTCCCAAATGTGGGATTGTGTTTTCTTTGTTTGTTTTTATTTTTGTGCTATTTTACCTCCCTTTTATAAAAGCTATAAATCTATCTCTAGTTCCTGAGCTAACTTCCCTGCTATCACCATGATTGAGACAAGTCAATAGTTGTTATAAAGCTGTAATTGTATTTAAAGGCAGATAGTTATTACTATTCTTATGACGATGGGGAATTTTGTGTTGGTGTTTTTATTAAGCATTCACTAAGCTTCCTTGCACATCAAAAAAGTTTTGATTCACAATCTGTGAAATATGATAAACATTGTTATTTAATGTAAATCACCTTGGTATTAAGTCCGAAGTACTACAAGGATGTTACTTAATCACATATGAGACACAGGACAAGACACAGTTAAGAACAATGGAGCACAAGGTGAAATAACAACTTGTAAATAAATGCAGATTGACTTGAGGGGTTAATTGGTGTCAGTGGTTATTTTAAACTATTTGCAGTGTCTTTTTTTAATGTTACTTTTAATACATTGGTCTACCTCAATTTTTCTGCTTTTGCACCAGCGTGACTTCACATGTTATGAGAAGAAAGAGCATCTTTACGAAGTGGTAGAAGGTTTATTGTTTTTGGGTAAGTGTTGGAGGCTTTGTACTGCAGTTCCACCTCTGACCATCCCAGTGTCTGCCTTCACCTGTCTGTATGGATGTCTGTTGGATATTTGCTGACATCCCGACCTGCAGTCCTCATCCCCTTGGATGACCATCTATCCACATTACCCATATACACAGAAGTCTAATTGGATTACTGATGATAGTTACTATTGTATCCTGTCTTGTACATTTGAGGGTGTCTCTATGTCTCTATTCTTTCTTATTTCTTGCTCTACCCGGCTGACCTTCGGCAGGAGGGTCCCCCCTTATGATCCAGGTCCTGCTCAAGGTTTCTTCCCTCTTAAAGGGGAGTTTTTCCTGCCACTGTTTGCCACTGTTTGGCTTAAGGTTTTTCTTCCACTAGGGAAGTTTTTACCTGCCGTTGTTTATGTAATAATTGCTCGGGGGTCATGTTCTGGGTCTCTGAAAGAGACAACTTGTGTTGTAATAGATGCTATATAAATAAAATTGAAATTGAATTTTGACTGGTCCAGACTACACCATTCCAGATATCTTTCATTCATAAATTACATATATTACCTATTCACTTCATAGAACCTTGATGCTCACAGACACACACACACACACATATATATATATATATATATATATATATATATATATATATATATATATATATATATATATATATATATATATATATATGTGTGTGTGTGTCTTTGAGCATGATGCAGACAATCAATCAGTGGAAAAGAGAGAGCCATTTCCACCAGGGGTGTTTAGTTCCAGTCCTCATGCCTGCTGTCCAATGTATGCATCACCATCAGCTTGTCAGAAAGATCTACGATCTGCACCAGTGTGGTAAGGACTTATATATTTGAATCAGTTGTGTTAGAGCTGGGAAGCATTTACAATGGTGCAGGATACTACTGGCACTTAAGGACTGGAATAGAATCCCCCCATATCTACACTTTAGTGTGGGATAGATAGTGTGGGCCTGACATAAAAAAAAAAAAAGTCATACAATCAAATATTTTATTGGACTACCTTTAGCTTTGACTACATCTTCATGCACTGTCACATTTTTTCATTCCTTCCAGTGATGCTGTGATGACCAGTATATGTGTGAAAATGATGTATCATGTTGCCAAAACAAATAATTTACTATTTGAGACAGATGAATCTTGGCATTCTCATTCTAGAATATGCCTGCAGCATTGGGGAACTAAAAAAAATCCTCTATTGATGAAAAAAATCTGGTCTTCATTGCTGTTTAAGTCCCTATGGCATTATAGGTTCTATATTTAATAACATAAATAAAAAAAAAATACAATGTCTAATGGTCATTTTAAAAACTCATATTACATAGTAATCCCCACCCTTTTTTTTTTTTTTTTTTTTTCAAATAGGGTATTAATAAGGGAATAGTACGAAAATCAAGTGTAATATAAAAAAAATGTCTTGAAAAATAACACAGTGGGGTTAGAGGGAAAACCTGATTTAAAAGAAAGCCTGGTAAAACATGGTAAAAATGAAAAAAAAAAAAAAAAGCCGTATTAGTACTGTTTGGTTGACAGAGACAGATATTAAAAAGCTCCATTAGTGATGAAGATCCTTCTTGTTATTTGTCTATAAGAAATTTAGAAAAGAACTGTCACAAAAAAAGGTCCTTATTATAAAGGAAGAAATAGAAACAGAAAGGCAGCAAGAGGATTGTACTGTGAAATAACGTAGCCAAAAATCACTTTTGATTGGTGATTGCAGATCTCGGCAGTTGTCCTCTTGATGTTGTCCTGTACTGTAAGACTGATGGCAAATAAACACTTACTGCACATGTTTATTAAAAATCTTTTGGAAATATGCCTTTAGATAATATCAGCACTTTTTTATAGTGCTTTTTTGTAGTATGGTACTTTTTTATAGTACCATACGTTATCTATGTATTTTTTCTTTAAAAATGGAGTACTACCAGCTTTTTTTTTTCGTATTTCCCCCCTAACATTATATTGGAATTTTAATGTTTATTATGGTTGATGTTAAGATGAAATGTCATATAAACCTAAGGGGTGGGACTTGGCTGCCTCCCACACTTGGTAATCCATCAACCATTGGCTGGGTTTAAGCAGTATGATTTGTCATGTGTTGAATACTCCCAAGGTGATTTTCAACAACAGAATGTGTCTGTAATAGTTAGAGTCAACACTTGCATGGAGATTAGCACCACCCACTGCCATCAGACCAGAAGGAAACACCAGAGAGGGGTAATTACTCATTGGCCCCTCAACAGAACCACTACACACACCACAAACACGCCACAAACACTGGCTAACCTTGGCCAAATATTTTGTCAATCACACTTTCCACACTTGGCTGAACATTGAACGTCAGATGGCAGGTCTCCTCTTCAGAGGAGCTGCTGTACTGCTATACCTTCTTGAGGACAGGTACACCCACAGACTCATGATGAAATGGCACTCAGATTGCAGCTGCAAACATGTTGTTTTGAGACCAGCTCTGTTCTGTAAAACCGCTGTACTGGAGACTCTGTTCTTACTCCTGAATTGAAAGCTGAGATTTTGACCCTTTCGTGTGCAAAAGATAGTTAAATGCGTTGAGCCATATTTTTTCATTACCATTCTTGTCAGTATGGACATTGTGCACACGATGTATATACGATACACACCGAAATTGGACCTCTGCTTTTAACCCATAACTAGTTTCACTAGTGAGCAATGGGCTGCTAGCATCAGAGCAATTGGGAATTAAGGGCATGAAGCTGGGTCCTCCACACCCAAGCCCATCACTATAACCACTAGGCCACCACTCCCCTATTGCCAAGTCTTTATGTGTGAGTACCTCTATATTATTCCCACCTTGAAGAGGGGACAATGCCTGCTAGCCTTGCCCTGGAAAGGGACTTAAAGGGATGTGGTTTGATGTCAGCTTTGGACCGGGGGAGTTTCACAACCGATGTCTGAGTGAGTATTTTCTATTTTTTTATAAACTGCTAAATGTTTGTGTGAGTGAATTTTATTGTGTTTTGTTATGTGGATGTGTGTTCATTGTTTCTCTTGTCAACATGACTGTTATGATGTTTCTAGTGTTTTTGCTGTGTTTTTGTATCCACTGTTGGAACTGTTGTACTTTGGTGGTTTGTTGTTTAAGTCTAAGTGTATTGAGCAGTTTTAGTCTGCTTTGACTTTTTTCTTCTTTTTCTAACAGCATTTTTTGTTTTGTTTTTTGCTCTGTGCTGTGATCCAATTGGTCTGGGGTTTGATTGGTGTAAACTAATCTTTTGGACTGATGGGTTCAGTCGTACACCAGTTCTAAAACTGGTGGAAGAGCAGCTTATGGTGAGCTGCCAATCCCAGTAGGGTGCTGGATGGGCTTTTAACCGAGGTTGTGTCTGAGATAAACTTAGGGTTATGGTGATGGCTGTCTGACAGCAAATCAGTGGCCTTGTTGTGTGCATATGGTGGCTGGAAGGATGCAAGAAATTAATGACTGCTGTTGGCTTTTTGCATGAACCTCTGTGTTATGTACTGTATGGCGGAAACGTTAAGTGCATGAAATATGGTGAAAACAAGAAACAGAAAAATAAAGTGGTAAAAAATGGAAAAAAAATGAAGCCAGGGAAAAAGAAATTAAGGTAATGTATCGGTAATTTAAATAATATCAATTCTGTGATTAATAAAATGAATTTAAATTAAACTGAACTATACAGGAAGACTTAGAATGACATCAGAAAGTTATAAAGCTTTACAATCTGTTAAATAAAAACAATGCAGGAGATTGTTGTAGTTGTCTGAGTATGACGCCTGGAAAATCCCATGAGTTGATGTGACTGCTGCGCTGTGGGAAGCGTGAAACTGATAAGCCGATCCGTGTCCTATCAGACTTGAGTGTGACATGGAAGAATACCCTGTCTTTAGATGTTATTTTCAGTGTTAAAAGTGTTAAAGATTGTTAGTGTGTTTATGTGACACTGGATTGGTGACACTCCTGTTTGCATTGCTTAGTTTCCTAGCATGATGTGGACTGAAGAGGAAATGATGTTGCTGGCCACTGGCTGAGCTGCCTGTCTAAGTACATGTGTCTGAACTCCTGATAAAGCTAAAGCTTTTGTCATGAGCTGAGATCTGCGCCTGTGTTGGGACTGCTTCACTATCCCCTCCCATTTTACCAAAATATGGTTTATAAGGATGGTTGGAGTGATGGTTAGAGCTGGATGAAGTGGATTGCATCGCACTTTTTTTTTCACTTCTCTCTGTTTTCATCTGTGCTGTGGAGGACATTGACGGTGCTGATCTTGTACTTGTACTTCAGAAACTGCTGATCAAATTGGATTATCTCTTATAACCATCTCATGCAATTACAGAGAAATGTCTGAAAAGGAGAAAACTTGAAAATGATTAACTATTATGCAGAACTGGCTTGTGTAACAAGATAATAATGCCAAGCTCATCAGACATTTAAGAAGAAAAAGAAAGTCAAGATCTTACAATAGTCCTATCATAGCCCATACCCCATCCCAATTAAAATGGGACTTAATTGGCTTAGTTTTGCTTCATAAACAGTGATTGGTTGTGCTTTGTTGCGGTTGTCTGTAGCTGCATCTTTATTAAAAGATCTGGAAAGGTTTTCAGGTTTCTTTTTTCTTTATTATTTCCTGATAAACAAAACTATACAATGGAAAGATAATGTGCTTTCTTCTTCAAATAGCTGCATGGACTGAAAATACACTCACCTGCTACTCTCTTAGTGCTGAAAGGACACCTGCCTCAGTATTAGGTACACCAGGTGTACCTGTGAATGCAGGCCTGCACATATGCAGGCCTTTTTATTTTCTCTAAAATCACACAGCAACAACTTCCATAACATGCATTAATAAAAGAGGCAAGAGCAGAGTAAATAAATAAGAGGTTCACAGAAGAACATTCATTGTCACAAGTACTTTCAATTAAAAAAAAGGAAAAAAAAGACAACAAAACATGCAGAATTATATATTTTTCTCTTTTTAATGGTCAAACAATTGCTGCTAAGGTGAAGTACTGAGTACTGTTTCAAGCTCAATCCTCAGTGATGTCTTCAGTTTAGGCTGGAGACTAAAAGTCCAGTACATATATAAAAAATATTTAAACATAAATAAAATGGGAACCTGTTTCTAGCTAAAATGTTAGACTGTCAGGATTTGAATGTGCTACATACAAGCTAATACGTGGCTGTGGGAGAGCTGAGTGATGGCAAACAGTGACAAAAGCAGACAATTAAACATCAGGGTGATGCTGTATCCGATGAGGAAAAATGACATGAGAACAAAAGAAGTTCTAACCCAACATGCAGCTGTCAGTTATGAACAGCCAGAAAGCTTGGGATCATGACTGCCAGCAAGATTACAAGTTTATATGATGGAAATCATCTGTGTTTGAGCTCCGCAATTGATCTGAGATGGCTCTGAATAAGCTTTGTGTCATTAGTGCCTTTTTATGCAATGTCACAGCCCTGTCTTGACTTAATTAAGTCATTTTATAATGCCCAAAGACAATTTACTGATTTGGATTCTTTTCCAGGCCTGGAGAGAGCAACCCCAGGCTGTCGGAGTGTTGTTGTTAAAAAATAAAACCTACAATAAACAGCAAAGAGACAAACTCTAGCATCATGTGGTAAGAGACAGACCTATGCATCAGAGTTGTTGGGGTTGTCAGCGAGTAAATAATTCAAAATGACTTTAAATATTGTGGAACTTCAGCTAGAAATAGTTATTATATATTTGCAAAACCAAGAGCCCATAATATGTGCAATTGTGATTTTTTTTGCCATTTTATAGTCTTGTGTGTGTCATGTGTCAGTGAATTCATGTATTTTGTTTATAACATCGATTCAAATTCATTTTGCATAACTATGTGGTCTTCCAAACCCCTGAGGCTGGTTTGCATCTCTTTGTGGTCTTTTGCATCTTAGTGAGGTAATGCTCCGTCCTTGTAAGACAGACGCTCACAAGTCATTTTTTTGTAGCTCCAAATCACAGTGTTGTCATCAGTTATGCCATCTTATGATCTTATTAATTCAACTGTCCCAGTGTACCCAGTGTAACGCTGACCTAATGAGCCCATAACCTGTATAAATGTGTAACCTGTCTGTAGCCAAGCAGCAGATATTTGCAATAGAACAGGGAAAGATAAGTTATGCAAGTGTTTTTATTATCATCATAAATACAGAAATACATGAACTGTGGACAAGAATGTTATTCATTTATTCAAAATTTTCAGCAACCACCATTTCAATAAAATAACCTTCTTTTGCAGCAAAAGTAGCTATTGTATGAAAGTTTGCTAGCAGTCCATGGTGCTCAAGTTAACTCTTCAGACCACTGAGAGACTGACCTATCTAGACGATTTCTAAAGTGTTAGATAAAAAACTCTCCTTTTCACTTGTATGCAGCTGTAGCCAAACTTTCAAATCAAAAGTGCAAGTCAAGCCTCAGTGTTGACTCTGTGGTGCAGTTGCTTTGCAACTCATTGTGATCATCTAACATCTCTTTTTGGTCTTTAAGTCTTTTTCTTTTAGGCTTGTGATTAATTGTTTTGTTTTACATAGCTACTATGTGATACATGAATCTGTAATGTGGCCAAACCTAACTCCAGCGAGTTTGTGCTGCCTCCAACCATCCATGTGGCTCCATCACAAGAACATTGCCCTCAAGAAGTAATAATGTCAGCATCAACTATCTATCACTGGTCCCATTAAAGTGCCTCTCAGAGAGTATATCTACAGTTACTGCGAGAATACGTGTAAATCTAAAATAAACAGTCCAGCTAACTGCAGGGAAGTGGAGCACTGTTATGCTTCAGGTTACTGCTCGGGGGAGAGAACAAGGCTCCTGTGTGAACCTGTGATCTATAAAATGGAAGTGAGGAGTACTGTCTGTGCACTCCACCAAGATTAATGACCGAAGTACTACATAAAGTGAAATAGTTTATCTCAAGCATAATAACAAAAAACTTGTAAATGTGCCTGTCATCTTTCTTTCCTGCCCTCTGTAGGCATGTTCATGTTGTAGTCCAGTTCAGCTCATACACATTCAGAAATGCAAAAAATATTTGCCTTCTATTATCCTTCTGGACTATACACTGAATGTTTGTTCAATCTACTGGTAACTTGGGTGTCGCCTGTTTGAATATTTTTAGATGATTCACAATAAGAGCAGAGCAGAGCACAGTGTTTCATACTCAGTGGTTTCAAGGCTATACATCCAAGAAAGGGCAGGATAACATCAATTACACTGAATTTCCTCAGGACCTTGAAACGTGGACCACGCATTGTGTTGCAATTCTCTGCAAAATACTGATGAACAGCTTTCAGCCCTTAATAAAAACATGTTCAGGTTTTCTGAAAGTGTTTGGGAATTGTTTTGTGGCAGTGCAGGTAATTGAGTTTGACAAAGCACTTCATCAGATTTAGAAGGGTTCTGTCACTGCTGCTGCATTGGAGTTTGTGTTGAAACAGTATTAACTTAAATACTTCTTGGTGCTGTGCCACTCAGCTTCACTGTTGTGGTGCAGCTGACTTCTGTTTTGATTTCTGTTTCATAAAGGAAAAATCATTGATCATGAACACAGCAGACAGGTTCTACTTGATGCAATTTTTCTATATGAACTCATGAACCATTATTCTATAAAGATCGTTTTCTAGGACAGCACTATTACCCAAGATCTTATGAAGGATTTTTCAATACTTATTTGGCCAAATAAATGGACTTACCTGTAGGTCCATTTGAGATTCTCGTTCCGTGGTAAAAAGTGTGAACTTTTTTGCATAAATCTAATCGCATCAAGGAAAGTTAGTTGAAATTCTTTACATTGGAGTGAAGACAATTAGCACACTGCCAGTGATTGTTCTTTCTTTGATTTTTCTTTAAAATCAGCTGCATTGTGTTTGAGCAGAATTATAAACATAATTGCATCTGTTCAGCCAGATAGTGTGTAAAGCCTTACTATGCTGAAATGACTCATCACAAATGGAAAATGTGATGTCTTGTTTTGGTTACTGTGTCTACTTTCAAAAGAAAAAAAAAGTCAGAATATACTATTTCATTGTCATTGCATTTCCACATAGAAATGCCAGTTTGTAAGCACCTAGTGTAACATTTGAGTCTGTGGCTCAAACAGAGTTTGGATGTAGTAACAGAGCAGTAATAGGAGCAACATGAGCAGTGTTACGTGCCGAGGATGAACTCAGTACGTCCATGGGTACACTGAGACACAGCCTTGGTGGGCCAATTTAAAGTGGGGCTGAGGCAGAAAATTAAAAAACAAACAAACAAACAAAAAAAAAACAACACCACGTTTGCCACCATAACGATCAGAGGCAGAGAGAAACTGGACAGACTTTGTCACTCAACCTTGGGCACCAGCTAGTCATCTGCTGCTGTGCTTAGAAACCTAGGGGAGCCTCCACCTGCTGTAATGAAACTTGTCATGGTGCCCATCCCAACTGAAGAGTCCTCTCACGCTGTGGTAACATCTCAAAATTAATCAGTGATGGGAAAACTGGGTAGACACACACACACACACACACACACACACACACACACACACACACACACACACACACACACACACACACACACACACACACACACACACACACACACACACACACACACACACACACACACACACACAGTGGGGAGGGAATGCTTCATCTTCCTGAGGTCACTGAATGCGCAGCTAGAGAGTGGAGGCAGAACAAAATAGGGATCATGAGTGCGTCTCTGTAGCATGATTGCTGTGTAGAAATGGTTTATATTGTGTTTGGAGTGTTGACAACCACTTTTTGCCCGCAAACTATCTAAGTGTCAGTAGCAGACAGAGAAAAGGATTCCTGTTGGGGCTGCAGCCAACACCACGGAAAAAAGATCAGAATGCAGTGTGACACAAAACAGCCTGTTAATGCTGAAAGCTCAACTAAGTTTCCCAACATTGTATTGATATAAGGATCACCGCTCTGCAATAAAAAATTGACTTATCAGTGATGTACAATAGTATGTTACAGTATGGATGTATAAGAAACGGATGGCACTCAGATTAAGTCGGATGGCAGCAGCCATGGTATTTTGTGGTATTTTGCTTGAGCTGTATTTGTTGCCTTGGTTTTTTAAGCTTGTGCTGTGGCAGTGTTTTTTGTTGTTAAAATAAAACCCTGTTAACTACTCCTGCTGTCTTTTACTAACACCACACGAGAAATTCCTACTATTTTGTCAGGGATATTAGGTTTAAGAGTCACAATAATTTATTTTATGACGGTAAATTATTGATATCATTACTGTATATTAACTGAGTCTAAGTTGTACGACTGAAATGGTTACTGTTTGTAAACAACACTTGAACTTCAGTCAGCGGGATAAACATTGCAAGATCCAGCTATCTAGCAAGCTTGAGAGCAAATGAGTAAACTCAGTTCAAACTGAACCAAGAAAAAAAATGAACATGAGCGATTAAATCATTTTTTTTTCATTTTGCAGCATTTGCTCTCTCAGACACAATACAGCAAAAACACTTATGAGCTATAAAAACGTATAATATTATCAAATTTTACTTTTTTTAAGCAGACTTCTGACTTTTACTGCTTTGTTGGTTTTTCTACTCTGTGACCCAGAGGTGGTCTGTTCATACAGGTGACTGGGCGATGTACTGCCACTAAAAGCATTAATTTATTCCCTCAGTCATTCTAATGCTCTGTTTGTCGTCATCAACAGTCGACATGACTAATTTAACAGTTTGATCTTTGTCAGTGTGTTATTGTCCATTCAGCATAAAGTCATGCCAACAGGGTCCCACCCCTTTTGGGGCTATTCTAGCCTGGTTCAAAGTTGAAGAGCTCTCTCAAATAGTCTCTCAAGTATTATATGTTTTTTTTTTTTTTTTTTTTGCATCTAAGGCACTTCAATACATCTGCATGGGATCCAGAAGGAGACACAAACATGCTAATGGCATACGTGACATTGTACCATCAGGCCAGGGACGCCAATATTGACGTCAAGGTCACTGTCAAGGTCAAGGTCTTTAGGTGGGATTCCATTAGCAGGCGTTACAGTTTGATTTTTTGGGGCCAGATCCTTGATGCATGTCATTACCAGTAACAGCCCGTTTTTTGTTTTTTTTTAGTTTTTTTTTGTTTTTTTATCTCAATTGCTACCACAGCAGCGTATGCTAAAACACAAAAACACAAGTAGCATGTTTGCTTGTTTTTCTTCTGTTTCTTATTTGCTGCATTCTTTATGATATGCTGGTTGAAGGGGCTGAGGAGGCAGATGGCCCTGTTAGAGGTTTCTGTCAGGCAGGTTTACCCTGAATCCCTGCTGATGGAAACACACTTAATGTGGCTGCTGTTTGCAGCAACTGAAGTTGTTTCAGTTAGGATACTGAAGTTTCTTTAAAGGGTAAGAAATAGTACAATCATGGATTTTCCCGCAGCTGGGATGATCACAAAAAGTGATAAAGGATTTCTTATTGATTTAATATTAATTGGAAATGAAACAAGGGCTGAAGTAATCTTTTTAGATCCTTGGGGTGGCGATACACTAAGCGATTTTCAAATCTTAACTGATTTTAAAAACATGTGAGACCGGTGATATAAAGACAATCCCAAATTTAGTCTTCCAAATGCACACAATACACAAATGAAAATTATCCAGATTGTTAGACCACACATCCATTGCTTCACAGTGGTGATTCCACAAACAAGTTTTTAAAGAAACTTGTGTAATCAAATATAACATTAGCAGAAAAACAAATATGGTTCTGTTGTGGTATACATGATATTATTTAAAGGTGATTTTTACACAAATCTGTAAGTTGTTCTTTATTTTCCATTTGCTTTAGATTATGCTCTGTTGGCTGTCATGGTAGTGAATACATACAACATCTGGTTGGAGACATTTAAGCCATTGGGGTTTTCATTCAGAGACAAGAAGTGTAAGTATCAAAGATGTCTGGATCTGGATGGGCAAATCAGGCTCAACGTCATGAAAGCTGTCTAATATGTAACCAGCCTTAGAAAAATCCCAGGGGCTTTGAAAGTTCTGGCTGTTTTTGTTTGGAATGCACCTTTAAAGAGTTTCCAAAGTCCTCTTCATTGATTAAAAAACATCCAAAAGGGAGAATGAGACATGTGAAATGTGAAACAGCTTCTAAAAGAATATAAGAGCTTAAAAAACAATATTCTCAAATATTAAAATGTTTGGGCAGAACTCATTCTGCATCCAAAATATATTCTACACTCAAGGGTGGCTCTTTGTCAGGACTGGGACATATCAGACGCATAGTACCACCTTAAACAATGTTCCAAGGCTGCATGCCCACTGTACCGCCAATAACCTTTCATGCAGATGCATGTCCTCAGGTTTTTTAGTTTACTTTTATTTGAAATTAGCAGGGATGGATGGACGGACGGATTATAATACATTATACGTATGTAAGTATATTACATTCTACATTATATACAGTACAGACGAGTATAACCTGAGGGAATTTAGTGCTCCCTTCTTTCCTGTAATTTAAACCTATAGAAGCAAGTATTAAGTCTTGTAGTTTACAACATGTTGTTTCCCTCTGACACTACTGTTGTTGTTATTACTTGCTCCACCTAATAAAACCCAGCAGGATGCATCAATTGCAGGTAAACCTCTAGGGAATGTAGAGATTAATTGTTTGAGAGAGATTCAAGTACCAGTACAAGCCAGACAAAGCAAAACAGAAAAGCAACAGCAAACCCTTGTCAGAAAATAAGACATTCTGTCGCATTTTATAACAGTAACTATCTGTTTTTGTTCTTTTTATACCAATATTTTTAGCTGATGCATTTTACTTTAGCAGGCATACACTCCATATAATATGTGTAAGAAGTAGATACTCTCACTTATCTTGTTTAGGTACATAAGTTGACCCCACTTACACAGATTGCATGACAGTCCCTGTTAGTAGCATTTATTTGGAAGACGTTTTATCTTTTCAAAGCAGCACAAAGGAACTTGTCCTTGTCCTCCTATAGGCAAGGAGGTACGTCCCATTTACAACAATGTCTACGAGATATTCTTGTTTGGTCTCATTTTCTTTCTTGGTCACTCGCTTGTTTTCATCTTCAACCATTACTTTGAGTCCCTTAGTTGCCTCTGGCTTGAATTTTTTAACGATTCAATATGTAATTATTTTATTTGTCACATTACTACATGTATAACTACATGTACTGCAGTTATACGTGTATAACCTCCAGTAAAATGTTATTCCAAATCACCCCTTACATGCTGCATATATTTAACAATTAAGAAGGAAGGAAAAAAGTAAGAAACAGGCTAAACTAAAAAATATGCTAAAATTATCACTAAAATATAAACTAAAATTATCACTAAAATATACACTAAAATATACACTAAAATATATACACTAAACGGTAGTGGCTCTACCACTTTGGTGGAGATGAGGCTAAGCCACTATCTCGCCTTTGTCACCTCAGTGTGGATGTTCATGTACCAGCTAAGTTTGCCAGTGAGCTGAACCCTGAGGTACTTTATGCTATTAACTTTCTTCACTGGAGCACCTCCGACAGGACTTGAACAGGGTGATGATGCTGGACACGCAGATACCCACCCTGACTACTCGGGGCTTGTCCATGAGAAGGTCCAGCACCCATCTACATGAATGAAAAAAAAACGAAACAAACTTATTTGTGCCTCTCCAATAGAACGTCCAGATGTTAAGACATTTTAGAAGACCCCGATGAAGGAATGTAAAGATTGTACTGAAACAGCAGAAACAGGTTGAAACTATCTTAGGATCTGGACCTTCTCCTCCTAGAACACTTGAGTGTGTCTGTTCCCAGATGGTGGCACACCTGATTCACCAAATATCCCCCCTGGTTAAAAGCCCAGGTTTCCACTCCATTTATTGCCAGATTGGTCAGTGTCCTTGTCGGATACAGATCTCTGGCTAGCTTTCTGATAGTTCTGTCAAATCCTGAACAAGTGTGGAGGGAGTGGTGGCCTAGTGGTTACAGTGGTGGGCTTGGGTGTGGAGGACCCAGGTTCAAGCCCAGGGCTGCCCACAATGGTAAATCACTGGGGGCCCCTGAGCAAGGCCCTTAACTCCCAATTGCTCCCCGGGGCGCTGCCCTGCTAGCAGCCCCACTGCTCACTAGTGAAACTAGTTGATGGGTTAAAAGCAGAGACTAATTTCGGTGTGCATCGTACATACAATGTGTGCACGATGTCCACACTGACAAGAAAGGGAAGAAAAAAAAAAAAAAAAAAAAAAGTGTGTGATCCTCTGTGTGTCCTCCGGATTGTAGTTCCACCAGCCATCCATCTCACTTTAATATTGAACTAAAACATACCAATTCACGGTTACTTATGGAATCAAAATGTGGTGCCATAATTTAATAAATGTTTTATATAGTTTGAAGAAAAATAATGCAGCCATATAGTTTACAAATACATAAAAGTTAGGGAATTATATATTTATTCTCATCAACCTCACTACTTTTCTGAATATATATCCAGTTTTGTATTTCATGCCTGAAACACCAAACATGTTGGGACATGTGACGGTTTAGGGAACTGCCCCCTCACTGAGGTGATAAACACATATATTGTGATGTGTTTATTATTTTGTATATTGTTTTGAAGATCAATAACATCTCTCTCTCTGAGGTCTTCCTGGGCATAGCTTCATGTAACGTACACGAGGGCAGCCAAGGGCCCAAGCTGCTGTGGACTGCCTGCTAATCATCGGATTGAGGCAGATCATGGAGTTAGAGCAGAGCGGGATTGAAGTGTAGACAGATTGTGTTTAGTGTACTGGAGCAGGGACAGGGACAGGCCATGTGGGTTTTTGTATGCTGGAAAGACTAATTGCTGTTATGCTTGCTCTCAACCATCCTGCCATGAGCTGTTTTGTACATACTCTGTTTTCCAAGTACAGAAAATTCAAAGCTCTGAAGACGACTGTGGACTTTCGTTCCTTATGCTTCATCCTTGAAGGCCTCTAATGGTTTTTCCTGTTTGGACAGTTCGTTAACAATGAGCGCCATCTCACAAGACAGAAAAGCTTTGACCACTTTGTTATGTTGTCATTCTTTGTGACAACCATTGACAGGCTTTTTGGTTTTGGAAATACCAAGTGATGAAGAATTTCATTATTTAATTTTTCCCATTCTTCCTACAATTATGACTTAATGTAGTGCAAATGGAGCTGTCATCACATATTTTATTTTAAAAAATTATGTGTGGTGTCATCCAGTTGTGGCATCACCCCCTTTCTCTCTGCCCTCTTTCTTATCTTGCTTTTTATTTTTAATAAAGGTCACTCATGGCCCAGAAATACATATAAACAAATGTGAAAAACTTTCTTCAAGCATTCTCTATCTTAGAGCAGTAATGGACTGCACTCAGGCCAGTCTTGTACTCATGTCATCAGTTATGCCTTTGTAATGTTCCAAACATAAGCATAATTCCCACTGGAGACAGGGGGGCATGTCCCCTCCACCTTTCAAAATCCTGATCTGTGTGAAAGGGACCACAATCAGAACAGTCATGTGGCATTTCATCCGACTCACAGGAGATGAGTGTTTTCTCTTGAAAGTCTAAAGAAGTCGCCCTGACAGAAATATTCCAGACTTCCTCAACGTCCTGAAACTTCGGATGAATTCTGTGTGAAGAAACCTGATGCTGCAATCCCACCACTCCTGGTTCAGACTCAACACATACTGCTGTATAGAGGTAGCAGCTACTGCTGCACAAAAGGACATTGTCAACATTTGTGCGCTCCTTTTTCTGAATCTCCTTCTTTCCCGCTTCAGCTGGGCATAATTTTGTTGGTTCAGACAATGTAAGTACTTCCAATTTCCAAATTGCTAGAGAAACATGTGAAGCACCCATTTACTTCCGTAAACACCATGCACTACATGACAATGTGTTTTCGTCTGTGCAAGCGTGTCTGTTCAGGGCTGTGTACTTTTCACACTTAAGTGGGGTGAAGGTCGCAAGAAAATGATAATGTGAATGATTGCGCAAAAAAATTGTATTTTGGTAAAAGATCGGATTTGAGCATTAAGACCTGCAGTGTGAATGTAGCCTTTGATTAGATGACAGTGAAAGTAAGAATTTACATAAGATGTGAGACTAGGATTGATGAAAATAGAAAGTTAATTTAAAGAAAAGAATCGGTCAACACTTAAAATGTTTCTAACGTGGTTTATAGCTGCTGTTGTCTCCTTAAATTCTATCGTTTTGTGTTTTCTTTAATGTCAGAATACAGATGAGGAAGAGCTGGATCAAAACAGAGTTTAAAACAAGTATACAGTGGAACTGGCTCACATTATTTCAAAACTCATCACACAAAAAATGCAAATGGTGAAGATTTCTAGTTTTAGAAGTATCTCTTAATCCTTGGTTGTGTGCTGTTCATTAATTAATACAGAATGTAGGACAGCTTTTTCTCATAAATATTTTACAACCTTGCTTTCTGGCAGAATATATGTATATATCCAGCTAAATTATTCTGTTGATTTTGTGTCACTATAGTCCCAATAGTGGTAGAAATGCAGGAAATTGAGTAATTTCTCTCTTTCAGCCCTTCAAGCCCTTTGAGTCAAGCATTGCAATCAGATGATAAGTGTAACTCTCGATGAGACATATGCACCTTTCGACGTGTATTTTGGTTTACTACTTATGAGCACGCTGCACCTGCTGTCTCATGTTTGGTGGGTTTCCTCAACGGACTGCATGTTCCAGGTCCTTCCACAGATGTTCAATAAGATTTAGATCAGGGCTTAAAGAAGGGAAGTCTGAATAGTCCAGTGTTTTGTTCTTAGGCACTGTTGGCTGGTTTTGAATTGGTGTTTAGTCTGACTTCTCTTTGAGGACCCATGGACCTGCCACTAAGGCCAAGCTTCTGACACTGGGCAGCACATTTCACTCCAAAATGCCTTGATAGATGATGATGATGATTTGATTATCCATTTACAGATTCAGATTCTTCTTTTATGATTTGCTTTCAATAGTGAAGTGGAAAATAAATTGAATAGTTTTAAAAAAAATTATTATTATGTGAAAAATATGATAAACTGCAAATTTCTGATGGCTAAAGTAAAAGAGTTCAGGCCTTTCTTATTATTGTGTGTGTTTATAACAGATTACAGTGAAAACATGTAAACAAAGTTGACATGTCATTAGGAAGAGAATAAGAAGTACAAAATGGTCACACATCACACTTCACTTACTTTCAAACATGTCTGACAGTACCGACAATTAAACTAACCAAAGCTTACCAAAATGAAGTGTCAGTGGTTGCACCCTGGGCAAGAAAAATATGTTGCAGAGATGCAAATCACCTTACCCATACACACATACACACTCTTTGTAATATGACATTGTCTATGGATGTCCTCTTCATCTCACTTTCAAATCCTAACAAAAGCAAACCTCTGTATGAAGCGTTGCATATGCCAAAGATGATGTATCACCAAAAGAAGACTTCCGGCTATGATAGACACTTACATAGCTCAGATCGCTTGATGTATGCAAATGAATTATCAGGCTGACATTCTGAGAGAAAAGACCCCGGCGGGAGAATAGTATAAGTAAAGAGGTGGCAGGGATGTTAACCCCTTTAAAGAAAAGCATATCACTTTATAATGAATTCTCCAGTCTCCTACCATTGTCTAGCCAGTGCACTTTGCAGGGAAATGTGTGGTAAGCTGCAAAGATAATACCTTTGATAATTCTCATTTTGTCATGTCCAAATGCTCCTCATAGTCTGCTGTCAAAGGTGTAAGCAGAGGCATCAGGAGTGACAGGTCAGAGTGTAACATCTAAAAGATGAACTGAACAAAACAGTGCGGCATGAGAAGTGTTACAGTGTCACCTGTTCCTCTTTTCTTGCTGGTACCTGTTGTTTATGACTATGCTAAAATCTACCACTGACTCAACCAGCAAGCTTTCTTCTGACTTGACTCAAGCTTTTGATCTTTAATTTATTTTTTCTTTAGTATTTTTTCCTTTCCTTTCTTATGTCAGTGTCTCCCAAATATTAAAACACAGGATTGATGTCACTTTCTGAATGTAGGTGGCCCCTGCAGAAGGACCTTAGATGCCATTCTCTGTCTAAACATGGTAGCATTTTCTCTTTGTCTAGTCTATAGTCCTTACTTTTACTGTCGGCTGAAGAGTTTTTCTTATTCATAAAATAACATTTCCGGTGCACTTCCTTTAGTGTTGTGTTGCATCTCTGCCCTTTTCAGACTCTCTTATATCCTGATTTGTCAGATCTTCCCGTCTGTTCCCTCATTTCCGGGAGCATCTCCGAGGTTATGAATCAATCAAGTTTTCAGCACTGAAATAACAGCCTTTTTCATGGATATGGAAAAGGAAAACTGTGTTTTTCTCAGTTGTGATCACTTGTTGCCATGTTTACAGCCTCCATAAAATATGTTTAATAAAAATTTAGTTTTTAGACTTTACTCATTGTGATAATGTTCGTGTAGCCAGTTACATAGATGGCGAAATACTGGCTTTAAAGCTATTTATTTATCGAGACATTGGCTTTTATTTTCTGTGGAATGTCACAACAAAATTATTGTTACTGGGGGTGCAGTCAAATCTTTTGTGAACAGACAATAAACACTAATGAAGCCAAAGCCTATTGTCTTGCTTTTTCAAAGCACTGTGGGAGAACTGAAGTCCACAGCAGATTCCTCTGTGGACTAGTTATAAAGAATCTTTGGTTTGATTAAACTATGTTTGCCTCAGACAACAAGATTTTTGGGCAATCTCTCCCTGATTTGAAGAAAAATCCAAACAATGAGCTCAAACATTTTCAGACCATATTACTGTTCAACATTTATAAACCCATAGATGCATCTGATCTGCTTACACACTCAATCTTGCTGCTTGGTTATTATTAAACATTTGTGATTTCCATCTAAGACCATTCATTTCAGGAGGTTCAGAATTTGACATCATGAATACATAGACTTAACTATCTCTATGTTAGCAAAACAGAACTATGTATTTTTTATTTTTTTCTGTTTTCCCCATCCGCTTACTCAATTTGTTGAGTTACCCACACAAATCTACCACTCACCTGATTGTCGTGCACCAACATCCCCACCCTGTCTTTTGTCCACCATATCATTCTGTCTGCCAGTCCGGTTTGTCATCCTATCTGCCGATCCACTAGATCATCAGATTTGCTCCATCTGGACTCCAGTCTTCTGTCTGCCACTTGTCTGTCAGTTGTGCTACGAGCCGGAATACCAGCTGTCTCTGGCCTGTGAGCCTTAAAGGCTTGGTCTTTTCTATATTTTATTAAAAGGAATACTTTTTCTAAATCTTCTAGTGTTGGAGTGCATTGTAGTCTTCTAGTTGGTCATACCAGCATCTGAGAACACCTCAGTATTCCTATGGAAGAGCTGGAGGGTGTGGGGAGAGGGAAATCTGGGCGTCTTTGTTTAGGCTCCTGCCCCTATGAACCAAATTCGGATAAGCAGAGGTTAATGGATGGAAAGATGTGGGTTATATACAAATTCAAATATAATATGTTGGATGTTTCTTAAATCAAGTTTTCTTTCTTTTTTTTTTTTATAGCACACTAGACGTAATAATACAGCCATGATTATTACTGAAGAAAAACAGAGAGAGAAGCTTAGAAAATATAAACACATTCTGCTTTTATCCTTTGCAGGATCACAGGGGTGTGCTGGAGCATAGACAGGTTAGGGCCACATACAATGACAAACAACCATGCACACTCACACCTACGGGCAATTTAGAAACATCAATCAACTTAGTATGCATGTTTTTGGACTGTGCGAGTTAGTTAGAGTACCCAGAGGGAACCCTTGCACAGGAAGAACAAGCAAACTCCACAAAGAAAGACTACTGTGGGGCCAGAGAATTGAACCAGGAACCTTTTTGCTGTAAGGCAACGGTGCCCACCGTGCTGCCCTGGTCTCATATATACAAATTAAAAGCAAAACATGGTTGATGGATAATACAATGACAGATTGAAAGAGGTGCAGTGGGCTTGGGTGTCTTATCCTTTTAACATGGGCAGCAAAAGTTTGAAAAGGCAAATGTTGAAAACCATACAGATAAAGATGCTTAATGCAATACATTTAACAGATAATAAAAAGTATAAAATCAATACACTTTAAACTTTCTAGCTCACTAAATCCAATGCTGCATACATGCATTTTCCAAACATAATCATTGAGGTCTTTGTCTTATTCTTTTTTAAAAAGATGTATCACACAGGGAAACTGCAAATTTACACAAAAAACTTCTAATTTATTTTGTACTTACAGGCAAAGCTGTGCTATTAGAGCAAAACCACTTCAAGATATTATGGCAGCGCTATTTGCTTTTGGCAACAGATTATTCTGAAAGGTGTAAAGGTTTGTTGACCTGATATAATTCAAGTTACAAACAGCCTATATTAATAAACAGTTATGGTTTCCATAGGAAGAGTTTACAGCAATAACAGCATACAGAGACTGCATGTTTATGTACCAGGCAAAATTACACAAACCACAAATTTATGCAGAATTAGCTGCATAGTATTTTAATTATCAGCTGACAAAGCAAATGGCAAGCTGTCATCACTTCTGTTACTTTACACCTTGCACTGTCTTCTTGATTTAACTCCGACCTGTGAATAAAGACCTAACAGCACCGTTTTTGTTGTGTTTTTAACAAGATAATATGACTTGCTTACCCGAGGCCACTGCAACTAGTTCAGATAAGGCAAACTAACCTGGTTAGGCTTGCCTGACCTTAACTAGTCCTTACCAAATGCTTGAATGTAACAGCAAATCTACTCCAACTCCATCCTGCATGTTGAAACCTCTAAACCCTATCCCTAAGGAAGAGCTCAGCCAACCTTAAGGAGCAAACGCATGTCAGCCACTTGTATCCACGATCTAACTGATTCAGTCACTACCCACAGTTCATGACCACAGGTGAGAGACGTACATTGACAGGTAAACAGATGGTAACAGAATTTGGGAGTGCTGATTCTCATCTTCACCTTTCCAAATTCTGTTTGTAAAATTTATAAATGGAAAGGTTATAAAAGGAATACCGGAAAGAGTCCCTGTCTCACTGGAAAAAAATCTGACTTAAAAGTGATGCAGGAACCTGCCGCTGCTTCTGGAGTCCTACAGGATAACAAAGCTCTATAGGACTTCTTGGTGTCTCTCACCTAGCTTTTCCACCACCAGGTTCAAGGATTGAACAAAGCCCATTTAGACTCGGTGTTCCCCACTTGGAGGTGGGAGTTGAAGAACAGGCTTCTCTGTCAGACAAATCTGCAGTATAGGTTTGGCTTTCCAGGGTTTTTCCAACCCAACAGCACTTGGCAATGTCCTAAAAATCAGTGGAATATGGCTATGATAACAGTGACTCCTCCAAGATCCCCAATCTTTTGCAATCTTAGTTTGACACTTGAAACCCTGGATTATATTATGTAGATGTAAAAAGGTTTAGGTCAGTTTTTGTTTTGTTTTCTTTTTTCTTTTTAATTCTTTAAAAAAAAATGCAATGCTGTTTAATGTATGTTACCGCATATCCATTGTGTTGCCAGACAACAAACAAAGCATCTCAGTTTATTGGAGATCTCTGGACATTTCAAATGTGCCTCTCTCTTTGCTATACTTCCAGGTTTTGCTACTTATATTTTTCTCAGATCATACTGTAAAAGTGCAGATTCTATTTTAGGATTAATTGAGTATTATTCAATTAAAGTAATCTACAAGATAACTTTAACACTTTAACATTTCCCACTAAATATATAAAGAACATAATAATTTGCATAATACTTTTTGCTATAGAGTGTAAAGTACAATTGCTCTTACTGTGCTCTCAGCTTGGACTACTTAAAAGTCACTACTCATTGCTGAGAGACTGGGGGGAAAAAGGCAGAAAATATGAGATTGTAAAGTATGTTTTTTATCTAACACCTCATTCTACTACCTTGTTCACTTTAAGCCTTCTAAACCTTTAAGTACTTACCCAGATGCTTGATCTGAATGGCAACCAGACATACTTAAGTCAGAAACAAGTCTGCTGATGGATGTAGCTTCTTTGATCTGTCCAGATAGAGCTGATAGTAAGGTCGTAGGTTTATTTATCTTAAAACCAAAGAAACGATTAAGGTACAGGAGTCCATCCATCCATTATCTATACCCGCTTTATCCGTTTCCTGGTCACGGGGGTCTGTCGGAGCCTATCCCGACGCACATCAGGCAAAAGGCAGGGGTACACCCTGGACAGGTCACCAATCACACTCACATTCACACCTAGGGAGAATTTAGAAAGATCAATTAACCTACCCTGCATGTTTTTGGACTGCGGGAGGAAGCCGGAGTACCTGGAGGAAACCCACGCAAGCACAGGGAGAACATGCAAACTCCACACAGAAAGACCCACCGGGCCGGGAATTGAACCGGGAACCTTCTTGCTGTGAGGCAACAGTGATAACCACTAAGCCACCGTGCTGCCCCGGTACAGGAAAAAAAAGCTAACAACATCAAATTGTTTTAACCACTGGGAGCAGTGTATTACAGTTGACAGACGCACCTTTTATGAACAGCACAATAAACAACCAAATACAAGTTCAAAATACTAGTGGACTTCGATAAAAAGCGGTACCAAAGGAGGTACATTTTTCTAAGCAGGGCCCTTGAACTTCACCTTTGAGGTCACTTTCATGAGTAAACGGTCACATCCTGACCCAGCTCAGTTTCCATCCCCAGCTCAAAATGAGTTTGAAGAGGGGAGGGGGGTGTCTCCAAGCCGGATCCGAGGTGATGGATTCTCCACAAAAACAGAGGGCATATTGTGATAGATGGGCAAGACCCAGAGTCATTTTTCAGTTGCCTCAGCCAGCTGTGGTACCAGGTAATGGTCTCTGCAGGACACTGCAGAACAAGGTTTTTTTAAATTTAGGAAAATAGAGGAAGTTGTCAAATTTGCACCACAGTAAATGTTTAAATCACCTCTATATGACAGCTGGGGGGTCTTAAGATAAGTAGTGCATGGTAATTGTCAAAAAGATGACTATAGAGCTACTTAAAACAACAATAAAACAATTATTTTGGAAATATTCAACATTGTGCAAGTGCATCTACTGTCTGCTAGCACTCACTTGAACAACTGAATGTGATCCACTTGTCCAAAAATGGTCATGTTAGCACTGTTAATGTAAAATAATTATAGCTATTTGTAAATGCTTCATTCAAAATGTGAAATGTATCTGCAATTCAACTCCCTTATATATAATTTTAAATATAAAATTAAACAGTCATCAGTTCACAAATAAAAAGAAACACACAGTATTAGCACAGAGAATAGCCATGACCTGGATGATTGGGAATCTGCACAATCATGCATCCTATGGGCTCTCTTATCAAAGCTCTGCTTCACAGCTTGAAAAGGCCACACAAAGACCTTATGAGTGTCTTAGCAGTCAAAATCAAGCAAAATAAGTAGTAAAGTTGCAGGTTTCATTTTGCCAGGAGATGAACTAAAGCAGCAGTAGGGAAGATGCTGAGGCACATTCCCGAGTGTCTTGCTTGGCATTTGAGACATGATCAGGATGATTTTACTGTCTTTAGAACCACACCATGCTCACTATATATTGTATAACATAGTATGCTTGCCAATTATTAGTATCGACAAAACATGTCATGAGAGTTGATATACTGTATCTATAGTGCACTCATGTATTCATAACTGAGGGTCACTACATTTGCTGGTGGCAATCAATTTATTTTATTTGTCAGACAGCATTATTGTAAAGAACAGCACTACAAAAATCAACAACAAATATATATATATTTTTTTTTTCCTTCCCTTTCTTGTCAGTGTGGACATCGTGCACACGCTGTATGTACAATGCACACCGAAATTAGTCTCTGCTTTTAACCCATCAACTAGTTTCACTAGTGAGCAGTGGGGCTGCTAGCAGGGCAGCGCCCTGGGGAGCAATTGGGAGTTAAGGGCCTTGCTCAGGGGCCCACAGTGATTTACCATTGCGGGTAGCCCTGGGCTTGAACATGGGTCCTCCACGCCCAAGCACAACACTGTAACCACTAGCCCACCACTCCCCTTATATAGCTGTAGTAGCAGTGTTGAAAGAGTTTGGGTTCTAAAAGGAATCCCAATCAGACTCTGGCCATGGAATAAACAAAAAGACCCTCTCCCAGCACAGCGGGGAAACAAGGAAAAGCAGAGGGTTATAAATTAACCAAACTTCCCCTTTTGTAGGCCAGATAGTGGCTCTTACCTCACCCATAACAACAAGAGGACAGACAGATAAGAATCCTGGTCAGCACACAAAGGAATTGCAAATCTGTGCTGCAGGACTCTCTGAACCAAGCTACATGTTTGAGTCAGATTCAAGACTGGAATGTGATTTAATTCTGGTTAAGGTACATGCAATGTGATATTCAAAGTGCAGTTATGCTTTATTATCCTACCATGGTCAAATTACCATCTGAGGTTTTATGTTGAAACTATTACCATTCAGACCCAAACTACACATGCACTTGAAATGCAAATTTCTGATCTATATTATGCATGATAAAGTAAAGAATTTGTGTAACATAAACAAAAAAAGGGGTCAAAATATAGTAAACTTGTGTCAGTTAAATAGTTGCTTGGTGCAAAGCCAAAGAATAAGTCATCTCACATGGAGAAGATAAAACCAGTCCTGTCTGGTGAAATCTGTGATGTGACCGGCGGGCCTACTCTACCAACAAGACCACACGCTTCCTCAACTCCCATGTTAGCAGGACACAGACTTGGACAGCTGTCAATGGAAAACAAGAAAGGTCTTCCACAAACAATCATGCCACTGCAGAACAGATGTGCACTGCCACAACAGGACTCTGGTTCTACATCTGATGACCTGAATAAAGTCTCTTTGCACAACAAGGTAAACCGGAAAAACAATTCAGAAAGTAAAAGGCTACAAGTAAAGGCTAAGGCAACACCTGGACCTGAGACTCTTTGTTGGTGATATTGCTGTGAAAGATGCGAGATATGCGTGTGGGAAACATACACAAATACTATGTTTTCCCAAGGATATGGTATCAGATGTAAGAGACAAGATTGTGCAAATTCTGGCTACACATCCAACTGTGAAAAGCCTTGCATTACACGTTGGCTCAAATTATGTGAAATAGCAGTCTGAGGTGCTAAAAACGAGACTTCAAGAACCTGTTTAATACAATGAATGGTCTGAATGCCTAAGCATTTGTTAGTAGTCCTTTACCACTGACGAAAGAACATAAGCAATTCAGCAGGTTGTTTAGCCTGAACAAGTGGCTTTCAGGTGTGTGTATCAGGTACTCCGTTAATTTTATTGACAATTTCAGTTTCTACTGAGACCGCAGACATTTTTGTAAAGGCAGATAGTCTCTACTGCAACAGATCTGGAGTTAGGCTGTCTGCTGATAATATAAGTTTTTAGTTGCCAGTCTGTTCTGTTGGAAAAAGATAGAAAAAAAAACTAGAGTATAAGATACTGTCACATCAAGCTTTAAAAAAAAAAATCTTATTGTAAACAGGTAGTTACTGGAGTGATGAGGGATGGATGTTTTTAACATTGGGAGTAAGTAGATCTGCTGGCCTCGACAGGTGCATTAGTTGACAGAAGGCGAGGTTTTCTCAAATGGGCTGTGGCTGGTGCAGGTCCAACCGCTGGACTGCTGTATATGACGTGTTGATTTTGATTCTTTAATTATTGTTGGGGATTTTAACATCTATGTTGATAAACCTCAGGACATATGGTCAAAGTAATTATGTTGTCTTGTGATGATTTTGGACTCTGCTAAGGACTATGCATGGTCTTTTCCGCACTATAAGGTGCATAGAATTTAAGCTACAGTAGTGGCTGGGGTTGCGTTTTGCATCCACTAGATGGAGATAAAGGGAATGTCAACAAAACAGCCAGATAAGTCAGTCAAACTTTATTATTAGAACACAAACCAGCGTTCTGACAACTCTGTTCACTCCCAAAATGAATAAACAGCTGTTTTATTAT